>UESW01004800.1:654928-683246 GCA_900491605.1 Calamus simplicifolius | reverse complement strand
GATCGGATGGATCGCAACCGTCGGATCGATCATCGCCGATCGGGATCATAGCTTAGATCGATCGCAACCATCGGATCATCGCCGATCGGATGGATCGCGACCGTCGGATCGATCATCGACGATCGGGATCATGGCTTGGATCGATCGCAACAGTCGAATCATCGCCGATTGGATGGATCGCAACGGTCCGATCGATAATCGCCGATCGGGATCATGACTTGGATTAATCGCAACCATCGTATAATTGCCGATCTGATGGATTGCAACCATCGAAACGATCATCGCCGATCGGGATCATGGCTTGGATCGATCGCAACCGTCGGATATCATCACTGATCGAATGGATCGCAACCATCGGATCGATCATCGCCGATCGGGATCATGGCTTGCATTGTTCGCAACCATCGGATCATCGCTGATCGGATGAATTACAAACGGTCCGATCGATCATCGTCGATCGGGATCATTGCTTGGATCGATCGCAATCGTCAGATATCGTCGTCGATCGGATGGATCGCCACCATCGGATCGATCATCGCCGATCAAGATCATGGCTTGGATCGATCGCAACCATCGGATTGTCGTCAATCGGTTTGATCGCAATGGTCCGATCGATCATTGTCGATCGGGATCATGGCTTGTTTCAATCGCAACCGTCATATCGTTGCCGATCGGAAAGGATCGCAACCGTCGGATCGATTATCGCCGATCGGGATCATGGCTTGGATCGATCGCAACCGTCAGATATCGTCGCCGATCGGATGGATCGCAATTGTCGGATCGATCATCACCGATCGGGATCATGGCTTGGATCGATCGCAACCGTCAGAGCATCGCTGATCGAATGGATTGAACGGTCCGATCAATCATTGCTGATCGAGATCATGGCTTGGATCGCTCGCAACTGTTGGATATCGCCGATTGGATGGATCGCAACTGTCGGATCGATCATCGCCGATCGGATCATGCTTGGATCGATCGCAATCGTCGGATCATTGATGATAGGATGGATTGCAATGGTCCGATTGATCATCGCCGATCGGGATCATGGCTTGGATCGATCGCAACCACCAGATATCATCGCCGATCGGATGGATCGCAACCATCGGATCGATCATCGCTGATCGGGATCATGGATTGGATCGATCGCAACCGTTGGATCATCACCGATCGAATGGATCGCAACGGTCCGATCGATCATCTCTGATCGGAATCATGGCTTGGATCGATCGCAACCATCGGATCGTTGCCGATCGGATGGATCGCAATTGTCGAAACGATTATCGCTGATCGCGATCATGGCTTGGATCGATCTTAACCATCGGATATCATCGCCGATCGGATGGATCGCAACCATCGGATCGATCATCGCCGATTGGGATCATGGCTGGATCGATCGAAACTGTCGGATATCATCGCCGATCGGATGGATCGCAACCGTCGGATTGATCATCACCGATCGGGATCATGGCTTCGATCGATCGCAACCATTGGATATCATCGCCGATCGGATGGATCGCAACCATCGGATCGATCATCACCAATTGGGATCATGGCTTGGATCGATCGCAACCGTTGGATCGTCGCCGATCGAATGGATCGCAACGGTCGATCGATCATCGCCGATCGGGATCAATGGCTTGGATCGATCGCAACCATCGGATCATCACCGATTGGATGGATTGCAACTGTCGGATCGATCATCGCCGATCGAATCATGGCTTGGATCGATCGCAACCGTTGGATCGTTGCCGATCGAATGGATCGCAACCGTCGGATCGATCATCGCCGATCTGGACCATAGCTTATAATGATCGCAACCACAACGTTCATCGCCGATCGGATTGGTCACAACAGTCGGATCAATCATCGCCGATCGAGATCATGTCTTGGATCGATTGCAACCATCGGATCGTCGCCGATCGAATGGATCGCAGCGGTCCGATCGATCATCGCCGATCGGGATCATGACTTTGATCGTTCGCAACCATTGGATCGTCGTCGATCGGATGGATCGCAACCATCGGATCGATCATCGCCGATCGAGATAAGGCTTGGATCGATCGTAACCATCGGATCGTCGCTGAACGGAAGTGATGAAGGAGCTCCATCATTAAGCTATCAAGGTCCCATAACTAGAGCCAAAGCTAAGGAACTCCAAAGCTTGATCATGGAAGCAATCGGCCCCGGAGAAATCAGCCATGGAGAAGCAAACGGCCAAGTGGAAGAATTCAAGTGTTTGACTCTTTGCCAGGTGGACCAAAGGAATGCCAAATAGAGATTAATTGAAGACTATGCATTGCAGCCTAATTAATGAGCTTTGAGACTATGCATTGCAGCCTAATTAATGAGCTTTGAGACTATGCATTGCAGCCTAATTAATGAGCTTTGAGACTATGCATTGCAGCCTATTTAATGAGCTTTGAAACATGCATTGCAGCCTATTTAATGAGCTTTGGAACATGCAGAACTTATGAGGGTGTGTAGTATTTATTGCTATATTTGGCTTTTCCTATTCTTGAAGAGATATATTGTATGCTGAACTTCAGATTAGAGGTTAATGAACAATTCCGAATTTTTTTGATTATAATCCAATTGAGAGCATTATTTCTTCCTTGCTTCTTGAAAGAACTAGGACTTAGTCATTTTAGCCAATTGACTATTTTATCTTTGATAATCAAGTTACCTTAGAACCTGTTTCTATTGTGATTTGGTTCCTTGGCCTTCCTTCTTCTGATCGGTTAGTGCCTCTTCACGGGTTGGGGTTGTGTTAATCAACTGAAGAAGATATCCTTGTTGAGGTGATTCTAAAGATCCGTTCATCAGGAAGGATCGCAAACCGTCGGATCGATCATGCCGATCGGGATCATGGCTTGGATCGATCACAACCGTCGGATCGTCATCGATCGGATGGATCGCGACCGGCCGATCGATCATCGCTGATCGAGATCATGGCTTGGATCGATTGCAACCGTCGGATCAATGCTGATCTGATTGATCACAATAGTTTCGTCGATAATCGCCAATCAAGATCATAGCTTGGATCGATCATAACCGTCGGATCTTCACCGATCGGATGGATCACAACCGTCGGATCTTCACGATCGGATGGATCACAACCGTCGGATCGATCATCGCCGATCGGGACCATGGCTTGGAATGATCGCAACCGTCGTATCATCACCGATCGGATGGATTGCAACCATTTGATCGATCATCGCTGATCGAGATCATGGCTTGGATCGATTGCAACCATCGGATCGTAGCTGATCGGATGGATTGCAACGGTCCGATCGATCATCGCCGATTGGGATCTTGGCTTGTATCGATTGCAATCGTCGGATCGACGCCGATCGGATGATCGCAATAGTTTCATCGATCATCGCCGATTAGGATCATGGCTTGGATCGATCGCAACCGTCGGATCTTCGCCGATCGGATGGATTGCAACCGTTGGATCGATCATCGCCGATCGGGATCATGGCTTGGATCGATCGCAATCGTCGGATCATCGCCGATCGAATTGATCACAATCGTCGGATAGATCATCGCCGATCGGAATCATGGCTTGGATCGATCGCAACCGTTGGATCATCGCCGATCGAATAGATCGCAACAGTCGGATCGATCATCCATGATCGGGATCATGGCTTGGATCGATCGTAACCGTTGGATCGTCACCGATCGGATGGATCGCAACCGTCGGATCGATCATCGCCTATCGAGACAATGGCTTGGAATGATCGCAACCGTCGGTTCATCACCGATCAGATGGATCGCAATAGTTGGATCGATCATCGCCGATCGAGATCATATCTTAGATTGATCGCAACCATCAGATCGTCGCCGATCGGATGGATCGCAACGGTTCGATCGATCATCGCCGATCAGGATCATGACTTTGATCGATCGCAACCGTTGGATCATCGTCGATCGGATGGATCGCAACCATCGGATCGATCATCGCCGATCGAGATCATGGCTTGGATCGATCGTAACCATCGGATCGTCATTGAACGGAAGGATCGCAACCGTCGGATCGATCATCGCCGATCGGGATCATGGCCTGGATCGATCACAACCGTCGGATCGTCACCGATCGGATGTATCGCGACCGACCGATTGATCATCGCCGATCGGGATCATGGCTTGGATCGATTGCAACTGTCGGATCAATGCCGATCGGATTGATCACAATAGTTTCGTCGATAATCGCCAATCAGGATCATAGCTTGGATCGATCGTAACCGTCGGATCTTCACCGATCGGATGGATCACAATCGTCGGATCGATCATCGCCGATCGGGACCATGGCTTGGAATGATCGCAACTGTCGTATCATCACCGATCGGATGGATCGCAACCGTTCGATCGATCATCGCTGATCGAGATCATGGCTTGGATCGATTGCAACCATCGGATCGTAGCCGATCGGATGGATCGCAACGGTCCGATCGATCATCGCCGATTGGGATCTTGGCTTGTATCGATTGCAATCATCGGATCGACGCCGATCGGATTGATCGCAACAGTTTCATCGATCATCGCCGATTAGGATCATGGCTTGGATCGATCGCAACCGTCGGATCTTCGCCGATCGGATGGATCGCAACCGTTGGATCGATCATCGCCGATCGGGATCATGGCTTGGATCGATCGCAATCGTCGGATCATTGCCAATCGGATGATCCAACCGTCGGATAGATCATCGCCGATCGGAATCATGGCTTGGATCGATCGCAACCGTCGGATCGTCGCTGATCGAATGGATCATAACAGTCGATCGATCATCCACGATCGGGATCATGGCTTGGATCGATCATAACCGTTGGATCATCATCGATCGAATGGATCGCAATCGTCGGATCGATCATCGCCTATCGAGACATGGCTTGGAATGATCGCAACCGTCGGTTCTCGCCGATCGGATGGATCGCAATAGTCGGATCGATCATCGCCGATCGAGATCATATCTTGGATCGATCGCAACCATCAGATCGTCGCCGATCGGATGGATCGCAACGGTTTGATCGATCATCGCCAATCGGGATCATGACTTTGATCGATCGCAACCGTTGGATCGTCGTCGATCGGATGGATCGCAACCATCGGATCGATCATCGCCGATCGAGATCATGGCTTGGATCGATCATCGCCGATCGGGATTATGGCTTGGATCGATCGCAATCGTTGGATCGTCATCGATCGGATAGATTGCAATCGTCGGATAGATCATCGCCGATCGGATGGATCACAATCATCGGGTCGTCACCGATCGAAAGGATTGCAACCGTCAGATCGATCATTACCGATTGAGATCATGGCTTTGATCGATCGCAACAATCAGATCGTCGCCGATCGGATGGATCGCAACAGTTTCATCGATCATCGCTGATCAGGATCATGGCTTGGATCGATCGCAACCATCGGATCTTCGCCGATCGGATGGATCGCAACCGTCGGATCGATCATTGCCGATCAAGATCATGGCTTGGATCAATCGCAATTGTCAGATCATCCCCGATCGGATTGATCGCAATCGTCAGATAGATCATCGCCGATAGGGATCATGGCTTAGATCGATCGCAACCGTCGGATCATCGCCGATCAGATGGATTGCAACAGTCGGATCGATCATCCACGATCGGGATCATGGCTTGGATCGATCGCAACCGTCAGATCATCGCCGATCGGATGGGTTGCACCGTTGGATCGATCATCGCTAATCAGGGCCATGGCTTGGAATGATCGCAACCGTTGGTTCGTTGCCGATCGGATGGATCGCAGCGGTCTGATCGATCATCGCCGATCGGGATCATGACTTTGATCGATCGCAACCGTTGGATCGTCGTTGATCGGATCGATTGCAACTGTTGGATTGATCATCGCCGATCGATATCATGGCTTGGATTGATCGTAACCATAGGATCGTCGCTGATCGGAAGTATCGCAACCGTCGGATCGATCATCGGCGATCGGGATTATGGCTTTGATCGATCACAATCATCGGATCGTCGCTGATCGGATGGATCGCGACCGCCGATCGATCATCGCCGATCGAGATCAAGGCTTGCAACGATTGCAACCATCGGATCGTCGCCGATCGGATGGATCGCAACGGCCCGATCGATAATCGCCCATCGGGATCATGGCTTGGATCGATCGCAACCATTGGATCATTGTCGATCTGATTGATCACAACCATCGGATCGATCATTGCTGATTGGGATCATGGCTTGGATCGATCACAACCGTTGGATCGTCACCGATCGGATGGTCGCAACCGTCGGATCGATCATCACTGATAGGAACCATAGCTTGGAATGATCGCAACCGTCGGTTCATCGCCGATCGGATGGATCGCAACATCGGATCGATCATCGCCGATCGAGATCATGTCTTGGATCAATCGTAACCATCGGATCATCGCTAATCGGAAGGATCGCAACCATATCGATCATCGCCGATCGGAATCATGGCTTGGATCGATCACAACCGTCGGATTGTCGCCCATCGGATGGATCGCAACCATTCGATCGATCAACGCCGATCGAGATCGTGGCCTGGATCGATCGCAACCGCGGATCATAGCCGATCGGATGGATCGCAATGGTCTGATCGATCATCGCCGATTGGGATCTTGGCTTGTATCGATTGCAACCGTCGGATCGATGCCGATCGGATTGATCGCAACAGTTTCATCAATCATCGCCGATCAGGATGATGGCTTGGATTGATCGCAACCGTTGGTTCATCGCCGATCGGATGGATCGCAACCATCGGATCGATCATCGCCGATCGAGATTCATGGCTTGGATCGATCGTAACCATCGGATCGTCGCTGATCGGAAGGATCGCAACCGTCGGATCGATCATCGCCGATCGGGATCATGGCTTGGATCGATCACAACCGTCGGATCATCGCCGATCGGATGGATCATGACCGGCCGATCGATCCTCGCCGATCGAGATCATGGCTTGGAATGATCGCAACCATCGATCGTCGCCGATCGGATGGATCGTAACCATTGGATCGATCATCGCCCATCGGGATCATGACTTGGATCGATCTCAACCGTTGGATCATCATCGATCGGATGGATCACAACCGTTGGATCGATCATCGCCGATTGGGATCATGGCTTGGATCGATCGCAACCGCCGGATCGTAGCCTATCGATGGATCGCAATGATCCGATCGATCATCGCCGATTGGGATCTTGGCTTGTATCGATTGCAATCGTCGGATCGACGCCGATCAGATTGATTGCAACAGTTTCATCGATCATCGCCGATCAAGATCATGGCTTGGATCGATCACAACCATCGGATCGATCATCGCCGATTGGGATCATGGCTTGGATCGATCGCAATCGCCGGATCATCGCCGATCGGATTGATCGCAACCGTCGGATAGATCATCGCCAATCGGGATCATGGCTTGGATCGATCGCAATCGTCGGATCGATCTTCCACGATCAGGATCATGGCTTGGATCGATCGCAACCATTGGATCATCATCGATCGGATGGATCGCAACCATCGGATCGATCATTGCCGATTGGGATCATGGCTTGGATCTATCGCAATCGTCGGGTCGTCGCCAATCGGAAGGATCGCAACCATCGGATGATCATCGCCGATGGGATCATCGAACGATGCTCCTAATTTAACTTGATTCAGGTTCGATCAGAGTTTGATCTAAATTGATATCGAAGCAATGCTTCATATTATACTTAATTTGGGCTCCATCTTGGTTTGAACTAACCCGATCTTGAAGCAGCACTCTAAAAAAGACTTGATTTAGGTTTGTTGTTTTATCGAACCCGATTTTAGGGCAACGCTTTAGATTTGATCTGATTTGGGTTTATTCTAAGTTTGATCAAACCCAATCTTAGTGCAATGCTCTCGATTAAACTTGATTTGGGTATTATCTTTAACTTCATCGAGCCTAATCTTAGAGCAACACTCAAAATTAGACTTGATTAGTGTTTGATCTAACCTGATCATGATGCAGCATCACTCCATATTGAACTTGATTCATCTTAGAGCTAAGATTGATCCAACCCGACCTTAGAGAAATGCTCCATATCGAACTTTATTTTGGTTTGACCTAAGTTCGATCCGACCCTATCTTGGAACAATGCATTAAATTGCATTTGATTCATATTTGATTTGAGTTTGAACCAAATCAATCTTGGAGGAATGCAGCATATTTCACTTAATTCGAGATTGATATAAGTTTGATCCAATACGATCTTTGAGGAATGCTCTACATCGGACTTGATTTGTGCCTGATCTTGGTTTGATCAAGCTCAACCTAAGATCAAGGCTCCATATTGAACTTAATTCCGATTTGATCAAAGTTTAGTTGAACCCGATCTTAGAGCAATGTTACATATTTGATTTGTTCCAGGTCCGATTTAAGTTTAATCCACCCTGATCTTAGAGCAATGCTTTAAATTGAACTTGATTGGGGTTTGATCAAAGTTTGATTGAGTTCGATATAACAATAATAGAATCCAGATTGGACTTGATTTGGGTTTGATATAAGTTTGATCCAACTCGATCCTCGAGCAACGCTCTCGATTTGACTTGGTTTGGGTTTGATCCAACCTTTTCTTAGAGCAATGCTGCAAATTAGATTTGATTCATGTGGATCTAATTTGATCTAACCTGGTCTTGTTGCAATGCTTTAGATTGGACTTATTTTGAAATTTGATCTAAGTTTGGCTCGACCCGATCTTGGAGCATCACTTCCAATTGGACTTGACTCAGAAGGTTTGATCTAAGTTTGATCCAATCCGAACTTAGAGCAACATTCCAAATTCAAATTGATTTAGCCTTGATTTGGCCCGATCTTGTAGCAACGCTCCAGATTGAACTTCATTTAGCTTGATGTAGGTTAGATCTAATCCAATCATGGAGTAATGCTTCGATTGAACTTGATTTTAGTTTGATTTCACCCAATCTTGGTGTAACGCTCGAGAATGAACTTTATTTGGGTCTGAACTTAGCTCCATCTAACCCGATCTTAGAATAATGCTCTATATTTAACTTTATTTAGGATTGATCTTAATTTTATCCAACCCGATATTATATAAGTGCTCTAGATTGAACTTGATTTGTGTTTGATTTAATTTGATTTAACCATATCTTGATTCAACACTCTAAATTGAAGTTGATTCATGTTTGATGTAAATTTTATCCGACCCAATCTCGGAGCAATTGTCTAGATGGGATCTGATTTGGGTTTAACTTGAACTTGGTTCAACCCAGTGTTGAAAAATATCTCTAAGTAACTCTCTAGATTGTACTTGATTCGAATTTGGTCTAATTTGATCTAACTTTGATCTATCAATATTGGAGGAATGCTCGAGATTGTACTTAATTGAGGTTTGATCTAAGTTTGATCCAACACAATCTTGAAACGATGCTCCACGTTGGACTTGACTCATGTTTGATTTAAGTTTGATCTAATTTCAATCTTGGAGCAACGCTCCGTATGAGATTTTATTTGGGTCCGATCTTAGTTTGATCTAACCCGAACTTGTGCCAATGCCCGAGATTCGACTTGATTCAGAATTGACATTGGTTTGATCTAACCCAATTTTTAAACAAATGCAGCATATTGAACTAAATTCAAGTTTGATCTTCGTTTCATTCAAACTAATCTTGTGGAGCATTGCTCTAGATTGGACTTGATTCAGGTTCGATCAGGGTCGGCCGAAGAAGGGCAAGAAAAAATGTGGAGACTCTGGGAAATCCAGTCGGAAGTCTCCTTCGGCTTCTTAATGATTAAGCTGGCAACTTGGAACATTAGGGGTCTAAATGATCCCTCTAAGCACAGGGAAATTCGCAACCTTGTGCGCTCTCATAATCTATCATGTATTGCTCTGCTTGAGACGAAGATCAGATCTTGTAATAAGGAGAAAATAGAAAAGTTTTTGATCAAGGGTTGGGACTGCATCAATTTCTACGATGGTGGCGACTCAGGTAGAATCTGGGTGTTCTGGGACCCTAACAAGCTTCGTGCAGATGTAGTTTCCCTTCACGACCAGATCTTCCATCTTCATATCACCATTCTTGGTTCCAATGATAAATTTGCTGTCTCCTTTGCCTACGGCTCCAATGTTCTGACAGCAAGAAGACATCTGTGGGATATTTTGAAGCATCAAGCTACAATCTTTGCCCAGATTCCTTGGCTTGTCATGGGTGATTTCAATGCCATCCGTTACCGCCATGAACGCAAAGGTGGCTCTTCTGACTGGCCTGGTTTCATGGAGGAATTCAATGATGCTCTGTTATCTGCTGGATTGGACGATCTTCGTTACGGTGGTTGTTTCTTTACTTGGCACAACTCCAGAACCCAGGGCCACATCCTCCGGAAATTGGACAGGGCGATTGTCAACCCTTCTTGGTTCAACGTCTTCTCTCATTCTAGTGCTGAATTTCTCCCATATGGTCTTTCGGATCACTCCCCTGCCGTGGTCAATCTTGGAGTTAGTTTGCCTCTTTACAAATCGCCTTTTAAATTCTTTAACTTTTGGACTGAATTTGATGAATTCCTTCCGTTAATTGAGGAAATCTGGGCTACTCCGATTGCTGGATATTCTATGTTCAGAGTTTATAAGAAGCTCAAACTTGTGAAGACGGCCTTGAAAGCTCTGAGCCAGACTAAGAACAAGTTAATAAATGGCGATCTAATTCTCATTCGCACCGAGCTTGCCGATCTGCAAGCTTCAATTGCGTCTGGGAATAATGATGTTCATCTGCTGGAGAAGGCAATTGATTGTGCCAAGAGACTGTCGCATGTCTCTAGAGGGAAAGAATGCTACGCTAGGCAGCGTAGTCGCATTCAGTGGCTGAAAGAAGGAGATCACAATTCAGTTTTTTTTCTCAACTCTATCAAGGGTAGATCCAATGTGAACAAAATTCTGTCTATTCAGAAGGATAATGGGGATTGGATCAGGGATAAGGATCAGATCTCTCGTGAGGTAGTTCATTTCTATAAGTTGCTCCTCGGCTCGGATTGCAAATCTACTTATGATGGCAGCATTATGTCCTGTTTCTTCAAAGAACGGATCCTATCTCCTGAACAAGCTTCTATGTTAAGCTGCGACTTCTCCGAAGATGAAATCAAATCTGCTTTCTTCAGTCTCCACCCAAATAAATCACCTGGTCCGGACGGTTTTAATGCTTACTTCTTCCATCGGACTTGGCATATTGTGGGAGCTGATATCTCAAAAGCTATTAAGGATTTCTTCTCTAATGGGATTCTCCTCAAGGAAGCAAATTGCACCATTGTGGCTCTCATCCCTAAAGTTCCTAATGCCTCTAAATTAAAGGACTTTAGACCTATTTCATGCTGCAATTCTATCTACAAATGTATTTCAAAGCTCCTTGCTAGTCGTCTTAAAGCAGTTCTTCCGTCTATTATCAACAACGCCCAATCTGCCTTTGTCCAAGATAGACATATTGGGGACAACATTCTTATGGCCCAGGAGCTAGTTCGTGGATATCATCTCCCTTCGTCAACCCCAAATTGTACTCTCAAAATTGATCTTATGAAGGCTTTTGATTCAGTCCGGTGGGACTTCCTTTGGGATACCCTTCTGCATCTTGGATTCCCTACGATCTTTATCGGCTGGATCAAGGCGTGTGTCACCTCTGCCAAGTACTCTATTTCTATTAATGGGGAACTCAACGGTTTCTTTGAAGGGAAGAAAGGCCTCCGTCAAGGTGATCCTATCTCACCTTATTTATTTGTCATTTGCATGGATGTCTTCTCTAGGATTCTTGAGTTTAAAATCCAAGCTTCCACCACTTTCAAATTTCATTGGAGATGCCGGAAATCAAATTTATCTCATCTTTGCTTTGCGGATGACCTGCTGGTTTTCTGTCGGGGGGATCTTAATTCTGTCCAAGTAGTGAAGAATGCCCTTGATACCTTCTCCTCTCTATCGGGCTTAACCCCAAACAGCTCTAAAAGTTCCATCTTTGTCTCGGGTATGACTGCTTCCTCGCAACATGATCTTGCAAACTTCATAGGATACAATATGGGTTCATTTCCTATTAGATATTTGGGGGTTCCTCTCATCTCCTCGAAGCTCAAAGCTTTGGACTGTCAAGCCTTGGTGGATCGTATATTGAAGAGGATCAAGCTCTGGACTAATCGCTTCCTCTCCTATGCTGGAAGGCTTCAACTTATTCAATCAATTATATTCAGTATCCAGACTTTTTGGAGCTCCCACTTTATTCTACCAGTCAAAGTCACCAAAGATATAGAAGGTATTCTCTCTGCTTTCTTATGGAAAGGTACTTCCTTAAGTCATTCTGGTGCTAAAGTAGCTTGGAGTGATATCTCTTGTCCGAAACCCGAAGGAGGATTGGGAATCAAAAAGATTCGTGATTGGAACAATGCCTCCATGACCCGTTATATTTGGCTTCTTTGTCAGCCCTGCTCTAATTCCCTGTGGGCTGCTTGGGTCAAGAGGAATCTGCTGCATAAAGACCACTTTTGGGTGGCAAAAGTTCCTTGGAACTGCTCTTGGACCTGGAGGAAAATCCTAAAGCTTCGGGACAGAATCAGGGCTTTCATCTCCGTCAATGTAGGGAATGGTGGAGATACTTCCCTTTGGTTTGATTCTTGGAGGCCTCTTGGCCCTATTTGTTCCTCCTCACATGCTAGAGTCATTTCCGACTCCGGACTTGGGATAAATGCAAAGGTTAGTGACATTATTTTTGGCGGCTCATGGAGATGGCCGGTAGCTAATTCTATTGAGCTGATAGCTTTGAAGGAAGACTCTAGATCCCTTGATCCCCTGATTGCAGCCATCAGGACAAGATTCTTTGGAACGGTTCCCCAGCCTTCTCTATTAAGGGTGTTTGGAATTGCATCCGGACTCCGAGCGGCCGTGTGGACTGGGCGCATCTTCTTTGGTTTCCTCATCATGTGCCTAGGCACTCATTTATTTTATGGCTTGCTATCAAAGGTAGACTCTCTACTCAAGATCGTCTCCATTCCTTTGGTGTTCAAGGTCATCTCTCCTTATCCTGCTTTCTATGCCAAGACCATCCAGAGGATCATAGCCATCTATTTTTCAGCTGCCCTTTTTCCTTTCGGATCTGGTCTTCTATTGCCAGTTTGTGCGATTTTGAGCATTATCCTTCATCTTGGGAGCTCTTGAGACCATGGCTCTGCAGGAATATCAAAGGCAAATCCCTTCATTCAATTATTTGCAGACTAGCTTTGGGAGCTTCTTTGTACCTCATTTGGTTTGAAAGGAACTCTCGCAAGCATGGCCAAAGACCTCTTAATGAAGCTGGGATCCTTTCAAAGATTATGGACTCTGTTAGGGCGAGTTTGGATGGTGCTAATTTTCCCAGGAAGGAGGGTCATCAAAGATTGATTGAAAAATGGCAACTCCCTTCCTCAATCTCGAGCTGATGCCCTTTGTTTATGATTTCTACCGTGACTCCATCACGATTGTGCTTTCATCTCGTGTGAGATGTCTTTACCTGTTGTTTTAGGTTCTACTGTTCTTACTTGTCTTATCCGGGGTATGCCCCTTTTCTTGTACTTAACTCTCCTTTACTTATAAATTTCATACTTCACTTTTCAAAAAAAAAAAAAAAAAGATTCAGGTTCGATCAAATGAAAAGAGATCAAAGTTTGATCTAGGCCGATCATATTATAATGTTTTAGATTGAAATTGATTCGGGCTTGATCTTATTTGATCTGAACTAATCATGGAGTAACACTCTAAATTGAACTCGATTCGGGTTTGACCTAACTTGATCTTGAACGATGCTCCTAATTTAACTTGATTCAGGTTCGATCAGAGTTTGATCTAAATTGATATTATACTTAATTTGGGCTCCATCATCTTGGTTTGAACTAACCCGATCTTGAAGCAGCACTCTAAAAAAGACTTGATTTAGGTTTGTTGTTTTATCGAACCCGATTTTAAGGCAACGCTTTAAATTTGATCTGATTTGGGTTTATTCTAAGTTTGATCAAACCCAATCTTAGTGCAATGCTCTCGATTAAACTTGATTTGGGTATTATCTTTAACTTCATCGAGCTTAATCTTAGAGCAACACTCAAAATTAGACTTGATTAGTGTTTGATCTAACCTGATCATGATGCAGCATCTCTCCATATTGAACTTGATTCATCTTAGAGCTAAGATTGATCCAACCCGACCTTAGAGAAATGCTCCATATCGAACTTTATTTTGAGTTTGACCTAAGTTCGATCCGACCCTATCTTGGAACAATGCATTAAATTGCATTTGATTCATATTTGATTTGAGTTTGAACCAAATCAATCTTGGAGGAATGCAACATATTTCACTTAATTCGAGATTGATATAAGTTTGATCCAATACGATCTTTGAGGAATGCTCTACATCGGACTTGATTTGTGCCTAATCTTGGTTTGATCAAGCTCAACCTAAGATCAAGGCTCCATATTGAACTTAATTCCGATTTGATCAAAGTTTAGTTGAACCCGATCTTAGAGCAATGTTACATATTTGATTTGTTCCAGGTCCGATTTAAGTTTAATCCACCCTGATCTTAGAGCAATGCTTTAAATTGAACTTGATTGGGGTTTGATCAAAAGTTGATTGAGTTCGATATAACAATAATAGAATCCAGATTGGACTTGATTTGGGTTTGATATAAGTTTGATCCAACTCGATCCTCGAGCAATGCTCTCGATTTGACTTGGTTTGGGTTTGATCCAACCTTTTCTTAGAGCAATGCTGCAAATTAGATTTGATTCATGTGGATCTAATTTGATCTAACCTGGTCTTGTTGCAATGCTTTAGATTGGACTTATTTTGAAATTTGATCTAAGTTTGGCTTGACCCGATCTTGGAGCATCACTTCCAATTGGACTTGACTCAGAAGGTTTGATCTAAGTTTGATCCAATCCGAACTTAGAGCAACATTCCAAATTCAAATTGATTTAGCCTTGATTGGCCCGATCTTGTAGCAACGCTCCAGATTGAACTTCATTTAGCTTGATGTAGGTTAGATCTAATCCAATCATGGAGTAATGCTTCGATTGAACTTGATTTTAGTTTGATTTCACCCAATCTTGGTGTAACGCTTGAGAATGAACTTTATTTGGGTCTGAACTTTTTTTTTTTTGAAAGGTAAAGTATGAAATGTATTTTTTTTTTTTTTTTGAAAAGTGAAGTATGAAATTTATAAGTAAAGGAGAGTTAAGTACAAGAAAACGGGGCATACCCCGGATAAGACAAGTAAGAAAAGTAGAAACCTAAAAAACAGGTGAAGACATCTCACACGAGATGAAAGCTAAGAAAGACAACATCAAAATATATATATAGTATGAAATGTATTGATAAAAGAGTTATAAGTACAAGAAACAAGGGCATACCCTGTGGTAACAAGAAGCAAACAGTGGGAGATACAACCACCGAATCAGAGGACAACCTTAAATAAAAGGTGATACAACCCAAAGGAGGAAAGAGCAGCTATCAAAGCTAACAGCAGAATAATAAGACCAATGTCAGAATATCATCTAAGAAGTGTAGGGGGAAGATGCCAAACTTGAATCACATGGAGGTTTGCTGTGTTTTGAGGAAATACAGTACCATCCAGTTTCTCCTGATAGAGTCCATGATTATAGTGACGAGCCCTCGTTCGTTATGGAGAATGCGGCCATGCTTACGAGAGTTCCTTTCATACCATAAGAAATATAGTGTAGCTCCCAAAGCAAGCCTCCTAATAGTGGAAATAAGCGAAGACCCTTTGAGATTACAGCAAAGCCTCGGCCACAGATTCTCCCAAGAGAAGGATAATGCAAAAGATCGCACTTACAGCAATAGCAGTCCAAACCCGAAAAGAAATGGGCAGTCAAAGAAGAGGTGATTATGATCTTCCACATCATCTTGACAAAAATAGCAAGTCATGTGACGGATAACCCGAATGATAAAGCGGTCCTGAGTAGGGAGCCTCCTCTGATTGCAACCAAAGAAAAAAGGAGTGCCTAGGAACATGATGCTTGAACCAATTAAATGAGCCCAGGAAACTCGTTGTGAAGGAGTCTTATAACATTCCAAGCTTTTTTGATTGAGAAGTCCTAGAACCATCCCACTCCACTTTATCAATTTGAGAACAGTTGGGCAAAGGAGGGATCTAGATTCATCTTTCAGACTAATCAGCTCATATGAATTTGCAGCAGGCCACAACCAATTGCCAGAAGAAATAATGGCACTAACCTTTGCATCTAGTGAGACCCGAGTCAAATAACTCTAGCATGAGGAGAGGAGCAGATAGGGCCTTGAGGTCTCCAGGAATCAAACCAAAGTGAGTATTGTCGCCATTCCCCACTTTCACAGAGATGAAAGCTTTCACTCGATCCTGAATCTTCAGAGCTTCCTCCAAGTCCAAGAGCAATTCCAAGGAACTTTAGCAACCCAGAATTGTTCCTTGTGCAGCAGATTCAACTTCACCCAAGCAGCCCATAAGGAGTTGGAGCAGGCTGACATAAGAGCCAAATATATCGAGTCATGAGGCAACATTCCAGTCTTTAATTTTCTTAATCCCCAACCCTCCTTCAGCTTTAGGAGTAGAAAGATCAGCCCAAGCAACTTTAGCACCAAACCGTTTCAAAGAGACCCCGCCAGAGGAAAGCCGAAGAATGCTTTCAATGGCTTTGGTGACTTTGGCTGGAAGAATAAAATGGGCGCTCCAAAAGACTGGATACTAAAAATAACCGACTGAATGAGTTGTAATCTACCTGCATAAGAAAGGAAAAGATTTGTCCAGGTTTTGATCCCCCAAGATACGGTCAACCAGAGAGCATGGCAATCACGAGCATTGAGTTTTGATGAAATGAGCGGAACACCCAGATCTGATGGGAAATGAGCCAGAGGAAAACCCAAATGATTCAAAATATCTTGCTGCATGTGGCCTTTAACTCCCGAAGGAAAGTGGAGCTTTTGGAAACATTTGGATAAGACCCGAGAGAGAGGAAAAAGTTGCAAGAGCATCTTTACAACTTTAATAGAATTCAATCACCATGGCAAAAGATCATCAGATCATCAGCAAAACATAGATGAGAAACTTGGATTTCCGGCATCTCCAGTGGAACTTAAATAAAGGGAATCTCGAATTTTCCGGTCCAAAATTCGAGAGAAGATATCCATGCATATAACAAATAAGTAAGGAGAGATAGGATCACCTTGACGAATGCCTTTCCTTCCTTCAAAGAAGCCATTGAGCTCGCCATTGATAGCCACCGAATATTTTGCAGAGGAAACACAGGTCCTGATCCAGCCAATGAAATTGGAGGGAAAGCCGAGAAGCTGCAGAGAATCCCAAAGAAAATCCCATCTACAGAGTCAAAAGCCTTCCTGAAATCAATCTTGAGAGCACATTTAGGAGAGGAAGAGGGGAGATGATAGCCTCTAACTAGCTCTTGAGCCATCAAAATATTATCGCCAATGTGCCTACCATGGACATTTGGGTCTGAACTTAGCTCCATCTAACCCGATCTTAGAATAATGCTCTATATTTAACTTTATTAAGGATTGATCTTAATTTTATCCAATCCGATATTATATAAGTGCTCTAGATTGAACTTGATTTGTGTTTGATTTAATTTGATTTAACCATATCTTCATTCAACACTCTAAATTGAAGTTGATTCATGTTTGATATATTTTATCCGACCCAATCTCGGAGCAATTGTCTAGATGGGATCTGATTTGGGTTTAACTTGAACTTGGTTCAACCCAGTGTTGAAAAATATCTCTAAGTAACTCTCTAGATTGTACTTGATTCGAATTTGGTCTAATTTGATCTAACTTTGATCTATCAATATTGGAGGAATGCTCGAGATTGTACTTAATTGAGGTTTGATCTAAGTTTGATCCAACACAATCTTGAAACGATGCTCCACGTTAGACTTGACTCATGTTTGATTTAAATTTGATCTAATTTCAATCTTGGAGCAACGTTCCGTATGAGATTTTATTTGGGTCCGATCTTAGTTTGATCTAACCCGAACTTGTGCCAATGCCCGAGATTCGACTTGATTCAGAATTGACATTGGTTTGATCTAACCCAATTTTTAAACAAATGCAGCGTATTGAACTAAATTCAAGTTTGATCTTCGTTTCATTCAAACTAATCTTGTGGAGCATTGCTCTAGATTGGACTTGATTCAGGTTCGATCAAATGAAAAGTGATCAAATTTTGATCTAGGCCGATCATATTATAATGTTTTAGATTGAAATTGATTCGGACTTTATCTTATTTGATCTGAACTAATCATGGAGTAACACTCTAAATTGAACTCGATTCGGGTTTGACCTAACTTGATCTTCGAACAATGCTCCTAATTTAACTTGATTCAGGTTCAATCAGAGTTTGATCTAAATTGATATCGAAGCAATGCTTAATTTGGAGGAGGAGCAGAAGTAAAGGGAAGTGCTCAGCGAGAGCTTCTCTCTCTAAGCATGAGAGCTTCTCTCTCTAAGCGATCCGTCTCTTGCTCCTATTTTCTTGTTTGGTAACTGGTTCTATGGAAGGCTCTGTTTTGGCTGATCTTCCCGGAAGGATTGTCCCCCTTCCTGTCCCTAAGGAGGTCTCGGTTGGTATAGCCCTGGATGAGGTTTCTTTGGAATCCTCATCCATCTCTATTCCAGTCAATGGCGTAGGTGGGACGCGGAGGAATGTGGAGTCCCGTTGCATTGCTCACGTTCCTCCGTCATCCGCTGTTCTTGGTAATAAAGCTTCTTCTTCCCAGTGGCTCGATTCGTCCTCCTCCTCTGCTTGGATTTCGAATGCTGGTGCCTCCTTGGGTTCTACTGGTTCGTCTCTGGTTGCTCCTAGTGTTGGATGCGTGGATCCTTCCGTGATGGCTGTTCTATCTAAGGGTTCGCTGGGGGGGAGGACAGCTCTGCTTCTCCCAGTTTCGGTCTTCATGCGGCCGATTTGGAGTTCCTCGGCTCTGTTCCTTCTGCTACGGGTTCGCTGAGGCCGCTTAATCACCATTGTACGGTTCCTTCTTCTTCGTTTGGCGGACCGCTGGGTAAGAAGGTGATCTCTGTACCTCCCTCAAAGCTTGAATTTGGACATTTAACTTTCCCGCCTCTGGCAAAGTCCCCTGTTCTCTGCCCGGTTAGTGCGGAGCCCGATCCATCGGGAGGCTTAGCGGGTTCCCCTGTTCTCTGCCCGGTTAGTGCGGAGAATCCGTTATGTGCTAAAGCGAGCTGGGCGTCCCTGGTCTCGGATTCCCCAGCTCTTTTGAAGCTTTCTTACTTCAAGCCAGTATCTTCTTCGTCCGATGGCAGAGTTAGCTTATCTCTTCCTCCTGAGATTGCTCGGATCGGAGCGGCAGCCTGGGAGACTACAATCGTTGGATTCTTCTTAGATAAGCTCCCGTTCTCTATGGTGGATTCCTTTGCTCGAAGGTTATGGGGCAATAAGGGCCTCGTCGAGGTTCTTAGTAATGGAAGCGGCTTCTTCTTTTTTAAATTTTCAAATAAGGCTGCGCTGTTGGGAATTCTGGAAGGAGGCCCCTGGTACTTCGGAGGTCGTCCGATCTTCTTGAAACCTTGGAGTCCGGGTATGTTATTATCCAAAGATGGGTGCAAGAAGGTTCCCATTTGGGCTCGGTTCTTCAATGTTCCCTTGGAATTCTGGACTGCTGAAGGACTTAGCCGGATTGCCAGCGTCGTAGGGTCCCCTCTTCACGCGGACCAGATGACCTCCTCACTCAAGCGCCTAGCTTATGCTAGAATTTGCTTGGAGATTAATATTGATGATCCTCTCCCTCACTCTCTGGACCTGTTATTAGAGGATGGAAGATCTGTCGAAGTCCTCATTGAATACAACTGGGTTCCTAAGCGATGCCCTGTCTGCAAGGTATTTGGCCATCTTCCTAAAAATTGCATGAAAGCTGTTCGCCAATCCTGGGTTCCAAAACCCGGCCGTGTTGATGGGCTCTCTGTTGATGCTCCAACGCTCGGATCAAAGACCGGCCCTGAAGGTATGGATCTCCTTGTAACTCCATCTCCATCTATTACCTACTCTGGCAACAACAATGATGCAAAGGTCGGGAGCGGATTTTTCTGTCCCAAACCGGCAGCTGGACCCTCTGTTTCGGGAGGATGCAAGGTGTCAAATTCATATGCTCCCCTCCAAGACATTGCCGATGATCAAGTCGTGTTGAATGGTGGGGCTGTCTCTCTTTCTCCTAGTGTTGCTGCGGCCTCAGATGTGCCAGATGCGGTCGCCAACGGCGCAAGCTCTTCCTCCTTCAGGGCCTGCTACAGTATGGAAGATCCGAATTCTGACGATCCGCTTCCTTTACAGTTGCTGCTACAGTGCCTGCTACAGTAGCTACAGTGCCTGCTACAGTGCCTGATCCGAATTTTGACGATCCGCTTTCTCTGGCTACAGTTGCTGCTACAGTGCCTGCTACAGTACCGAATTCTGAAGATCCGAATTCTGACGATCCGCTTTCTCTAGCTACAGTTGCTGCTACAGTGCCGAATTCCGAAGATCCGAATTCTGACGATCCGCATTCTCTAGCTACAGTTGCTGCTACAGTGCCTGCTACAGTGCCTGCTACAGTGCCGGCTAACGATCCATTAGCTGTTATAGATCCGCCTGCTACAGGAGCTTTGGGAGATCCGAATTTTGACGATCCGTTTCCTCTAGCTACAGTGCCATTTCAAACTTCCTCTGTTCCTCGTGTTAGGGACTCCACCTCCTCTTCCCCCCCCTGTTTTGGATGTGAGGATTCGCCGTCCTCTTCTAGCACTCCACCCCTTGCTAGGAAGATTATCATTGTTGATGAAGTTGAGAGAAAGCTGGGAAGGAAGAAGAAGGATAAGAGGAAATCTGGGAATTCTGGCTGCTCCAGGGGGTTTCCTCCACAGAACTCCAAATGATTAAGCTCGCGGCTTGGAACGTGAGGGGTATCAACGATCTCTCCAAAAAAGCTGAGGTCAGATACCTGGTCAATTCCCATCATTTCTCCTGTATAGCTCTTCTGGAAACAAAGATTAAGGAGTGTAATAAAGGAAATTTTCAATCTGGCATGTTCAATGGATGGCAATGCGTTAATTCTTTTGACGGTAATGGATCCGGTAGGATCTGGGTTTGGTGGAATCCTAAGCTTCTTCAAGCTAATATTGTTTCTTTAAATGATCAAGCTATTCATCTATCTTTAACTGTTATTGACTCTGGCGTCAGTTTTGCTGCTTCTTTTGTGTATGGTGCAAATGACGCTACTACAAGGAAAATGCTCTGGGCAAATTTGATCGATCAAGCACAGTCTTTTTCCCTTCTGCCTTGGATTATCATGGGGGACTTTAATGCCATCCGTTATCGCCATGAAAGGAAAGGAGGTAGCACTGCGTGGTCCAATACTATGAATGATCTTAATGACTCTCTTCTTGAAGCTGGTTTGGATGATCTGAGATTTGGGGGTCCTCTCTTCACCTGGCACAATTCCAGACTCCATGGGCACATTCTTAGAAAACTCGACAGGGCCCTTGTGAACCCGGCTTGGCTTCACTCTTTTGCTGATTCATATGCTGAATTCCTCCCTTTTGGTCTTTCGGATCATGCAACGGTTGTGGCTAATCTTGGGATCTCTGTTCCTCAATTCAAACCTCCTTTCAAATTTTTTAACTTCTGGTCTTCATTTGATGAATTCTATCCTCTAGTAGAGCAAATCTGGAATACTACGGTGACTGGTCATGCCATGTTTAGACTGTACAAAAAGCTTAAACTTGTTAAAGTTGCATTGAAGGCTCTGAGCAAGAGCAAGAACAATTTGATTAACGGGGACCTTGCATCTCTTCGTTCCGAACTTGCAGCTGTGCAGTCTTCCATTGCGGCTGGTAACAATGACATTGAGCTCTTGGCGAAGGAAGTTGAATGCTCTAATAGGCTGTCCCTTGCATGTAAAGGGAAGGAGAGTTATGCCAGGCAAAGAAGTAGAATTCAGTGGCTGAAAGATGGGGACCAATGCTCCTCCTTTTTCTTCAACACTGTTAAAGGAAGGAACAATGTTAACAAGATTTTCTGCATCCAGAAGGAAAATGGCGATTGGATCCGGGAGAAGAATCAGATTGCTTTGAGGTAGTCGACTACTATAAGCAGCTCCTTGGATCGAAATGTTTTACCAGCTATATTGGCCGGGATGGTCTTTCGGAATATGTGAGCTGTGCTCTGACTCATGAGCAAAGGAGCTTCCTAAGCAATGAATTTTCTGATGTGGAAATAAAAGATGCCATTTTTAGCCTTCACCCAAACAAAGCTCCAGGTCCGGATGGGTTTAATGCTTATTTTTTCCATAAGACTTGGCACATCGTTGGAGCTGATTTTATCTCCGCTATCAAGGAGTTCTTTTCTAAGGGGATGCTTCTCAAAGAGGTTAATTGCACGATCATTGCCCTCATCCCTAAGGTCCCCAATGCCTCAAAATTGAAGGACTTTAGGCCTATTTCTTGCTGCAATACTGTGTATAAGTGCATCTCCAAACTGATTGCAAACCGGCTGAAGCTTGTCCTGCCTTCTTTTATTAATATTGCTCAGTCTGCTTTTGTTCAAGGGAGGCACATTGGTGATAACATCCTGTTGGCTCAGGAGCTGGTCCGTGGGTATCATCTCTCTTCATCCTCTTCAAATTGTGCTCTAAAGATTGATCTTATGAAGGCTTTTGATTCGGTAAGGTGGGATTTCCTTTGGGATTCCCTCCAGCTTCTTGGATTTCCTCCACGGTTCATTGGATGGATCAGGACCTGTGTCTCCACTGCAAAGTATTCCGTGGCTATTAATGGGGAACTTAATGGCTTCTTCGAAGGAAAGAAAGGTCTTCGCCAAGGTGATCCTATTTCTCCTTACTTGTTTGTCATTTGTATGGATATTTTCTCTAGAATCCTTGATCGGAAAATCCATGTTTCCCCTTCTTTTAAGTATCATTGGAGGTGCCGGAAATCAAATGTTTCACACTTATGTTTTGCCGATGATTTGATGATTTTCTGCCGGGGTGATATGGACTCGATTAGAGTAATTAAAGATTCTTTGGACACCTTCTCCTCCTTTTCTGGACTCACCCCAAATAATTCGAAATGCTCTGTTTTCATTTCGGGTGCTTCGGATCAGCTGCAGCGTGACATTGTTGATTTCTTGGGTTACTCTCTTGGCT
The DNA here is from genome assembly GCA_900491605.1 of Calamus simplicifolius. NCBI lineage: Eukaryota > Viridiplantae > Streptophyta > Magnoliopsida > Arecales > Arecaceae > Calamus > Calamus simplicifolius. The sequence goes on along the minus strand of UESW01004800.1, from coordinate 660,037 downwards.
CCTTTCCTATTAAATACCTTGGTGTTCCTCTCATCTCCACACGGCTTAAAGCTACTGATTGCCAAGCACTTGTGGACCGTATTATTGGAAGAATCAAGGTTTGGACCAATCGTTTTCTCTCCTATGCTGGTAGATTGCAACTCATACAGTCTGTCCTCTTCAGCATCCAGTCTTATTGGTGTGCTCATTTCATTCTTCCAGCAAAGGTCTCCAAGGATATTGAAAGTATTCTATCGGCTTTCCTATGGAATGGTGTTTCTTTAAACCGGTATGGTGCAAAAGTCTCTTGGGCTGATATCTCTACTCCAAAGGCTGAAGGGGGTCTGGGAATCAAGAAGGTCCGAGATTGGAATGCTGCTTCTTTGTCTCGGTACATTTGGTTATTATGTCAACCGTGTACCAACTCCTTATGGTCGGCCTGGGTAAAGATGAATCTTCTGCACAAGGAACAGTTCTGGGTGGCAAAAGTCCCATGGAACTGCACTTGGACTTGGAGGAAAATTCTCAAGATGCGGGGTAGAGTGAAGGATTTCATCTCTGTTAAAGTGGGGAATGGCTCTAACACTTCTCTTTGGTTTGATTCTTGGAAACCTCAAGGCCCCATTTGCTCCTCTACTCACGCTAGAGTTATTATTGATTCGGGTCTTTCAAAGGATGCAAAGGTTAGTGCTATTATTTCTTTTGGAACTTGGGAGTGGCCTGTTTCAAATTCGGTTGAGCTGATCACTTTGAAAGAAGAGACCCGCTCCCTCTCTCCCCCTGACTGCAGCACCCACGATAGGGTTTTATGGGATGGATCTTCCGTTTTCTCCATTAAAAAGGTTTGGAATATCCTCCGATCTCCTTCCCTCTGTGTTGATTGGGCTCACTTACTTTGGTTTAAGCATCATATCCCGAGGCACTCCTTTATTTTATGGCTAGCTATTAGAGGTAGACTTTCTACTCAGGACCGCCTGGTATCATTTGGTATTCTCAGTCATATGACTTGCTCATTGTGCCAAGATCGAATTGAGGACCATGGTCATCTATTTTTTAGTTGCCCCTTCTCCTTTCGGGTTTGGCAGTCCATAGCTGGCAAATGTAATCTATATCATTACCCTTCTTCTTGGGAGCGTCTGAGGCCGTGGCTCAGCAGAAACATTAATGGTGCAAATCTTCAATCCTCTCTTAGCAGGCTGGCTTTGGGAGCTTCTGTCTATTACATTTGGAATGAAAGGAACTCTCGCATGCATGGGCGGTTGCCTCTTAATGAGATCGGCATCGTTACCAAGATCATTGAATCAGTTAGGCTAAAGCTTGAGGGAGAAAAGTTTCCCAGGAATGCTACTAATCTACAGCTGCTAGATAGGTGGCAGCTACCCGCTTCCCTACTGGATTGATCTTGTCTTTCACTCGTTTTGAGCTCCTTTGTTAGATGCTTGGTTTCTTTGTGGGTTGGGTTACCATTACTGTGGGTATTCTCTTCCATTTGCTTGCTGCGTAACCCTTGGTGGATGTAATCCAAATGGGGGTTTTCTTCCCATATTTTGATCCGGGGTATGCCCCGAGTACCTGTACTTATAACTTTTCACTTTCTTATTAATACATCTCACACATTTACCTTTCAAAAAAAAAAAAAAAAAAGCAATGCTTAATTTGGGTTCATTATACTTAATTTGGGCTCCATCTGGTTTGAACAAACCCGATCTTGAAGCAGCACTACAAAAGACTTGATTTATGTTTGTTGTTTTATCGAACCCGATTTTAGGGCAACGCTTTAGATTTGATCTGATTTGGGTTTATTCTAAGTTTGATCAAACACAATCTTAGTGCAATGCTCTCGATTAAACTTGATTTGGGTATTATCTTTAACTTCATCGAGCCTAATCTTAGAGCAACACTCAAAATTAGACTTGATTAGTGTTTGATCTAACCTGATCATGATGCAGCATCACTCCATATTGAACTTGATTCATCTTAGAGCTAAGATTGATCCAACCCGACCTTAGAGAAATGCTCCATATCGAACTTTATTTTGGGTTTGACCTAAGTTCGATCGACCATATCGTCGCCGATCGGATGGATCGCAACCGTCGTATCGATCATCGCCGATCGGGATCAGGGCTTGGATCGATCGCAACCGTCGGATATCGTCGCCGATCGAATGGATTGCATCCGTCAGTTTGATCATCGCCGATCGGGATCATGGCTTGAATCGATCACAATCATTAGATCATCGATGATCGGATGGATCGCAATGGTCCGATCTATCATCGCCGATCGGGATCATATCTTGGATCGATCACAACCGTCGGATATCGTCGCCGATCGGATGGATCGCAACCATTGGATCGATCATTGCCGATCAGGTCATGGCTTGGATTGATCGCAATCATCGGATCATTGACGATCGGATGGATCGCAACGGTCCGATCGATTATCGCCGATCGGGATCCTGGCTTGGATCGATCGCTACCATCAGATATCTTTGCCGATCAGATGGATCGCTACCGTCGGATCGATCATCACCGATCGGGATCATGGCTTGGATCGATCGCAACTGTTGGATCGTCGCCGATCGGATGGATCGCAACCGTCCGATCGATCATCGCCGATCAGGATCATGGCTTGGATCGATCGCAACCATAGGATCATCACCGATCGAATGGATCGCAACCATCGGATCAATCATCGCCGATCAGAATCATGGCTTGGATCGATCGCAACCGTCGTATCGTCGCCGATCAGATGGATCGCAACCTTTGGATCGATCATTGCCGATCGAGATCATGGCTTGGATCGATCGCAACCGTCAGTTATCATCGCCGATCGGATGGATTGCAACTTTTGGATCGATTATCGCCGATTGGGATCATGGCATGTATCGATCGCAACCATCGGATCATCGCTGATCGGATGGATCGCAATGGTCTGATCGATCATCGCGGATCGTGTTCATGGTTTAGATCGATCGCAACCGTCGGATATCATCACCGATCGGGGATGGATTGCAACCGTCTGATCGATCATCGCCGATCGAGATCATGGCTTGGATCGATCGCAGTCGTCGTATCGTCGCCGATCGGATGGATCGCAATAGTCCGATCGATCATCGCCGATCAGGATCATTGCTTGGATTGATCGCAATCGTCGGATCATCGCCGATCGGGTGGATTGCAACGGTCCGATCGATCATCGCCGATCGGGATCATGGCTTGGATCGCTCGCAACCCTCGGATATCATCGCCAATCGAATGGATCGCAACCATCGGATCGATCATCACCGATAGGGATCATGGCTTGGATCAATCGCAAACATCGGATCATCGACGATCGGATGGATCACAACGGTCCGATCGGTCATCGCCGATCGGGATTATGGCTTCGATCGATCGCAACCATCGGATATCATCGCCGATCGAATGGATCGCAACCGTCGGATCGATCATTGCCGATCGAGATCATGGCTTGGATCGATCGCAGTCGTCGTACCATCGTCAATCGAATGGATCGCAATGGTCCGATCGATCATCGCCGATCGGGATCATGGCTTGGATCGATCGCAACTGTTGGATTGTTGCCGATTGGATGGATCGCAACCATTGGATCGATCATCGCCGATCGGGATCATGGCTTAGATCGATCGCAACCATCGGATCGTAGCCGATCGGATGGATCGTGACCGTCGGATCGATCATCGATGATCAGGATCGTGGCTTGGATCGATCGCAACCGTCGAATCGTCACCGATTGGATGGATCGCAATGGTCCGATCGATAATCGCCGATCAGAATTATGACTTGAATCAATCGCAACCATCGTATAATTGCCGATCTGATGGATTGCAACCGTCAGAACGATCATCACCGATTGGGATCATAGCTTGGATCGATCGCAACCATCGGATATCATCGCCGATCGGATGGATCGCAACCGTCGGATCGATCATCACCGATCGGGATCATGGCTTGCATCGTTCGCAACCGTCGGATCGATCATCACCGATCGGGATCATGGCTTACGTCGTTCGCAAACCGTCGGATCATCGCCGATCGGATGAATTGCAACGGTCCGATCGATCATTGCCGATCGAGATCATTGCTTGGATCGATCGCAACCGTCGGATTGATCGGATGGATCGTCATCGATCGGATGGATCGCCACCGTCGGATCGATCATCGCCGATCAAGATCATAGCTTGGATCGATCGCAACCGTCGGATTGTCGCCAATTGGTTGGATCGCAATGGTCTGATTGATCATTGTCGATTGGGATCATGGCTTGGTTCGATCGCAACCGTCATATTGTCGCCGATCGGAAAGGATCGCAACCGTCGGATCGATCATCGCCGATCAGGATCATGGCTTGGATCGATCGCAACCGTCAGATATCGTCGCCGATCGGATTGATCACAATTGTTGGATCGATCATCACCGATCGGGATCATGGCTTGGATCGATCGCAACCGTCGGAGCATCGCTGATCGAATGGATCACAACGGTCCGATCAATCATTGCTGATCAAGATCATGGCTTGGATCGCTCACAACCGTCGGATATCATTGCCGATTGGATGGATTGCAACTGTCTGATCGATCATCGCCGATCGGGATCATGGCTTGGATCGATCGCAATCGTCGGATCATTGATGATAGGATGGATTGCAATGGTCCGACTGATCATCGCCGATCGGGATCATGACTTGGATCGATCGCAACCGCCAGCTATCATCGCCGATCGGATGGATCGCAACCATCGGATCGATCATCGCCGATCGGGATCATGGATTGAATCGATCGCAACCATTGGATCGTCACCAATCGAATGGATCGCAATGGTCCGATCGATCATCTCCGATCAGAATATGCCTTGGATCAATTGCAACCATCGGATCGTTGCCGATCGGATGGATCGCAATCGTCGAAATGATTATCGCCGATCGGGATCATGGCTTGGATCGATATTAACCATCGGATATCATCACCGATCGGATGGATTGCAACCGTCGGATCGATCATCGGCAATTGGGATCATGGCTTGGATCGATCGAAACCGTCGGATATCATCACCGATCGAATGGATCGCAACCATCGGATTGATCATTGCCGATCGGGATCATGGCTTCGATCGA
>UESW01004800.1:621142-650788 GCA_900491605.1 Calamus simplicifolius | reverse complement strand
ACGATCGGGATCATGGCTTGGATCGATCGCAACCGTTGGATCGTCGCCAATCGGATGGATTGCAACCATCGGATCGATCATCGCGATCGGGACCATGGCTTGGAATGATCGCAACCATCTGTTCATCGCCGATCGGATGGATCGCAACCATCAGATCGATCATCGCCGATCGAGATCATGGCTTGGATCGATCGGATCATCGCTGATCAAAGGATCGCAACCGTCGATCGATCATCGCCGATCGGGATCATGGCTTGGATCGATCACAACCATCGGATCATCACCAATCGGATGGATCGTGACTGGCCGATCAATCCTCGCTGATCAAGATCATGGCTTGGAACGATCGCAACCATCGGATCATCGCCGATCGGATGGATCGTAACCGTTGGATCGATCATCGCCCATCGGGATCATGGCTTGGATCGATCGCAACCGTTGGATCATCATCGATCGGATGGATCACATCCGTTGGATCGATCATCGCCGATCGGGATCATGGCTTGGATTGAGCAACCGTCCGATCGTCGCCGATCGGATGGATCGCAACCGATCGATCATCGCCGGTCAAGATCATGGCTTGGATCGATCGCAATCGCCGATCGTAGCCTATCGGATGGGTCGCAACGGTCGATCGATCATCGTCGATTGGGATCTTGGCTTGTATCGATTGCAACCGTCGGATCGACGCCGATCAGATTGATTGCAACAGTTTCATCGATCATCGCCGATCAAGATCATAGCTTGGATCGATCGCAACCGTCGGATTGATCATCGCCGATCGGGATCATGGCTTGGATCGATCGCAATCGTCGGATCATCGCCGATCGGATTGATCTCAACCGTCAGATAGATCATCGCCAATCGGGATCATGGCTTGGATCGATCGCAACCGTCGGATCATTGCCGATCGAATGGATCGCAACAGTCGATCGATCTTCCATGATCAGGATCATGGCTTGGATCGATCACAACCGTTGGATCATCGTCGATCGGATGGATCGCAACCATCGGATCGATCATTACCGATTAGGATCATGGCTTGGATCTATCGCAATCGTCGGGTCGTCGCCGATCGGAAGGATCGCAACCATCGGATCGATCATCGTCGATTGGGATCATGGCTTTGATCGATCACAACCGTTGGATCGTTGCCGATCGGATGGATCGCAATAGTTCATCGATCATCGCCGATCAGGATCATGGCTTGGATCGATCGCAACCATCGGATCTTCGCCGATCGGATGGATCGCAACCGTCGGATCGATCATTGCCGATCGGGATTATGGCTTGGATCGATCGCAATCTTCGGATCATCCCGATCGGATTAATCGCAATTGTCGGATAGATCATCGCCGATAGGGATCATGGCTTGGATCGATCGTAACCGTCGGATCATCGCCAATCGGATGGATTGCAATAGTCGGATCGATCGTCCACGATCGGGATCATGGATTGGATCAATCGCAACCATCGGATCATCGCCGATCGGATGGGTTGCAACTATCGGATCGATCATCGCTGATCAGGACCATGGCTTGGAATGATCGCAACCGTCGGTTCATCGCGATGGATGGATCGCAACAGTCGGATCGATCATCGCCGATCGAGATCATGTCTTGGATCGATCGCAACCATCGGATCATCGCCGATCGAATGGATCGTAACGGTCCGATCGATCATCGCCGATCGGGATCATGATTTTGATCGATCGCAACCGTTGGATCATCATCGATCGGATGGATCGCAACCATCGATCGATCATCGCCGATCGAGATCATGGCTTGGATCGATCGTAACCATCGGATCGTCGCTGATCGGAAGGATCGCAACCGTCGGATCGATCATCGCCGATCGAGATCATGGCTTGGATCGATCAGAACCATCGGATCATCGCCGATCGGATGGATCGTGACCAGCTGATCAATCATCGTCGATCGAGATCATGGCTTGGATCGATCACAACCGTCGGATCATCATGGATCGAAAGGATCGAAGTCGTTGGATTGATCATCGCCGATCAGGATCATGGCTTGGATCGATCGCAACCGTCGGATCATCGCCGATCGGATGGATCGCAACCGTCGATCGATCATCGCTGATCGAGATCATGGCTTCATCGATCACAACCACCGGATCGTAGCCGATCGGATGGATCGCAACGGTCCGATCGATCATCACCGATCGGGATCATGGCTTGGATCGATCACAACTATCGAATTGTCGCCGATCGGATGGATCGCAACCGTCGGATCGATCATTGCCGATCGAGATTATGGCTTGGATCAATCGCAACCGTTGGATCATCGCCGATCGAATGGATCGCAACCATCGGATTGATCATCGCTGATTGGGATCATGGCTTGGATCGATCGCCGTCGGATCATGCCTATCGGATTGATCGCAACCGTCGGATAGATCATCGCCTATCGGGATCATGGCTTGGATCGATCGCAACCGTTGGATCGTCGCCGATCGAATGGATCGCAACAGTTGGATCGATCATCCATGATCGGGATCATGGCTTGGATCGATCGCAACCGTGGGATCGACGCCGATAGGATTAATCGCAACAGTTTCATCGATCATCGCCAATAAGGATCATGGCTTGGATCGATCGCAACCGTCGGATCTTCGCCGATCGAATGGATCGCAACCATGGATCATCGCCGATCGAATGGATCGCAACCGTCGGATCGATCAGGATCATGGCTTCGATCGATCGCAACCATCGGATCGTCGCCAATATGATGGATCGTGATCATCAGTCGATCATCGTCGATCAATATCATGGCTTGGATCGATCGCAACCATTGGATCGTCGCCGATCGATGGATCGCAACCGTCGGATCGATCATCGCCGATCGGGATCATGGCTTGGATCTATCGCAACCATCGGATCATCGCCGATCGGATGGATCACAACCGTCGGATCGATCATCGCGATCGAGATCACACTTGGATCGATCGCAATCGTCGGATCGTCGCTGATCGGATGGATCGCAACCGTCGGATCGATCATCGCGATCGGGTTCATGGCTTCGATCGATCGCAACCGTCGAATCGTCGCGATCGAATTGATTCGCAACGGTCCAATCGATCATCGCCGATCGGGATCATGGTTTGGCTCGATCGCAATAGTCGGATCTTCGCCGATCGGATGGATCGCAACCGTCAGATCGATCATTGCTGATCGGGATCATGGATTGGATTGATCGCAACCGTCGGATCGTTGCCGATCGGATGGATCGCAACCGTCGGTTCGATCATCGCCGATCGGTTTCATGGCTTGGATCGATCGCAACCATCGAATCATCGCCGATCAAATTGATCGCAACGGTCCAATCGATCATCGCCGATCGGGGATCATGGCTTGGATCGATTGCAACAGTCGGATCTTCACCGATCGGATGGATCGCAACCGTCGGATCGATCATCGCCGATCGGGATCATGACTTAGATCGATCGCAACCATCGGATTGTCGCCGATCGGATGGATCGCAACCATCGGATCGATCATCGTCGATTGGGATCATAGCTTGGATCGATCGCAACCATCGGATCGTCGCCAATCGGATGGATTGCAACCGTCGGATCGATCATCGCAGATCGGGATCATGGCTTGCATCGATCGCAATCGTTAGATGATCGCTGATCGGATGGATCGCAATTGTCGGATCGATCATCGCCGATCGGGATCATGGCTTGAATCGATTGCAACCATCGGATCGTCGCTGATCGGATTGATCGCAATGGTCCGATCGATCATTGCCGGTCGGGATCATGGCTTGGATCGATCGCAACCGTTGGATCGTCGCTGATCGGATGGATCGCAACTATCGGATCGATCATCGCCGATCGGGATCATGGCTTGGATCGATCACAACCATCGGATCGTCGCGGATCGGATGGATCGCAACCGTCCGATCGATCATTATCGATCGGGATCATGGCTTGGATCGATCGCCACCATTGGATCGTCGCCGATCGGATGGATTGCAACCATCGGATCATCGCCGATCGTATGGATCATAACCGTCCGATCGATCATTGCCTATCAGGATCATGGCTCGGATCGATCGCAACCGTTGGATCATCGCCGATCGGATGGATCACAACTATTGGATCGATCATCGCTGATCGGGATCATGGCTTGGATCGATCGCAACCATCGGATTATCGCGATCGGATGGATCGCAATTGTCGGATCGATCTTGCCGATCGGGATCATAGCTTGGATCGATCGCATCAGTCAGATCGTCGCCGATCGGATGGATCGCAACATCGGATCGATGATCACCGATCGTGATCATGGCTTGGATCGATCGCAACTATTGGATCGTCGCCGATCGGATGGATCACAACTATCGGATCGATCATTGCCGATCGGGATCATGGCTTGGATCGATCGTAGCCATCAGATCGTCGCCGATCGGATGGATCGCAATGGTCGGATCGATCTTGCCGATCGGGATCATGGCTTGGATCGATCGCAACCATCGGATCATCGCCGATCGGATGGATCGCAATCGTCGGATCGATGATCGTCGATCGTGATCATGGCTTGGATCGATTACAACCATCGGATCATCGCCGATTGGATGGATCGCAACCGTTCGATCGATCATTGTCGATCGGGATCATGGCTTGGATCAATTGCAACAGTCGGATCTTCACCGATCGGATGGATCGCAACCGTCGGATCGATCATCGCCGATCGGGATCATGACTTAGATCGATCGCAACTGTCGGATTGTCGCGATCGGATGGATCGCAACCATCGGATCGATCATCGCCGATTGGGATCATAGCTTGGATCGATCGCAACCATCGGATCATCGCCGATCGGATGGATTGCAACCGTCGGATCGATCATCGCAGATCGGGATCATGGCTTGCATCGATCGCAATCGTCAGATGATCGCTGATCGGATGGATCGCAATTGTCGGATCGATCATCGCCGATCAAGATCATGGCTTGAATCGATTGCAACCGTCGGATCGTCGCTGATCGGATTGATCGCAATGGTCCGATCGATCATCGCCGGTCGGGATCATGGCTTGGATCGATCGCAACCGTTGGATCGTCGCTGATCGGATGGATCGCAACTATCGGATCGATCATCGCCGATCGGGATCATGGCTTGGATCGATCGCAACCATCGGATCATCGCGGATCGGATGGATCGCAACCGTCCGATCGATCATTGCCGATCAGGATCATGGCTTGGATCGATCGCAACCGTTGGATCGTCGCCGATCGGATGGATCGCAACTATTGATCGATCATCGCCGATCGGGATCATGGTTTGGATCGATCGCCACCATCGGATCGTCACTGATCGGATGGATCGCAACCATCGGATCATCGCCGATCGTATGGATCATAACCGTCCGATCGATCATTGCCTATCAGGATCATGGCTTGGATCGATCGCAACCGTTGGATCATCGCCGATCGGGATCGCAACTATTGGATCGATCATCGCTGATCGGGATCATGGCTTGGATCGATCGCAACCATCGGATCGTCGCCGATCGGATGGATCGCAATCGTCGGATCGATCTTGTCGATCGGGATCATAGCTTGGATCGATCGCATCCGTCGGATCGTCGCCAATCAGATTGATCGCAACCATTGGATCTATGATCACCAATCGTGATCATGGCTTGGATCGATCACAACCGTTGGATCGTCGCCGATCGGATGGATCACAACTATCGGATCGATCATTGCCGATCGGGATCATGGCTTGGATCGATCGCAGCCATCGGATCATCGCCGATCGGATGGATCGCAACGGTCGGATCGATCTTGCCGATCGGGATCATGGCTTGGATCGATCGCAACCGTCGGATCGTCGCCGATCGGATGGATCACCACCGTCAGATCGATGATCGCCGATCGTGATCATGGCTTGGATCGATCGCAACCATCGGATCATCGCCGATTGGATGGATCGCAATCATCCGATCGATCATTGCCGATCGGGATCATGGCTTGGATCGATTGCAACCGTCGGATTGTCGTCGATCGGATGGATCGCAATGGTCGGATCGATCATCGCGATTGGGATCATGGCTTGGATCGATCGCAACCGTCCATTCGTAGCCGATCGGATGGATCGTAATAGTCGGATCGATCATCGCCGATCGAGATCATGGCTTGGATCGATCGCAACCATCGGATCGTCGCCGATCGGATGGATCGCAACGGTCCTATCGATCATCTCCGATCAAGATCATGGTTTGGATCGATCGCAACCGTCGGGTCATCGTCGATCGGATGGATCGCAACGGTCCGATCGATCATCGCCGATTGGGATCTTGGCTTGGATCGATTGCAACCATCGGATCGACGCCGATCGGATTGATCGCAATAGTTTCATCGATCATCGCCGATCAAGATCATGGCTTGCATCGATTGCAACCGTTGGATCTTCACCGATCGGATGGATCGCAACCGTCGGATCGATCATCACCGATCGGGATCATGGCTTGGATCGATCGCAATCGTCGGATCATCGCCGATCGGATTGATCGCAACCGTCGGATAGATCATCACCGATCAGGATCATGGATTGGATCGATCGCAACCGTCGGATCGGTCGCCGATCGGATGGATCGCAACAGTCGGATCGATAATCAACGATCGGGATCATGGCTTGGATCGATCACAACCGTCGGATCATCGCCGATCGGATGGGTTGCAACCATCGGATCGATCATCGCCGATCGAGACCATGGCTTGGAATGATCACAACCGTCGGTTCGTCGCCGAACGAATGGATTGCAACAGTTGGATCGATCATCGCAGATCGAGATCATGTCTTGGATCGATCGCAACCATTGGATCGTCGCCGATCGGATGGATCGCAACGTCGATCAATCATCGCCGATCGGGATCATGACTTTGATCGATCGCAACCGTTGGATCGTCGTCGATCGGATGGATCGCAACCATTGGATCGATCATCGCCGATCGAGATCATGGCTTGGATCGATCATAACCATCGGATCGTCGCTGATCGGAAGTAACGCAACCATCGGATCGATTATCGTCGATCGAGATCATGGCTTGGATCGATCGCAACCATCGGATCGTCGCCGATCGGATGGATCGCAATCGTCCGATCGATCATTGCCGATCGAGATCATGGCTTGGATCAATTGCAACCGCCGAATCGTAGCCGATCGGATGGATCGCAACGGTCCGATTGATCATCGCCGATCGGGATCATGGCTTGGATCGATTGCAACCATCGGATCAACACAGATCGAATTGATCGCAATAGTTTCGTCAATCATCGCCGATCGGGACCATGGCTTCGAATGATCGCAACTGTCGGATCCTCGCCGATCGGATGAATCGCAACCATATGATCGATCATCGCCGATCGGGATCATGGCTTGGATCGATCGCAACCATCGGATCGATCATCGCCGATCGGGATCATGGCTTTGATCGATCGCAACCGTTGGATTATCGCCGATCAATTGGATCATAACCATCAGATCAATCATCGCCGATCGGGATCATGGCTTGGATCGATCACAACCGTCTGATCGTTGCGATCGGATGGATCGCGACCGTCGGATCGATCATCGCCGATCAGGATTATGGCTTGGATCGATTGCAATCGTCGGATTGTCGCCGATCGGATGGATCGCAACCGTCGGATTGATCATCGCTGATTGGGATCACGGCTTGGATCAATCGCAACCATCGGATTGTCGCCGATCGGATTTATTGCAACGGTCTGATCGATCATCGCCGATTGGGATCATTGCTTGGATCAATCGCAACCATTGGATCTTCGCTGATCGGATGGATTGCAACCGTCGGATCGATCATCGCCGATCGAGATCATGGCTTGGATCGATTGCAACTGTCACATCGACGCTGATAGGATTGATCGCAACAGTTTCATTGATCATCGCTGATCAGGATCATGGCTTGGATCGATCGCAACCATAGGATCTTCACCGATCGGATGGATCGCAACCGTCGGATCATTGCCGATCGGATGGATCGCAACCATCGGATCGATCAGGATCATGGCTTCGATCGATCGCAACCATCGGATCATCACCAATCGGATGGATCACGATCGTCAGATCGATCATCGCCGATCGGTATCATGGCTTGGATCGATCGCAACCATTGGATCATCGCCGATCGGATGGATCGCAACCGTCGGATCGATCATCGATGATCGGAATCATGGCTTGGATCGATCGCAACTATCGGATCGTCGCCGATCGGATGTATTGCAACCGTCGGATCGATCATCGCTGATCGGGATCATGACTTGGATCGATCGCAACCGTCGGATCGTCGCCGATCAGATTGATCGCAACAGTCTGATCGATCATCGCCAATTGGGATCATTGCTTGGATCGATCGCAACCATCGGATCTTCGCTGATCGAATGGATCGCAACCGTCGGATCGATCATCGCCGATCGGGATGATGGCTTGGATCGATCTCAACCGTGGGATCATCGCCGTTTGGATGGATTGCAATCGTCGGATAGATCATCGCCGATCAGGATCATGGCTTGGATCGATCGCAACCGTCGGATAGTCGCTGATCGGATGGATCGCAACCGTCGGATCGATCATCGCCGATCGGGTTCATGGCTTGGATCGATTGCAACCGTCTAATCATCGCCGATTGAATTGATCGCAATGGTCCAATCGATCATCGCCAATCAGGATCATGGCTTGGATTGATCGCAATAGTTGGATCTTTGCCGATCGGATGGATCGCAACCATCGGATCGATCATCGCCGATCGGGATCATAGCTTGGATCGATCGCAACCGTCGGATCGTCGCCGATCGGATGGATCGCAACCATCCGATCGATCATTACCGATCGAGATAATGGCTTGGATCGATCGCAAGCACCGGATCATAGCCGATCAAATGGATCGCAATGGTCCGATCGATCATCGTCGATCGAGATCATGGCTTGGATCGATTGCAACCGTCGGATTGACGCCGATTCGATTGATCGCAATAGTTTCATCGATCATCGCCGATTAGGATCATGGCTTGGATCAATCGCAACCGTCGGAGCTTCGCCGATCGGATGAATCGCAACCATCGGATCGATCATCGCCGATCGGGATCATAGCTTGGAATGATCGCAACCATCGGTTCATCGCCGATCGGATGGATCGCAATGGTCGGATCGATCATCGCCGATCGAGATCTTGTCTTGGATCGATCGCAACCATCGGATCGTCACCGATCGAATGGATCGCAATGGTTCGATCGATCATCGCCGATCGGGATCATAGCTTTGATCGATCGCAACCATTGGATCGTCGTCAATTGGATGGATCGCACCGTCGGATCGATCATTGCCGATCAAGATAATGGCTTGGATCGATTGCAACCATCGGATCGTCGCTGATCGGATGGATCGTAACCGTCGGATAGTCGCCGATCGGATGGATCACAACCGTCCGATCGATCTTTGCCGATCGAGTTCATGGTTTGGATCGATCGCAACCGCCGGATCGTAGCCGATCGGATGGATCGCAATGGTCCGATCGATCATCGCCGATCGGGATAATGGCTTGGATCGATTGCAACCGTCGGATCAACACCGATCGGATTGATCGCAATAGTTTCGTCGATCATCGCCGATCATGATCATGGCTTGGATCGATCGTAACTGTCGGATCTTCACCGATCGGATAGATCACAACCATAGGATCGATCATCGCCGATCGATATCATGGCTTGGATCGATTGCAACTATCGGATCATCGCCGATCGGATGGATCGCAATCGTCGGATCGATCATCGCCGATCGGGATCATGGCTTGCATCGATCGCAACCATCGGATCGTCGCCGATCAGTTGGATCACAACCATCGGATCGATCATCGCCGATCGGGATCATGGCTTGGATCGATCACAACCGTCGGATCATCATGGATCGGATGGATAGCGACCGTCGGATCGATCATCACCAATCGAGATTATGGCTTGGATCGATCGCAACCATCGCCATGAAGGACCCAAAAAGGTTTGGTACCTAAAATTAAGACATGAATGTTTTGCAGGAGTGTCTTGCAGCCATCAGACTGAAAAGAAAATGGTACCTGGATAGTGGTTGCTCAAGACACATGACGGGTGACAAAGATCAATTCATCACCCTTGAATCAAAAAGAGGTGGAGTAGTTACTTTTGGTGATAATGGTCAAGGCCATATCATGGGTATTGGTAAGATTCAAATTACTCCATCTACTCATATTGATAATGTTTTATATGTCGATGGACTTAAACATAATTTGATAAGTATTAGCCAACTATGTGACAAAGGTTTCAAGGTTTCCTTTGAAGCTTCTGTTTGCACTGTTACTAATCCCATTGATAACATCATTATTCTTATTGGAAAACGTTATGGCAATGTGTACACTTAATTGATTTGAGTAATTTATCTCCAAGTAATCATTGCTTAGTTGCTAATAATGCTAAGATGAATGAGATTGGTTGGCTATGGCACCATAGATTAGGTCATGCAAGCACATACCTAATTTCTAAATTATTGAAAATGGATCTAGTTAAAGGTATATTCCTAGCTTAAATTTTGAAAATAATCGAATATGTGATGCATGTCAATTTGGAAAACAAACAAGAACTTTTTTCAAATCTAAGAATGTTGTTTCAACTACTAGGCCACTAGAGCTACTACACATGGACCTTTTTGGACCTACTAGAACCACAAGTCTAGGAGGAAAGAAATATGGTCTAGTGATAGGAAAGAAATATGATTACTCTAGATTCACTTGGGTAATATTTTTGGCTCACAAAGATGAGACTTTCTCAATATTTCTGAAATTCGTTAAGAAAGTCATTAATGAGAAAAATACTACCATAGTGTCTATTAGAAGTGATCATGGAACTGAATTTGAAAATCACTTATTTGAAAATTTCTGTTTTGAAAAAGACATACATCATAACTTTTCAGCACCTAGAACACCGCAACAAAATGGTGTTGTAGAAAGAAAGAATAGGACTTTAGAAGACATGGCCCGTACCATGCTATGTGAAAGCCAACTTCCAAAATATTTTTGGGCGGAAGCTATAAACACAGCATGTTACATCCTAAATAGAGCCCTGATTAAACCTATCCTTAAGAAGACTCCCTATGAACTATAGCACAATAGGAAACCAAATTTAAGTTATTTTCATGCATTTGGTTGTAAATGTTTTATTCATAACAATGGTAAGGATAATCTTGGGAAGTTTGATGCAAAGTCTGATGAAGGTATTTTCCTAGGATATTCTACATCTAACAAAGCATAAAGAGTATTCAATAAGAAAAGCTTATTTGTAGAAGAATCCATTCATATAGTGTTTGATGAGTCTTTAGCATCAAGTTCAGATAAAATTGATGATGAGGAAGATACATCTTTGATTGAAAGAAATATTGAAAAATTAAATGTATCTTCAGATCAAGAACCTGAAGTTAAGGATGATAACTCACCTAAGGATGATGATATTGATACTACTCAGAATGATAAAGATCTACCTAGAGATTGGAGATATGCTTATGGTCATCCTAAGGACCTAATCATAGGTGATCCATCTCAAGGTGTAAGGACTAGATCATCAATGAGAGATATCAATAATCATCTTGCATTTGTATCTCATATAGAACCTAAAACTATAGATGAAGCTGAGAAAGATAGTTATTGGATGTTAGCAATGCAGGAAGAGTTAAACCAATTCACTAGAAACCAAGTTTGGACCCTAGTAGACAGACCTAAAAACCACCCTATAATAGGATCTAAATGGGTTTTTAGAAATAAATTGGATGAAAATGGATTGGTAATTAGAAATAAGGCTAGATTGGTTGCAAAAGGATAATCAAGAAGAAGGTATAGATTTTGATAAAACTTTTGCACCTGTTGCTAGATTAGAAGCCATTAGGCTACTACTTGCATTTGCATGTCATATGAATTTCAACTTATTTCAAATGGATGTTAAAAGTGCATTTTTAAATGGTTTTATAAATGAAGAAGTTTATGTTGAACAACCTCCTGGTTTTGAAGATCATGAATTTCCAAACCACGTCTTCAAACTACACAAAGCACTTTATGGTTTAAAGCAAGCACCTAGAGCTTGGTATGATAGATTAAGTAAATTTTTAATTGAAAATAACTTTTCTAGAGGAAATATTGATAAAACCTTGTTTTTGAAAAGAAAAGAAAAGGATTTTTAATTGTTCAAATTTATGTTGATGACATATTTGGTGCTACTAATAGTCTCCTTTGTCAAGAATTTGCTAAGCTAATGCAGGGAGAATTCGAGATAAGCATGATGGGAGAACTAAACTTCTTCCTTGGACTTCAAATCAAACAAGAGAAAGCAGAGATTTTCATTAACCAAACAAAGTACACAAGGAAATACTCAAGAAGTTTGGTATGGAATCTGCTAAACCTCTTGGTATGCCAATGAGTCCCTCATGCAAGCTGGACAAGGATGAAGAAGGTAAGAAAGTAGATCAGAAGCATTATAGAGGTATGATCGGATCACTTCTTTACCTAACTGCAAGTAGGCCAGATATCATGTTTTCTGTTTGCTTATGTGCAAGATATCAATCTAATCCTAAGGAATCACATTTATTTGCTGTTAAAAGAATCTTTAGATACTTAAATGGAACTAACAATGTAGGATTATGGTATTCTCCTCTCCTTTACTTATAAATTTCATACTTCACTTTTCAAAAAAAAAAAGGATTATGGTATTCTAGAGACTCAACCTTAAAATTGATTGCTTATTCTGATTCTGACTATACTGGTTGTAAATTAGATAAAAAGAGTACAAGTGGGGCATGTCAACTTTTAGGAAGTAACTTAATCTCTTGGTTTAGCAAGAAGCAAAATTCGGTTGCATTATCCACTACTGAGGCAGAGTATGTTGCAGCTGGAAGTTGCTGTGCTCAAATCCTTTGGATTAAGCGACAACTTGAAGATTATGGTATCACACTTGATAAAATTCCTATTAAATGTGATAATATTAGTGCTATTAATTTAACTAAGAATCCAATTCAACATTCAAGAACTAAATACATTGAAATTAGACATCACTTTATTAGAGAACATGTAACTAACAAAGATGTTTGTCTTGAATATGTTAATACTAATGATCAATTAGCTGATATTTTTACCAAACCTTTGAGTGAGGAAAGATTTTGTTATCTTAGAGGAGAATTAAGAGTTTGTGATCCTTTAGAATGATTTTCTGAAACTCTTAAGGATAACAACTATCTAGACTTCATTAATTTCTTGAAAATCCTCTATGTCCAATAAGGAAATTTATCTAGAAATTTGATTCATTGTTTCCCCAATTGTTAAGGAACACTTATCTAGAGCTTGATGATTAATTTGATTAGTTTCAGATCCTTGAAATTTGAATTTTTCTCTGAAACTGTTGTGGAGTCGACACCTGCAGTTTGTGGAGTCGACACCTTCATATTTTGATGTTCTGTCTCGGCAATTAGAGCCGACTCTGGCTTCTGTAGAGCCGACTCTAATTCGGGCGCTGACAGATTCTCTGGTTCGGAGCCGACACCTCGTTTTTGGGAGTCGACTCTAAGTGGAACTAGGTCAAAATAAAAAGGGCAGAGTCGACCCCAAACGAAACCTATCGTCTCCTAAACCTTTTCAAAACCATTCCAAACCGAGTTCAATCCCTTCAAATCCTCCAAATCTCTCAATAACTCATTCCAATCGAATCCCATGGTTCCCAAAAGGCATTCTATCATTGGTGGTTCGACTGTTCCAACGAAGCACCGTTCAAATCGGAGGCAACCTTTGTCATCTTCTTCATCTGCCACTCAAGATGACTCTCCACCCTCACCATCTTCTCCACGAGTTGACCAATTAGCGGGTAAGGCCATTACTACCGGAAGAAAAGTAGATTTTGACTTTTTTGCTTCGGAGGGCTTTGCTATTGGGCGTTTGTTGAAGGAAATGGGTTGGAAAAAGTCTGTTCTTTGGATGTCCCTACATACCCTTCCCTCGTGAGAGAATTTTATAATGATTTATGTAGAGGAGAGGGAGGCTTAGTGAGTGTTGTAAGAGGAACTAAAGTAATTATCACATCCGAGTCTCTTGGAAATCTATTGGAGATGCCTACCATTGGTTTAGTTGAATATCAACATGAAGACAGAGGAGGTGCCCTATCAAGGAGTTAGGAAGAGAAGTTTCTGAGTTTGAAGAAATCTTGGCCAATCAACTTAATTTGGAACTCAGATTACTTCACAATATTTGTGGAAAATTTTATTTCCTAAAATCGGAAGGTTTGAAAATGTCTCGGAGCAAGACATCTTATTAATGGACTGTATTCTCACTGGAAGACCTGTTAATCTTGCCGGTATGATGATTGGTTATATGGCAGAAACAGCAACTAAGAAAAGATCAACACTGCCGTATGGTATGATACTAACCTTAGTCTTTAGAAGCCAAGGTGTACTTATAATGGATAATGAGCCACTAAGAAAATTAAGGCATACAGATTACTATAGTGTCTCTATAATTCATCGGATGGGCTTCAGAAAAGAAAATAGAAATTGGATAAAAAGAGGACAAGAAACTAGAGCTGAAGAGGTTAGAGTTGAGGAGGTCAGAAGAGAGGATATTCCTGAACCATCTATTCCTGAACCATCTGCTGGACCTTCTTCTACTGGACCATCTACTGCTGGACCCTCGTGGCTGGACCTAGCTCTCACCCTCCATATCAGTCAGCATTGGCATCTGGAAGATTTTCTGAGGAGCAAATAGGTCAGCTTAGAGCTTTACTAGCTGAGTATGATAGTCAAAGGACAAATGATATGTGTCAGTTGAGAGAGGAGTTCAATCAGTTGAAGGAAGAGATCAATTCAAGGCTTGACATGATTTCTTTTTCCATTAGCAATTCCGTTGAATCCTTTAGCACTAATCTTCATAAGATTTTTGAAAGGATGGAAGGCATTGCAGACAGTTCTGGAACTTATCTTCATGCTACCAGTCAACTAAAGAAAGATATCGACCTCACCGTTTCTCAAATTGAAGCTTGTCTTGAAAGTTTTAAAAGACTCAAAAAGATGATATTATGGAAATGATTGGACATTTAAAGAAAATTGTGTATAAGCATATTTGATTTTGATATCCTATCCTAGGTTGTATCTTAGGATGTATCTAAGAATTACATACTTGAATATGTCACTTTACTGAAACACATGTAATGAATCTTGCTTTGGAATACAATTACACTTTTATTTCAAATTTATCTTTGATTGATTGATTGAATTTCAATGAATGAGTTTACTATCTTTATGATTAATTGAACCAACAACCCCGCTCTGATAACCTCTTTTATTGTATTTAAAATTCATCTTATTGCTGATAACAAAAAAGGGGGAGAGATAATTGTATATGCATATAAGAGAAAGAGAAAGAAAATGAAGAACAATTTTGAAGATGGGGAGAAAATTTTTTGAGATTCTAATAAAAAATGATTCAATTGAATTCAGTTTATCTACATAGGAGGAGTTATTCAATACAGGGGGAGCTTAATAATTTTTTTATATAAAAGTTAAATCATCTTGATTGATGTCATTGGCATCAAATTCTTTGTTAGGAAGTTCTAAAGCTTTAACAATGTCTATAATTCTTAATTCAAATGAATTTTTAATGCATATACTCAAGTTTTTGTCATCATCAAAAAGGGGGAGATTGTTGACCCAATTGAGGATTTTGATGATTAACAAAACTATTTGAGTATAACATTTGAAGTTACTAATGATTTTGATTAAGTTTTTCAGATTATAAGTCGATTTGATAATCAAAATCAAGAGTCAAATCAAGTTCTGGTTCGAATCTAATGTCAAGGTAAGATCAGACATTAGAGTCGACACATGGAATCGCAGAGTCGACTCTGGAAAACGGCACAGACTTAGAGTCGACTCCAGGACTGCTAGAGCCGACTCCAACAGAAAAGACAGAATGATGGTTTTTCAGGCCACGACTTAGAGTCGACTCCCAGACTGTTAGAGTCGACTCCAGAAGAATTTTGTGTTGACCCCAGAAAAGTTAGAGACGACTCCAGATCGAGCGGATTAAAGAATTTCGAGTTAGAGCTGACTCCAGAAAAGTTAGAGCCGACTCCAGAATGTCAGACGCGACTCTAGAACTGTCAGAACGACTCTAAACTTTATCTTTATCTTTTTTAATCCCAATGGCTATTGCTATTTATGGATCTAATCCTTCTTACACTTGTTTCTAATGGATAGTTTTAAACTATTTATGGATTAATCGGGATCTATAAAAAGAGGGTTTGCTGCATCCGAACAAGAAGAGACAAGAGAGACAAAAAGAAAAGAATAGAGAGAAATCTATGAAATCCATCAGAAAATCAATAGAGAAAAGAGGGAAAACTTGTAAGGAAAAATCATACTGATTCCCCAAAAGAAAAGAGACAGATTCCAAGCTTTTGTTGTTCTATTTCGAAGAAATCTCAAGAGAAGAAAGAAGCCCTAGTTTTCTGATCTTCTCGAATTATGTGAAATATGCTGCTGCATTCCTCCAAGATTGATTTGGTTCAGACTCAAATCAAAATATGAATCAAATGCAATTTAACGCATTGTTCCAAGATAAGGTCGGATCAAACTTAGGTCAAACCCAAATAAAGTTCGATATGGAGCATTTTCTCTAAGGTCAGGTTGGATTGCTCTAGGATGAATCAAGTTCAATATGGAGAGTGTGATGCTGCATGATCAGGTTAGATCAAACATTAATCAAGTCTAATTTTGAGTGTTGCTCCAAGATTAGGTAGGCCCGATGAAATAAAGATAATACCCAAATCAAGTTTAATCGAGAGCATTGCACTAAGATTGGGTTCGATCAAACCTATATTAAAACCGAATCAGATCAAATCTAAAGCGTTGTCCTAAAATCGGGTTTGATAAAACAACAAACCTAAATCAAGTCTATTTTAGAGTGTTGCTTCAAGATCGGGTTAGTTTAAACCAAGATGGAGCCCAAATTAAGTATAATATGAAGCATTGCTTTGAGATCAAGTTAGATCAAACTATGATCGAACTTGAATCATGTTAAATTAGGAGCATTGTTCCAAGATCAAGTTAGATCAAACCCGAATCGAGTTCAATTTAGAGTGTCACTACATTATTAGTTTAGATCAATAAGATCAAACCCGAATCAATTTCAACCTAAAACATTATAATATGATCAACCTAGATCAAACTTTGATCTCTTTTCAATCAACCCCAATCATGAATGTCGCTTCAGGATTGGGTTAATGAAACTTAAATCAAACCCGAATCAGGTTCGATCTAGAGCATTGCTTTAAATCAAACTGAAATCAAGATCAATCGAAGCATTACTCCATGATTGGACTAGATCTAACCTACATCAGGCTAAATGAAGTTCAATCTGGAGCGTTGCAACAAGATCGGGCCAAATCAAGGCTAAATCAATTTGAATTCGGAATGTTGCTCTAAAATTTCGGATTGGATCAAACTTAGATCAAACCTGAGTCAAGTCCAATTGGAAGTGATGCTCCATGATCGGGTCCAGCCAAACTTAGATCAAATTCCAAAACAAGTCCAATCCAAAGCATTGCAACAAGACCTGGGTTAGATCAAATTAGATCCACATGAATCAAGTCTAATTCGCAGCATTGCTTTAAGAAAAGGTTGGATTAATATATAGATCAAACCCGCCGAATCAAGTCAAATCGAGAGCGCTGCTCGAGGATCGAGTTCGATCAAACTTATATCAAACCCGAATCAAGTCCAATCTAGATTCTCTATTGTTTGATCGAATTCAATCAAACTTCGATCAAACCCCAATCAAGTTCAATTTAAAGCATTGCTCTAAGATAAGGGTGGATTAAACTCAAATCAAACCCGGAACAAATCGAATAAGTGTAACATTGCTCTAAGATCGGATTCAACTAAACTTTGATCAAATCGGAATTAAGTTCAATATCGAGCCTTGATCTTAGATTGTGAGCTTGATCAAAGCAAGATCAAAACCCAAATCAAGTCCAATGTAGAGCATTCCTCAAAGATCGTATTGGATCAAACTTTATATCAATCTGGAATTAAGTGAAATATGCTGCTGCATTCCTCCAAGATTGATTTGGTTCAGACTCAAATCAAAATATGAATCAAATGCAATTTAACGCATTGTTCCAAGATAAGGTCGGATCAAACTTAGGTCAAACCCAAATAAAGATCGATATGGAGCATTTTACCTAAGGTCGGGTTGGATTGCTCTAGGATGAATCAAGTTCAATATGGAGAGTGTGATGCTACATGATCAGGTTAGATCAAACATTAATCAAGTCCAATTTTGAGTGTTGCTCCAAGATTAGGTAGGCCAGATGAAATAAAGATAATACCCAAATCAAGTTTAATCGAGAGCATTGCACTAAGATTGGGTTCGATCAAACCTATATTAAAACAGAATCAGATCAAATCTAAAGCATTGCTCTAAAATCGGGTTTGATAAAACAACAAACCTAAATCAAGTCTATTTTAGAGCGTTGCTTCAAGATTGGGTTAGTTTAAACCAAGATGGAGCCCAAATTAAGTATAATATAAAGTTTTACTTCGAGATCAAGTTAGATCAAACTATGATCGAACCTGAATCAAGTTAAATTAGGAGCATTGTTCCAAGATCAAGTTAGATCAAACCCGAATCGAGTTCAATTTAGAGTGTCACTCCATAATTAGTTTAGATCAAATAAGATGAGACCTGAATCAATTTCGACCTAAAACATTATAATATGATCAGCCTAGATCAAACTTTGATCTCTTTTCAATTAACCCCAATCATGAATGTCGCTTCAGGATTGGGTTAATGAAACTTAAATAAAACCCGAATCAGGTTTGATCTAGAGCATTGCTTTAAATCAAACTGAAATCAAGATCAATCGAAGCATTACTCGATGATTGGACTAGATCTAACCTACATCAAGCTAAATGAAGTTCAATCTGGAGCGTTGCAACAAGATCGGGCCAAATCAAGGCTAAATCAATTTGAATTCGGAATGTTGCTCTAAAAGTTCGGATTGGATCAAACTTAGATCAAACCTGAGTCAAGTCCTATTGGAAGTGATGCTCCAAGATTGGGTCAAGCCAAACTTAGATCAAATTCCAAAACAAGTCCAATCCAAGCATTGCAACAAGACCAGGTTAGATAAAATTAGATCCACATGAATCAAGTCTAATTCGCAGCTTTGCTCTAAGAAAAGGTTGGATTAATATATAGATCAAACCCGCCGAATCAAGTCAAATTGAGAGCGCTGCTCGAGGATCGAGTTGGATCAAACTTATATCAAACCCGAATCAAGTCCAATCTGGATTCTATTGTTAGATCGAATTCAATCAAACTTTGATCAAACCCCAATCAAGTTCAATTTAAAGCATTGCTCTAAGATAAGGGTGGATTAAACTCAAATCAAACCCAGAACAAATCGAATAAGTGTAACATTGCTCTAAGATCGGATTCGACTAAACTTTGATCAAATCGGAATTAAGTTTAATATCGAGCCTTGATCTTAGATTGTGAGCTTGATCAAAGCAAGATCAAAACCCAAATCAAGTCCAATGTAGAGTATTCCTCAAAGATCGTATTGGATCAAACTTGATGCTGCTGCATTCCTCCAAGATTGATTGGTTCAGACTCAAATCAAAATATGAATCAAATGCAATTTAATGCATTGTTCCAAGATAAGGTCGGATCAAACTTAGGTCAAACCCAAACAAAGTTCGATATGGAGCATTTTCTCTAAGGTCGGGTTGGATTGCTCTAAGATGAATCAAGTTCAATATGGAGAGTGTGATGCTGCATGATCAGGCAGGTTAGATCAAACATTAATCAAGTCCAATTTTGAGTGTTGCTTCAAGATCGGGTTAGTTTAAACCAAGATGGAGCCCAAATTAAGTATAATATGAAGCATTGCTTCGAGATCAAGTTAGATCAAACTATGATCGAACCTGAATCAAGTTAAATTAGGAGCATTGTTCCAAGATCAAGTTAGATCAAACCCGAATCGAGTTCAATTTAGAGTGCCATTATTAGTTTATATCAAATAAGATCAAACCCAAATCAATTTCGACCTAAAACATTATAATATGATCAGCCTAGATCAAACTTTGATCTCTTTTCAATCTACCCCAATCATGAATGTCGCTTTAGGATTGGGTTAATGAAACTTAAATCAAACCCGAATCAGGTTCGATCTAGAGCATTGCTTTAAATCAAACTGAAATCAAGATCAATCGAAGCATTATTCCATGATTGGACTAGATCTAACCTACATCAAGCTAAATGAAGTTCAATCTGGAGCGTTGCTACAAGATCGGGCCAAATCAAGGCTAAATCAATTTGAATTCGGAATGTTGCTCCAAAAGTTCGGATTGGATCAAACTTAGATCAAACCTGAGCCAAGTCCAATTTGGAAGTGATGCTCCAAGATAGGGTCGAGCCAAACATAGATCAAATTCCAAAA
The DNA here is from genome assembly GCA_900491605.1 of Calamus simplicifolius. Lineage (NCBI taxonomy): Eukaryota > Viridiplantae > Streptophyta > Magnoliopsida > Arecales > Arecaceae > Calamus > Calamus simplicifolius. The sequence continues at coordinate 630,242 of UESW01004800.1, read as the reverse complement.
CAAGACCAATCCAAAGCATTGCAACAAGACCAGGTTATCAAATTAGATCCACATGAATCAAGTCTAATTCGCAGCATTGCTCTAAGAAAAGGTTGGATTAATATATAAATCAAACCCGCCGAATCAAATCAAATTGAGAGCGCTGCTCGAGGATCAGTTGGATCAAACTTATATCAATCCTGAATCAAGTCCAATGTGGATTCTATTGTTTGATCGAATTCAATCAAACTTCGATCAAACCCCAATCAAGTTCAATTTAAAGCATTGCTCTAAGATAAGAGTGGATTAAACTCAAATCAAACCCAGAACAAATCGAATAAGTGTAACATTGCTCTAAGATCGTATTCGACTAAACTTTGATCAAATCGGAATTAAATTCAATATCGAGCCTTGATCTTAGATTGTGAGCTTGATTAAAGCAAGATCAAAACCCAAATCAAGTCCAATTAGAGCATTCCTCAAAGATCGTATTGGATCAAACTTATATCAATCTCGAATTAAGTGAAATATGTTGTTGCATTCCTCCAAGATTGATTTGGTTCAGACTCAAATCAAAATATGAATCAAATGCAATTTAATGCATTGTTCCAAGATAAGGTCGGATCAAACTTAGGGCAAACCCAAATAAAGTTCGATATGGAGCATTTCCTCTAAGGTCGGGTTGGATTGCTCTAGGATGAATCAAGTTCAATATGGAGAGTGTGATGCTGCATGATCAGATTAGATCAAACATTGATCAAGTCAATTTTGAGTGTTGCTCCAAGATTAGGTAGGCCCGATGAAATAAAGATAATACCCAAATCAAGTTTAATCGAGAGCATTGCACTAAGATTGGGTTCGATCAAACCGAATCATATCAAATCTAAAGCGTTGCCCTAAAATCGGGTTTGATAAAACAACAAACCTAAATCAAGTCTATTTTAGAGTGTTGCTTCAAGATCGGGTTAGTTTAAACCAAGATGGAGCCCAAATTAAGTCTAATATGAAGCATTGCTTCGAGATCAAGTTAGATCAAACTATGATCGAACCTGAATCAAGTTAAATTAGGAGCATTGTTCCAAGATCAAGTTTTATCAAACCCGAAACGAGTTCAATTTAGAGTGTCACTCCATGATTAGTTTAGATCAAATAAGATCAAACCCGAATCAATTTCGATCTAGAACATTATAATATGATCAGCCTAGATCAAACTTTGATCTCTTTTCAATCAACCCCAATCATGAATGTCGCTTCAGGATTGGGTTAATGAAACTTAAATCAAACCCGAATCAAGTTCGATCTAGAGCATTGCTTTAAATCAAACTGAAATCAAGATCAATCGAAGCATTACTCCATGATTGGACTAGATCTAACCTACATCAACCTAAATGAAGTTCAATCTGGAGCGTTGCTACAAGATCGGGCCAAATCAAGGCTAAATCAATTTGAATTCGGAATGTTGCTCTAAAAGTTCGGATTGGATCAAACTTAGATCAAACCTGAGTCAAGTCCAATTGGAAGTGATGCTCCAAGATCGGGCAGCCAAACTTAGATCAAATTCCAAAACAAGTCCAATCCAAAGCATTGCAACAAGACCAGGTTAGATCAAATTAGATCCACATGAATCAAGTCTAATTCGCAGCATTGCTCTAAGAAAAGGTTGGATTAATATATAGATCAAACCCGCCAAATCAAGTCAAATCGAGAGCGCTGCTCGAGGATCGAGTTGGATCAAACTTATATCAAACCCGAATCAAGTCCAATCTGGATTCTATTGTTTGATCGAATTCAATCAAACTTCGATCAAACCCCAATCAAGTTCAATTTAAAGCATTGCTCTAAGATAAGGGTGGATTAAGCTCAAATCAAACCCGGAACAAATCGAATAAGTGTAACATTGCTCTAAGATCGGATTCGACTAAACTTTGATCAAATCGGAATTAAGTTCAATATCGAGCCTTGATCTTAGATTGTGAGCTTGATCAAAGCAAGATCAAAACCCAAATCAAGTCCAATGTAGAGCATTCTCAAAGATCGTATTGGATCAAACTTATATCAATCTCGAATTAAGTGAAATATGTTGCTGCATTCCTCCAAGATTGATTTGGTTCAGACTCAAATCAAAATATGAATCAAATGCAATTTAATGCATTGTTCCAAGATAAGGTCGGATCAAACTTAGGTCAAACCCAAATAAAGTTCGATATGGAGCATTTCTCTAAGGTCGGGTTGGATTGCTCTAGGATGAATCAAGTTCAATATGGAGAGTGTGATGCTGCATGATCAGGTTAGATCAAACATTGATCAAGTCTAATTTTGAGTGTTGCTCCAAGATTAGGTAGGCCCGATGAAATAAAGATAATACCCAAATCAAGTTTAATCGAGAGCATTGCACTAAGATTGGGTTCGATCAAACCGAATCATATCAAATCTAAAGCGTTGCCCTAAAATCGGGTTTGATAAAACAACAAACCTAAATCAAGTCTATTTTAGAGTGTTGCTTCAAGATCGGGTTAGTTTAAACCAAGATGGAGCCCAAATTAAGTATAATATGAAGCATTGCTTCGAGATCAAGTTAGATCAAACTATGATCGAACCTGAATCAAGTTAAATTAGGAGCATTGTTCCAAGATCAAGTTAGATCAAACCCGAATCGAGTTCAATTTAGAGTGTCACTCCATGATTAGTTTAGATCAAATAAGATCAAACCCGAATCAATTTCGATCTAGAACATTATAATATGATCAGCCTAGATCAAACTTTGATCTCTTTTCAATCAACCTCAATCATGAATGTCGCTTTAGGATTGGATTAATGAAACTTAAATCAAACCCGAATCAAGTTCGATCTAGAGCATTGCTTTAAATCAAACTGAAATCAAGATCAATCGAAGCATTACTCCATGATTGGACTAGATCTAACCTACATCAAGCTAAATGAAGTTCAATCTGGAGCGTTGCTACAAGATCGGGCCAAATCAAGGCTAAATCAATTTGAATTCGGAATGTTGCTCTAAAAGTTCGGATTGGATCAAACTTAGATCAAACCTGAGCCAAGCAAGTCCAATTGGAAGTGATGCTCCAAGATCAGGTCGAGCCAAACTTAGATCAAATTCCAAAAGCAAGTCCAATCCAAAGCATTGCAACAAGACCAGGTTAGATCAAATTAGATCCACATGAATCAAGTCTAATTCGCAGCATTGCTCTAAGAAAAGGTTGGATTAATATATAGATCAAACCAGCCGAATCAAGTCAAATCGAGAGCGCTGCTCGAGGATCGAGTTGGATCAAACTTATATCAAACCCGAATCAAGTCCAATCTGGATTCTATTGTTAGATCGAATTCAATCAAACTTCGATCAAACCCCAATCAAGTTCAATTTAAAGCATTGCTCTAAGATAAGGGTGGATTAAGCTCAAATCAAACCCGGAACAAATCGAATAAGTGTAACATTGCTCTAAGATCGGATTCGACTAAACTTTGATCAAATCAGAATTAAGTTCAATATCGAGCCTTGATCTTAGATTGTGAGCTTGATCAAAGCAAGATCAAAACCCAAATCAAGTCCAATGTAGAGCATTCCTCAAAGATCGTATTGGATCAAACTTATATCAATCTCGAATTAAGTGAAATATGCTGCTGCATTCCTCCAAGATTGATTTGGTTCAGACTCAAATCAAAATATGAATCAAATGCAATTTAATGCATTGTTCCAAGATAAGGCGGATCAAACTTAGGTTAAACCCAAATAAAGTTCGATATGGAGCATTTTCTCTAAGGTCGGGTTGGATTGCTCTAGGATGAATCAAGTTCAATATGGAGAGTATGATGCTGCATGATCAGGTTAGATCAAACATTAATCAAGTCCAATTTTGAGTGTTGCTCCAAGATTAGGTAGGCCCGATGAAATAAAGATAATACCCAAATCAAGTTTAATCGAGAGCATTGCACTAAGATTGGGCTCGATCAAACCTAGATTAATATCGAATCAGATCAAATCTAAAGCGTTGCCCAAAAATCGGGTTTGATAAAACAACAAACCTAAATCAAGTCTATTTTAGAGTGTTGCTTCAAGATCGGGTTAGTTTAAACCAAGATGGAGCCCAAATTAAGTATAATATGAAGCATTGCTTCGAGATCAAGTTAGATCAAACTATGATCGAACCTGAATCAAGTTAAATTAGGAGCATTGTTCCAAGATCAAGTTATCAAACCCGAATCGAGTTCAATTTAGAGTGTCACTCCATGATTAGTTTAGATCAAATAAGATCAAACCCGAATCAATTTCGATCTAAAACATTATAATATGATCAGCCTAGATCAAACTTTGATCTCTTTTCAATCAACCCCAATCATGAATGTCGCTTCAGGATTGCATTAATGAAACTTAAATCAAACCCGAATCAAGTTCGATCTAGAGCATTGCTTTAAATCAAACTGAAATCAAGATCAATCGAAGCATTACTCCATGATTGGACTAGATCTAACCTACATCAAGCTAAATGAAGTTCAATCTGGAGCGTTGCTACAAGATCGGGCCAAATCAAGGCTAAATCAATTTGAATTCGGAATGTTGCTCTAAAAGTTCGGATTGGATCAAACTTAGATCAAACCTAAGCCAAGTCTAATTGGAAGTGATGCTCCAAGATCGGGTCGAGCCAAACTTAGATCAAATTCCAAAACAAGTCCAATCCAAAGCATTGCAACAAGACCAGGTTAGATCAAATTAGATCCACATGAATCAAGTCTAATTCGCAGCATTGCTCTAAGAAAAGGTTGGATTAATATATAGATCAAACCCGCCAAATCAAGTCAAATCGAGAGCGCTGCTCGAGGATCGAGTTGGATCAAACTTATATCAAACCCGAATCAAGTCCAATCTGGATTCTATTGTTATATCGAATTCAATCAAACTTCGATCAAACCCCAATCAAGTTCAATTTAAAGCATTGCTCTAAGATAAGGGTGGATTAAACTCAAATCAAACCCGGAACAAATCGAATAAATGTAACATTGCTCTAAGATCGGATTCGACTAAACTTTGATCAAATCGGAATTAAGTTCAATATCGAGCCTTGATCTTAGATTGTGAGCTTGATCAAAGCAAGATCAAAACACAAATCAAGTCCAATGTAGAGCATTCCTCAAAGATCGTATTTGATCAAACTTTATATTAATCTCGAATTAAGTGAAATATGCTGCTGCATTCCTCCAAGATTGATTTGATTCAGACTCAAATCAAAATATGAATCAAATGCAATTTAACGCATTGTTCCAAGATAAGGTCGGATCAAACTTAGGTCAAACCCAAATAAAGTTCGATATGGAGCATTTTCTCTAAGGTCAGGTTGGATTGCTCTAGGATGAATCAAGTTCAATATGGAGAGTGTGATGCTGCATGATCAGGTTAGATCAAACATTGATCAAGTCCAATTTTGAGTGTTGCTCCAAGATTAGGTAGGCCCGATGAAATAAAGATAATACCAAATCAAGTTTAATCGAGAGCATTGCACTAAGATTGGGTTCGATCAAACCGAATCATATCAAATCTAAAGCGTTGCCCTAAAATCGGGTTTGATAAAACAACAAACCTAAATCAAGTCTATTTTAGAGTGTTGCTTCAAGATCGGGTTAGTTTAAACCAAGATGGAGCCCAAATTAAGTATAATATGAAGCATTGCTTCGAGATCAAGTTAGATCAAACTATGATCGAACCTGAATCAAGTTAAATTAGGAGCATTGTTCCAAGATCAAGTTAGATCAAACCCGAATCGAGTTCAATTTAGAGTGTCACTCCATGATTAGTTTAGATCAAATAAGATCAAACCCGAATCAATTTCGATCTAGAACATTATAATATGATCAGCCTAGATCAAACTTTGATATCTTTTCAATCAACCCCAATCATGAATGTCGCTTCAGGATTGGGTTAATGAAACTTAAATCAAACCCGAATCAAGTTCGATCTAGAGCATTGCTTTAAATCAAACTGAAATCAAGATCAATCGAAGCATTACTCCATGATTGGACTAGATCTAACCTACATCAACCTAAATGAAGTTCAATCTGGAGCGTTGCTACAAGATCGGGCCAAATCAAGGCTAAATCAATTTGAATTCGGAATGTTGCTCTAAAAGTTCGGATTGGATCAAACTTAGATCAAACCTGAGTCAAGTCCAATTGGAAGTGATGCTCCAAGATCGGGCGAGCCAAACTTAGATCAAATTCCAAAAGAAGTCCAATCCAAAGCATTGCAACAAGACCAGGTTAGATCAAATTAGATCCACATGAATCAAGTCTAATTCGCAGCATTGCTCTAAGAAAAGGTTGGATTAATATATAGATCAAACCCGCCGAATCAAGTCAAATCGAGAGCGCTGCTCGAGGATCGAGTTGGATCAAACTTATATCAAACCCGAATCAAGTCCAATCTGGATTCTATTGTTTGATCGAATTCAATCAAACTTCGATCAAACCCCAATCAAGTTCAATTTAAAGCATTGCTCTAAGATAAGGGTGGATTAAGCTCAAATCAAACCCGGAACAAATCGAATAAGTGTAACATTGCTCTAAGATCGGATTCGACTAAACTTTGATCAAATCGGAATTAAGTTCAATATCGAGCCTTGATCTTAGATTGTGAGCTTGATCAAAGCAAGATCAAAACCCAAATCAAGTCCAATGTAGAGCATTCCTCAAAGATCGTATTGGATCAAACTTATATCAATCTCGAATTAAGTGAAATATGCTGCTGCATTCCTCCAAGATTGATTTGGTTCAGACTCAAATCAAAATATGAATCAAATGCAATTTAATGCATTGTTCCAAGATAAGGTCGGATCAAACTTAGGTTAACCCAAATAAAGTTCGATATGGAGCATTTTCTCTAAGGTCGGGTTGGATTGCTCTAGGATGAATCAAGTTCAATATGGAGAGTATGATGCAGCATGATCAGGTTAGATCAAACATTAATCAAGTCCAATTTTCAGTGTTGCTCCAAGATTAGGTAGGCCCGATGAAATAAAGATAATACCCAAATCAAGTTTAATCGAGAGCATTGCACTAAGATTGGGTTCGATCAAACCTAGATTAAACCGAATCAGATCAAATCTAAAGCGTTGCCCTAAAATCGGGTTTGATAAAACAACAAACCTAAATCAAGTCTATTTTAGAGTGTTGCTTCAAAATCTTGTTAGTTTAAACCAAGATGGAGCCCAAATTAAGTATAATATGAAGCATTGCTTCGAGATCAAGTTAGATCAAACTATGATCGAACCTGAATCAAGTTAAATTAGGAGCATTGTTCCAAGATCAAGTTAGATCAAACCCGAATCGAGTTCAATTTAGAGTGTCACTCCATGATTAGTTTAGATCAAATAAGATCAAACCCGAATCAATTTCGATCTAAAACATTATAATATGATCAGCCTAGATCAAACTTTGATCTCTTTTCAATCAACCCCAATCATGAATGTCGCTTCAGGATTGGTTAATGAAACTTAAATCAAACCCGAATCAAGTTCAATCTAGAGCATTGCTTTAAATCAAACTGAAATCAAGATCAATCGAAGCATTACTCCATGATTGGACTAGATCTAACCTACATCAAGCTAAATGAAGTTCAATCTGGAGCGTTGCTACAAGATCGGGCCAAATCAAGGCTAAATCAATTTGAATTCGGAATGTTGCTCTAAAAGTTCGGATTGGATCAAACTTAGATCAAACCGAGTCAAGTCAATTGGAAGTGATGCTCCAAGATCGGGTCGAGCCAAACTTAGATTAAATTCCAAAACAAGTCCAATCCAAAGCATTGCAACAAGACCAGGTTAGATCAAATTAGATCCACATGAATCAAGTCTAATTCACAGCATTTCTCTAAGAAAAGGTTGGATTAATATATAGATCAAACCCGCCAAATCAAGTCAAATCGAGAGCGCTGCTCGAGGATCGAGTTGGATCAAACTTATATCAAACCGAATCAAGTCCAATCTGGATTCTATTGTTATATCGAATTCAATCAAACTTCGATCAAACCCCAATCAAGTTCAATTTAAAGCATTGCTCTAAGATAAGGGTGGATTAAACTCAAATCAAACCCGGAACAAATCGAATAAATGTAACATTGCTCTAAGATCGGATTCGACTAAACTTTGATCAAATCGGAATTAAGTTCAATATCGAGCCTTGATCTTAGATTGTGAGCTTGATCAAAGCAAGATCAAAACACAAATCAAGTCCAATGTAGAGCATTCCTCAAAGATCGTATTTGATCAAACTTTATATTAATCTCGAATTAAGTGAAATATGCTGCTGCATTCCTCCAAGATTGATTTGATTCAGACTCAAATCAAAATATGAATCAAATGCAATTTAACGCATTGTTCCAAGATAAGTCGGATCAAACTTAGGTCAAACCCAAATAAAGTTCGATATGGAGCATTTTCTCTAAGGTCGGGTTGGATTGCTCTGGGATGAATCAAGTTCAATATGGAGAGTGTGATGCTGCATGATCAGGTTAGATCAAACATTGATCAAGTCCAATTTTGAGTGTTGCTCCAAGATTAGGTAGGCCCGATGAAATAATGATAATACCCAAATCAAGTTTAATCGAGAGCATTGCACTAAGATTGGGTTCGATCAAACCGAATCATATCAAATCTAAAGCGTTGCCCTAAAATCGGGTTTGATAAAATAACAAACCTAAATCAAGTCTATTTTAGAGTGTTGCTTCAAGATCGGGTTAGTTTAAACCAAGATGGAGCCCAAATTAAGTATAATATGAAGCATTGCTTCGAGATCAAGTTAGATCAAACTATGATCGAACCTGAATCAAGTTAAATTAGGAGCATTGTTCCAAGATCAAGTTAGATCAAACCCGAATCGAGTTCAATTTAGAGTGTCACTCCATGATTAGTTTAGATCAAATAAGATCAAACCCGAATCAATTTCGATCTAGAACATTATAATATGATCAGCCTAGATCAAACTTTGATCTCTTTTCAATCAACCCCAATCATGAATGTCGCTTCAGGATTGGGTTAATGAAACTTAAATCAAACCCGAATCAAGTTCGATCTAGAGCATTGCTTTAAATCAAACTGAAATCAAGATCAATCGAAGC
>UESW01004800.1:422088-610430 GCA_900491605.1 Calamus simplicifolius | reverse complement strand
GTTGAGACTGATCCGTCATGCCCGTCATCGTCAAGGAAGCAGGCGCCTTCGCCCCCGCTCCTTGGATGCTTCGAGAAGTCCATCCCACCTCTCAACCGCCTAACCTGGGTACCGCATATAAAAGTTGTTTATCGAAAACAGTCCTCAAACTTTCGATCCTGCCCAGGTTTCAGGATAAAATGAGGAAACTATCACAGGAGGAGTCATTTGACACCATGTTCACAGCTGCGCTTCAGGTAGAGCTACGATCTTCTCCTCTCTCCTCCTTTCATGATTATTGAGTTCGGGTATTTACTGAGTGTATTTTGCAGATGTCTAATGGCCTCTTTGTGCTGCGCGAAGACCTGACCAAGGCCAAGTCTCGTAGTGAGAATTTGGATAAAGAATTGGTGGAGATGAAGGCCCGAGAGTCGAAAGCGCTACATGACCTTCGGGTCATCCAGGAGGATTATCGAACATGGCGGGGGAGGGCGGAGAAGGAGCTGCGGAGCTTAGATGCCCAATTATCCGAAGTCCGAGCGAAATTGCTGCCAACAGAAGAAAGATTGAAGGAAACCACTCTCGGGCTAGAACATACTGAGAATCGAGCTGACAATGCGGAAGCGCGGCTCGCGATGCTGCAGAAAAACTGGTTCTAGCTGAGAGGGATGCTAAGGAAGCTCTGGACAGGGTCGCAACAGTGGAGACGGAGGCCTGGGAGAGGATGACCGCAGCTGAGGCTAAGCTCAGGAAAAGGTGGCCATGGCCGAAGCCAAAGTCCAGGAGGCCATCAAAGAGTACAAGGATTCTTCGGACTTTGCGTCGGAGCTCCACGAAGCTGCCCTGGACGCTTTCATTCAGGGTTTCGAGAGGTGTAAACGGAGGCTAGCCCGGCACTTTAATTTAGAAAACCTTGAACGTTTTCAACCCGCGGATGATGAAGAAACATCTGATATGGAGGTTGAAAATGCGGTGGATGGAGCGGTGATGACCAAAGACCCTGTCGCAGAAACGCCCACTACTGAGGAGCCGGTTTCTGGTCCAATTACTGAGAAGGAGCACCTCAAAGACCGATAGAAGGTGCCTAGGTCTATCTTGATCTTAGCTTTTTGTTCTTGACTTGGTCCTTTAAAGGACCTCCTTTTGTAAGTCAATTGATATCAGTTCATAGACAATACATTATAAAGTTTTATAGTGAATTGACTTTGAATGAGTAGACACCACTTTTTGCTTACTTGATGTTACGCAATGCTTCATCTGTTCGATTCCTGATTTCTACCCATTGCTTAGGAGATCCATCCACGAGTTGACGTCAAGTTCGAATCTCGGGGTCACTTTCTGGTATGTTGTCTCAGGATGTAAGTCCTGGAACTCTGATAGGGCAGTTTAGGGACCTCCATGGGGAGTTTGCCCTAGGTTCAAGGAGGCATGATGTCCTTAGGACTGTGGGGCCGTTTGGTCCGTTTGCAGGATTGTGTCTCGAAGGTAGTCGGGTATCTGCCTAAGGGCGTGACTCGAGGCCGCTTAAGTTATGGACTTGAACCTCCTCAGGGGTAGGTTATACCAGCCTGGGGGTGTCCTTTGGACTGTAGGGCCGCCGAGCCGCTTTGAAGAATCATCTCTCGGGGGCAGCTAGGAACCCGCCTAAGAGCGTGACTCGGGGCTGCTTAAGTCATGGACTTGAACCTCCTCAGGGGTAGGTTATACCAGCCTGGGGGTGTCCTTTGGACTGTAGGGCGCCGAGCTACTTGAAAGATCATCTCTCGGGGGCAGCTAGGAACCCGCCTAAGAGCGTGACTCGGGGCCGCTTAAGTCGTGGACTTGAACCTCCTCAGGGGTAGGTTATACCAGCCTGGGGTGTCCTTTGGACTGTAGGGCCGCCGAGCCGCTTTGAAAGATCATCTCTCGGGGGTAGCTAGGAACCCGCCTAAGAGCGTGACTCGGGGCCGCTTAAGTCGTGGACTTGAACCTCCTTAGGGGTAGGTTATACCAGCCTGGGGGTGTCCTTTGGACTGTAGGGCCATCGAGCCGCTTTAAGGATCATCTACAGGAAATCTCCAAACATGCACGTTTATTAATTTTCGGGTAAATACATTACATTACTGGTGGTATTGCCGAGATTATCTGCGTTCCATGTTCGGGGGATAGTTGCCCATTCAGATCTCCAAGCCGATATGCCCCACGGTGAAGGACCTCTTCTATCTGGTAGGGCCCTTCCCAGTTTGGAGACAATTTGCCCCCCTCTGTTGGTTTAGACACCGAAGTCTTTCTTAGAACCAAATCTCCCTGGCGGAAGCTTTTTGAGCGGACGCGGGTATTATAATACCTCGCTACCTGCTGCTGGTAGGCGCCATTTTAATTCGAGATCGATCTCTTGCTTCATCAATGAGGTCAAGATTGGCTCTTAAATTAGGAAGGTTGTCTGCTTCGTCATATGATTCTACTCGGCTACTTGGTAGGCCAATTTCGACGAAAATAACAGCTTCGGAACCGAAAACCAGATTGAACGGCGTCTCTCCCGTTGGTGTCCTGGGAGTTGTGTGGTATGCCCAGAGTACACTCGGGAGCTCTTCCACCCACCTTCCTTTGGACGTATCCAGTCTGGTCCTCAGTCCCCGCAATATCATACGATTTGTAACCTCGGCCTCTCCATTAGATTGCGGATGGCCGACGGAGGCGAATCGCTGCGTGATGCCGAGATCAGTACAAAAGGTCTGGAAGGTGATGTTGTCGAACTGCCGGCCATTATCAGTGATAAGAGTATGTGGTATGCCGTATCGATAAATAATGGCTTTCCAGAAAAAGGCTTTGACTTTGGCTTCAGTGATCCTAGCGAGTGCTTCGGCTTCGACCCATTTAGTAAAATAATCGACGGCGACTAGCAGGAATTTTTGCTGTCCTAACGCCGGAGGGAAAGGGCCAAGGATGTCCATGCCCCACTGAGCGAAAGGCCAGGGAGCAGAAAGGGGTTTAACTGGGAAGACGGTTGTCGTTGAATGCAGGCGTACCGTTGGCATTGGTCACATCTTTTCACCAGTTTGGCTGCATCTTCTTGCATGGTCAGCCAATAATATCCTTGTCGGAGGGCCTTGCGCGCCAGAGATCGCCTCCTGAATGATTCCCACAGATGCCTTCATGAATCTCCCTAAGGACATAATTAGCGTCTACCGCGCTAACACATTTGAGGAGAGGCTGAGAAAAGGATCTCTTGTAGAGTCGGCCATCTAGCAGTACAAATTTAGAAGCCCTCCGCTTGAGCAGCTTAGCTTCCTCATGATCAACTGGGAGAACGCCGTCCTTCAAATATCGGATATAAGATTCCATCTAGGTTTCCTCTTGGATAACGGCAAAGCTTCTTCCACAGCTTCGATGCTAGGTGTCTCCGGGTACTCGATGTAGGTTTTGCCCATGGCGCTATCCACAGATGTAGCAAGCCGGGCCAACATATCAGCCCTAGCATTCTCACCTCTGGGGATATAGCTGATGGTGAAGTGATCTAACAAGGGAACTAATAGTTTAACCTTGCTCAGATATTGGGACATGATAGGGTCCCGAGCTTCATACTCCCCTGCCACCTGGGCAGAAATAAGCTGTGAGTCAGTGAAAGCTCGGAGATGCTTGATTCCCATCCCATGCGCTAGTTTGATTCCGGCTAACAAGGCTTCATATTCAGCTTGATTGTTAGTGGCTTCAAAGAGGAAACGAGAGCATACTCCAGTACTACACCTTCTGGGCCGGCAAGAATAAGACCAGCTCCGCTCCCTGGGAGTTAGAGGCTCCGTCGACGTGGAGGACCCATGCTTTATCATTCCCTTCGTCAGCATCTAAAAGAATCCGGGGGAACTCTTCTTGATGTTCCTCAGACCACGTGCATTCTACTAGAAAATCAGCCAAGACCTGGGATTTCAGAGCTGCTCTGGGCTGAAATGACAAGTCGAATTCCCCTAGTTTGATGGCCCATTTGGCCAATCGGCCAGAGGTGTCTGGTCGTGACAAAATGGCTCTAAGAGGTTGATCAGTGAGGACGACTATAGGATGGGCCTGAAAGTAGGGTCTGAGTCGTCGAGCGGAGATGAATAAAGCAAAAATGACTTTCTCTGTTTTGGAATACCTCTCTTCTGCACCATGAAGCTTTGCTGGTATAATACACAGGTCTTTGAATGGCATGGTCACCGATACACACCAGAATGGAACTAACGGCTTCTGAGGAAGCCGCAAGATAGAGGAAAAGCTTTTCTCCTTCTTCCGGTTTAGACAACAGGGGCGGTGTGGACAAGAACTCCTTAAGTTCTTCAAAAGCTTGTTGACAGTCTTTCGTCCACTCAAAACCGTCCGCTTTTCGTAAGACCTTGAAGAAGGGTAGACACCTCTCGACCGATCGTGACAAAAATCGGCTTAATGCTGCTATCCTCCCGGTGAGTTGTTGCACCTCTTTCTTACATATAGGCCGCCTCATATTGAGAATGGCCTGAATTTTCTCTGGGTTTGCCTCAATCCCCGCCGGGTAACCAAGAAACCCAAGAATTTCCCTGCAGTAACTCCAAATGCACATTTACGTGGGTTGAGCTTTATTCTATGGAGCCGGAGGTTGTGAAGGTCTCCTGCAGGTCGGCGACATGGTCAGTGGCACAGGTGCTTTTTGTCAACATATCATCTACATATACTTCCATGTTGCGGCCGAGCTGGTCTTTAAAAACTTTGTTCATCAGCCTCTGATAGGTAGCTCCTGCATTCTTCAACCCGAAGGGCATTACTTTATAACAATAGATGCCCTTCTCGGTGATAAAAGAAGTATGCTCTTCGTCTAAGGGGTTCAATTTTATCTGATTGTACCCTGAGAAGGCATCCATGAAGCTAAGAAGTTCATAACCAGAAGTTGAATCTACTAACTGGTCGATCCGTGGCAACGGAAAACTGTCCTTAGGACAAGCTTTGTTAAGATCGGTGTAATCGATGCATATTCTCCACCCTCCGTTGGCCTTCCGGACCATGACCACATTGGCTAGCCAATCAGGATATTGTGCCTCCCGAATATGACCGGCCATAAGCAATTTATCCACCTCTTCGTCTATGACCTTCTGCCGCTCAGAGGCGAAACTCCTTTTCTTCTGGTGAACAGGACGGCAGCTTGGGTTGATATTAAGTTGATGAATAATCACCTCTGGAGGAATCCCGACCATGTCCGTCACTTTCCAGGCGAAAACATATGCATTTGCCGATAAGAAGGCTAGGAGCTGCCCGGACTTCAGGGAAGAGGAGCTCGCCAATTTGTACTATCTTAGTGGGATCATCCCCCAGGGGGCAAGATATTAGAAGCTCTGCTGGCTCTCCTCTTCGCTTAACTTCTCTAGGGTCAAACGACTCGGCGACCGGAGGAATTTTAGCCACCTGAGGACTAGGGCTAAATGATAGCAGGGTCTAACCGAGTCTACCTCTCCGTGCATCGCACCAACTCCTTGGTTGGTAGGGAACTGCACCAATAGGCGCTTGGTAGATATAACTGCATCTAACATATTCAACCCGGGGCGGCCGAGTATGGCGTTGTAAGCCAGGGGAACCCGAACCACCAGAAAATCCAGCATTACCGTGCTTTGACATGGTGGCGATCCTGCCGTTGTCGGTAAAGTAATCTCGCCTTCCACTCGTATAGAGTCTCCAGTGAAACCAACTAGAGGGACGGCTACAGGCCGAAGAGAGTCGAGAGGTAAATTCATCTGAAGAAATGCGTCATAAGTAAGCACATTAGCGGAGCTTCCACTGTCAATTAAGATCCTCTTTACAGGATGTTTAGCGACCGTCATTGAAACAACGACGCTATCATCTTTTACAACTACCCCCCGCTATATCTCCCCCAGAAGGGATTACATCATCTAGTCTCCCCCCCCTTGGCCTCTTAGAAGACGAGGCTCTTCCATGGGAAATCATGCCCACCATCCGTTCTGTTGGGGTGTTATCAATGTTGGCTTGAGCGGGAGGAGGTCCCATCAAAGCTGGTACAAGAGCCTCTTTCTTCTGGATGTACTGCCCAAGATATCCCCTTTGAATGAGTTCTTCGATGGCTTGCTTCAAGTTCCGACATTCTTCAGTGTCATGGCCGTAATCCCTGTGGAAACGGCAATAACGGCTCCTGTCGCGGGCGGTGCCCTTCTTCAATGGGGGTGGGCGCCGTAAATAAGGCTCGTTTTCAATCTCCATAAGGATATGGGCCCGGGCGCTAGGAGGGGTGTAAGATGGTCTTCTCTGGGAGCCAGGCTTTGCGGCGGTCAGTCGGTCGGCGCGAGGGTTCGGACTTCTTGGGAGGAGGCCGTTCAACTCTGGGCGAGCGGGTCTCTTGCCAGTCCTCTCCTGCGCACCTCTCCTTGATGAATCAGCTTCGTCGGCGCGGATATACTTCTGCGCATGGCTCAAGAGATCAGCATAAGAGGAAGGAGGTTTTTTGTCCAAGAGTAAGTAAAACGGGAGGACGAAGCCCCCGTTTTAAAGCCAGCGTGGCTACAGCATCTTCAAGATGATAGACTTCTAGGGCCGCCACCTTGAAATGGGTTATAAAATCTTTCAAAGGTTCTCCTTCTTGCTGCTGCACGGAGAATAAGCTGTCTGCTACTCGAGGAATCTTTCGACAAGCGTCGAAATGAGCCAGGAAAGATCTCTCCAGTTGTCGAAAAGAGTCAATGCTACGTGAGGGCAGATGAGAATACCAAACACGGGCCGCCTTACGGAGGGTGGTCGGGAAGGCAATGCATAAGAGGGCATCAGTCGCTCCTTGGACCTGCATAATAGCTTTATAGCTCTCCAGATAATCTAGGGGATCGGTGGTACCGTCATAGGGGTCCAGTTGAGGAAATCGGAATCTCCTTGGAATGGGCTCTTCCATAACCCGCCGAGTAAGAGGGGGCGGGTGTCGTAATCCGACCCCGGCTGATTGTTGAGCCTTTGACTAAGTTCCTCCAGCCTGCGATCTTGCTCCTCAAGACGCCTTTCCATCTGATCAGTCATACGTTCTCCGGCTGGTTCAGGGGAACTAGAAAGAGACTGACGACGCCACCGGCGGTGCTCCGCATAAGGTTCCTTCCCCCGCCGTCGCCCGACAGGTAGGCTGCTAGGGGAATGGGTGAGAGAGCGCGAACCGTCCCGGGAGCTTTGAGAGTGCCACCTCCTGAGGAATAAGGGCGGAGAGGCTTTGTCGGAGGGGATCTCCCTCGAGCTGATTGTCGGCTGACAGGAGTAGCCGACCTGGGCAACAGAGGTGGCTCGAGCCATTGTCGGACTCCTTTAGAGTGCTGTTCCTGCATCTGTTGAACCATCCCAACAAGAGTTTGGACTTGCTGGGTAAGGATTAGCAGTGGGTCTTGAGGAATAGCTGGGGCCGGCAGCGGCGAGAGAGAACCGGAGGGTTCGACTTCACGGGCTCAGAAGAACCAAGAGTTTTGAGATTATGGTTGGGAGGCGAGAGATGCCCCCCAGACCAATCAGAGGGATCTCCTTCCAGAGATCTCGAGCTCATGTTTGTGGAACCGTAGAATAGGTATTACTCACTGCTCCGACGATGGCCCCTTCCTGGCGCGCCAATCTGATGTAGCTCAATCACCAGAGTTTTGTTTTTTTGTTTTGTTTTGCTATGAGATCTCTTACTGAAGGAAAAAGGAGTCCCCCCCTTCAAGCCCCCCCCCCCCCCCTTCTTATCCCCTTCCGAGCTTCTTCTTTTTTCCCCTTTTTCTTGTGGGTCAGAAGGTCCACGTGTAAGATAAACGTTTACCCTAGCCCAGCGCTTGCTACGTGGTCATTCATCGGTAATTAACAATAAAGGTATTAAGAAACTTACTCATGAAGATAAGGATCTTCATGATGACCTTGGTTATCCCAAGGGAATGTCAGGGTTAGTGAGAGTGTCAGAGTCAGAGAAAGGTATCTGGTCCTAAAATAGGAGCTCAGTATCTCCTTTTTCTAGATGAACGGCGATGTTCCAGTGTTTGTCTTATTCGAACCATTTAAAGCGTCATGATGCTTAATGATTCTCGATTTCTATTCTGGACACGATAGCTCATCGTGTTTAGTGCCCCTGATACGAGAATGATTCCAAGGTTGGGGGCCGTCTAGGACTAGGGGCCGCCCAGACTTTGGGGGCCGCCTATGACCAGGAGGCCGCCTAGGACCTAGGGGCCGCCTAGGACTAGGGGCCGCCCAGATCCTGAGGGACGCTTAGGACTAGGGGCCGTCCAGACTCTGGGGGCCGTCTGGGGCCAAGGGCCGCCTAGGACTTAGGGGCCGTCGAGGACTAGGGCCGCCCAGACCTTGGGGGCCGCCTAGGATCAGGAGGCCGCCCAGGGCCTGGGGACCGTCTGGGGCCAAGGGCCGCCTAGGACTTAGGGGCCATCCAGGACTAGGGGCCGCCCAGACCTTGGGGGCCGCCTAGGACCAGGAGGCCGCCTAGGACCTGGGGGCCATCGAGGACTAGGGGCCGCCCAGACCTTGGGGGCCGTCTAGGACCAGGAGGCTGCCTAGGACCTGGGGGCCGTCGAGGACTAGGGGCCGCCCAGACCTTGGGGCCGCCTAGGAGCAGGAGGCCGCCCAAGACCTGGGGGCCGTCTAGGACTAGGGGCCGCCCAGACTTTAGGGGCCGCCTAGGACCAGAGGCCGCCCAGGACCTGGGGGCCATCTGGAGCTAAGGGCCGCCTAGGACTTAGGGGCCGCCCAGGACTTGGGGGCCGTTTGGGGCCAAGGGCCGCCTAGGACTTAGGGGTCGTCCAGGACTAGGGGCCGCCCAGACCTTGGGGGCCGCCTAGGACCAGGAGGCCGCCCAGGACCTGGGGGCCGTCGAGGACTATGGGTCGCCCAGACTTTGGGGGCCGCCTAGGACCAGGAAGCCGTCCAGGACCTGGAAACCGTCTAGGACTAGAGGCCACCCAGACTTTGGGGGCCGCCTAGGACTAGGAGGCCGCCCAGAACCTGGGGGCCGTCTGGGGCCAAGGGCCACCTAAGACTTAGGGGCCGTCCAGGACTAGGGGCCGCCCAGACTCTGAGGGCCGTCTAGGATTAGGAGGCCGCCTAGGACCAGGATCTTAATTTTTTTTTGTTTTCCAACCACATCATTTACTAACCATTTTATTTGCCAACTATATCACTTGGTTTATTGTATTCTTTTTCTAATAAACTATTTTTCTGATACTGATTGTGGTTCAATCGGCTATGCATTTTTTCCCTTTAGTTGCAATCATTGACAAGATTTTATGGTATCCTGGCTCCGGAAATTTGATACTATTTTGATAGTGTACCCCAACATGCAGTATCTGCTGGACAATTACTTGGAATCTGGGAAGAACTGTATTTGATGTTTAGCTTCTTTTGGTCCTGACGAGGGGTAGAATTATCATTGCATTAATGCTCGTGCGCACCATTAACAGGGTGCTGTCACATCTGAAAAATAGTAGAGCCAAATCGTCTTCAGCAAAGTCAAGTAACCTCGGCGAACCGAGCTATTTTCATGCCTCATCAAACCGAGCTATTCTTATGCCTTGACAAACCGAGCTATTCTCATGTTTCGGAAAACCGAGTTTCTTCTACGCATCGGTCAGACCAAGATGTTTAAGCACCTCTGCAGAATCAAGCGCGAGAGAGTTCAAATTCATGATAGTTGAACAAGTCAAGTCACCTCGGCGAATCAAGCTATTCTCATGCCTCGGCAAAACGAGCTATTCTCATGCCTCAACAAACCGAGCTATTTTCATGCTTCGGCAAACCGAGTTACTTCTATACTCCGGCTAGACCAAGGTGTTTAAGCACCTTTGCAGAGTCAAGCGTGGAAGAATTCAAATTAATGATAGTTAAACAAGGCCTCAAATGGAAAATTATGCAAACAATACCAGAAGTGGCTTAAGGCCTACAAAGTGGCCTAGGGCCTACAAAATCGCTGAATCTCAAAGGATCAACTAACTCTCCTGACCGTCGATCTTCTAACTAACTAGATACTGATCCCATCGGCCTCGTAACAAACTTGATTCAAATCTGAACGATTTTTGAACCCTCTATGATGTGCCCAAGGAATCAGGTGATCGCCTATAAAAATCCTAGTCCTGAAGTCTCTCAGGTATGCTTTCACTGATACTCTAACTCAAAACCCCATTGAAGCTTGAGCAGATCTCTGAGTTCTCGAGAGACCATTCGTCTTGAAGAATTCTTCTTTGAGAGTCTTCTTCTCACATCTACTTGCTGTGAATTCCTTCTCACATCTGCTTGCTGTGAATTTCCTCTGACTTAGACATCGGAGGGTCTTCCGTAGAGGGCCATCCCAGATACTCTCTACGCTAGGACTATTTTGTAGGTTCCATTCGGGCAAGAGATCAGCGTTCAGATCTGGAGCCAAGTTGCACTCGAGTCGGAGAGCGGATTTTTGCGTCAACAGGTCCATTGCATTGCATTAGCAGAATATTGTTTTAACAAGGGTTTCAAATAAAATAAAATGATATGCTGCTTCATCCTTCATCTAGCTTTCGGCACTTTATTTGGTCCTTTGAGGTATGAGAGGAGGAGGAATGTTTAATTCTCTAGCTGCATCGACTTTTTATCAGTTTTCTACAGAACTTTCAGGTGGTAGCCATCTTTGATTACTTGATATGAACTTTCATTAGGTTTATCACCAATCAATTTAGTTCTTAGATGAAGCACTTGGGTTGTTCTGGAAGACCCAAAAAAAAAAATAAGACCTGCAAGGTTAGGGGTGAGCAAGGAGTTAGGACATCTTACATGATGGATCTTTTTAGTTTAAGCTAGAAAGGTCTGGAAGTTCTCTAGAATAACAAACATTACAAGCTGCAAATTAGGCTGGACGGAAAAAAATTCTTCCTTTTTTGGTATCCAGGCAGCTTGACCTTTCATGTGTACCTTCTATCTGGTCATTTTTTGGATGAGTCATAAGTGCTTCAAATCTGTATTTCTAGTCCACTGCAAAGTTGCTGATTTGATAATATAAATTAAGACTGATGCAGTGAAATCTGTCATTAAATTCTTGCAAGTTATTTGGATTGATATGTTTCTCATCCACTTTTCTAAATTCTTTCTTGTCTTTTGATTAGGTATAAGATTTGTATTAATACTCAGTGGGGCCTTTCTTTGCATTGATCTTATGGAAAAGCTTTAATCTATTATCTCCAGCTCAATTATATTGTTAAAGATTAAGATCATCAATTTTTATCAATTATTTTGCTTTTCTAATATTTTACAATGGATACCAATTGTTGATATTCAAGCATATCGTGCTTATATTATGGAGTTTGTCTCAAATGCTACTCATTCCAAAAATCTTAGCTAAACTAAATGAAACTTGTTGAGGGATAAAATCGCCATTGCATTGATAACCGCACGAATGGGCTAAGATCAGCCCTGGCCCCCACTTGCTACACTGCGCCCATAAAAAATGAGCTAACTAGTATGATTCGGCAGATCGAGCAACCCGTAGCTCGGCCTCCCCGAGCAATCTGTAGCTCGGCGCCCCCGAGCAACCCATAGCTCGGCGCCCCCGAGCAACCCATAGCTCGGCCTCCCCGAGCAATCTGTTGCTCGGCGCCCCCGAGCGACCCATAGCTCGGTTCCCCTGAGCGATCCATAGCTCGGCTCCTCCGGGCGATCCATAGCTCGGCTCCCCCGGGCAACCCGTAGCTCGGCTCCCCCGAGCAATCCGTAGCTCGGCTCCCCCGAGCAACCCATAGCTCGACATGCACCTCCGCGAAACGAAACTATTTACACCACCGGCTTATTTCTTTTGTCATATCTCGGCCGCCCTCGTGCCTCTGCTGCTCGAGCCGTGCTTACGCCCCAGCAGCACGAACTGTCTGTGCATTTTGGCCATCAAGGCCAGGTCGTCCCTCGATCGTCTGAACCATGCCTTTCAGCGCCCCATGGAACTTGGCGCTGGAGAGCCCAAGTCTAGTGTAACAGAATTCCAAACGATGAATCATATCGAGGCATGGCCTAAGATCTGCAATAACGGCCAAGGACCTACGCAGTCATCTAATCTCGGGCCATCATAGAGCTCTCCCAGCCGTCGATCCTTTAACGGACAAGATACGGATCTCACCGGCCTCACAACAGCTTGATTCGAATCATCTCCGTATCCCAACAACCTTCGAACCTTCCAGAAGGCGCTCAAGATTTAGGTGATTGCTTATAAATAAGACACTCCCAGATTCTCTCATGTACGCGCAAGCTCCCGTACACAACTCCTGGCTCCCTCTCTTTCACTGCTCCCTCTTCTTCTTTCCGCCATTGGCGCTCTGCACGAGCTCCCGATTGGCCACCCCTGGAGGGACTCCCCAGAGAGAGCCTTCTCCTCATTTCTGTTGATCGCTGATCCCACTGACTTGAGTGTCGGAGGGTCTTCCGCGGAGGGCCACCCCCAATGCCTCTCGTGTGAGGACTTCTTTACAGGTCCGCCCAGAAGGAAGCCTGATCAGGAGACCGATCGTGCCCGAGTCGGAGGACAGATTTCGGCGGCAACAGATTGGCGCTAGAGGAAGGGCCTCAAGTCCCATTAAAACTTGAAGAAAGGAGATAAGGATCTCGATCTGGAAGAGAACCTCTCCAATGGCTAATCGGAGAAGAGCAACATCTTAAGACCAGGACCAGGTCGCCTCCTAGAGACCTGATCCGATGAGTAGCGTGGCGCCGCAGCTACCATCGATTGAGACCCCGTCGCCACCAGCTATCCCAGTGACCCAGGACCAGTTCGCCACACTGGTCCAGCAGGTCTAAGCCCTGACCCATCTGGTTCAGGAGCGCCTTGCAGCTGCCCCTGCTCCATGCCTCCCTGAGGAGGCCGCAGCCCCTTTTTCTCCGACCACCTCTTCTTCTGGTCCGCATGGAGCCACGGACCCCCCACACCGACCCAAAGAGGCCAGACCAGTCCCGCAAGGGGGTTGCAACAGGGATCTTCCCAGATCTCGACGGGCCCGGTCCCTCTCTTCGGAGTCCTCCCGCCATGATTCGACGCCATCCCCGTGCTTTCCTCACCCGGCCCCTCCTCTTATATCTGAAGAGGAGATCTATCGACAGCTCCGGAAGATGCATCAGGAGCTGGACGCCGCCAAGCAGGCTCATCCGCCTCAGCCTAAGGCAGAGCAGGGCATCCCCTTCTCCAAGGGGATCATGGAGGAAGTGATTCCCTCCCATGTTAAGCTACCCACCATCGAGCTCTACCATGGCTCCTCTGATCCGGATGATCACCTCAGTAGTTTTCGGTCAATAATGATGTTCCACGGAGCATTAGACATGGTCCTCTGCCGCGCTTTCCATTCCACCCTCAGAGGATCTGCCCGAACCTGGTTCAACGCCTTGAAACCGGGTTCCATTGATTCGTTTGATGAGCTGAGCCATCTTTTTATTAGCCAGTTCATCAGTAGCCGCCGTCACCGACGAAAATCCGACTCCCTCTCTGAAGTTAAGCAGAGAGAGGGGGAGTCATTGAGAAATTACCTTGGCATTTCAACAAGGCCATGTTGAAGGTGGACCACCTTAATCATGAGGTGGCTATGTCCGCCCTAGCAGGAGGAATCCTGAAGGAGAGCGACTTCTACCTAGCGATGGAGGTCAGTTACCCTCCGAACCTCTCCGATATGATGGCCCTGCAGACAAATACGCCAGGGTCGAAGAATCACGGAGGGCTGCCCGCGCCGAGCTGGCGAAGAAGAAAGAACCCAAAGGTCCGGACAAGCACCGACCTATCCATCAGCCAAGCCCGCCTCGTTGCCAAAGAGCTCCCCCATCGCCGCCAAGAAATCGCTCCAGGAGCTCGCCCAGGCGATTCAATCGGTACACCCCACTCACTGTTCCTAGGGCGCAAATCCTCATAGAGATAGAGTGCTAGCTCCCTCGACCAGCTCCTCTCCGAGGGAACCCAACCCGGAGGGACCCCACCAAGTACTGCCGCTATCACCGGGAGCATGGCCACGATACAGAGGAGTGCTGGCAGTTGAAGAACAAAATTGAGAGGCTAATCCAACGGGGCCGACTGAACCAGTTCAGGAGGGCGCCCGAGCCAGGACAAGGGGGTGATCGCTAGCCCAAGCTTCAGCCTCCTCCTTCTCCTCCAAATCCACCCGTGATCGGCCATATCAACGTGATTGAAGAGGCCGGTAGTTCGTCGAGCTCCAAGAATGATGGTGAAGGCTCGGCGCCGAAGAAAGCACGAACGAGTGAGCTGTCCTTCTCCAACGACGATCTCCAAGGGATACAATTCCCACATGACGACGCATTAGTTGTATCTCTCAATTTAAATAACTACGATGTAAGTCAGATCCTTGTTGATAGTGGAAGCTCCGTAAATGTTCTGTACCTTGATGTGTTCGCCAAGATGAAATTGCTCATGGAAAACCTCTGAGCCATGGACTCCATCCTAATGGGGTTCACCGGCGATGTTATTGTCCCAGAAGGGGTCGTAACATTAATGGTTCGGGCAGGAACCTAGCCCCTTGTGGCCACTGTTCACACGGACTTCCTGGTGACCAAGCTTCGGTCGCCCTACGATGTGATATTTGGGAGACCCGGCCTGATGTCCCTCAAAGCCATCGTCTCCATCCCACACCTATCTATGAAATTCCCCATCAGGCGGGGAGTTGGTGTTATCCAAGGAAGCCAAACTATGGCTCGGCAGTGTTTTGTCACCAGCCTTCAGTTCAGGATGCCTGAGGTTGATGGGTTGGATGCTCGGGAGGACTTTACCGAGCAACGAGGAGAACCAGCCGAGAAACTGGAAGAAGTACCACTGAATGAAGCTCATCCCGACCGAACCATAAAGATTGGGTCGCTGCTGAAAGGCGAATCCCGGTAGGAGCTGATCGACTTTCTCCGAAGCAATGCCGATGTCTTCGCCTGGTCCGCCTCCGACATGCCAGGAATCAGCCCTGATGTTCTCGTCCATCGCCTTGACGTGGACGAGATGTACCAACCCGTCAAACAGAAGAAAAGGAGCTTCACCCCAGAGTGGTAGAAAGCTATTGAAGAGGAGGTTGATAAGCTTATCAAGGCAAACTTCATTAGGGAGGTGAATTACCCAAGTTGGCTGTCAAATGTTGTCATGGTAAAGAAGTCGAACGGCAAGTGGCAGATCTGCATCGACTTCATCGACCTCAACAAAGCATGCCCGAAGGACAGTTTTCCTTTTCCCCGAATTGATCAACTTGTAGATGTCACCTCGGGTCACCAGATGCTGACATTCATGGATGCCTAGTCGGGCTACAACCAGATCCAGATGGCCCCCGAAGATGAAGAGAAGACCGCCTTCATAACCGACTGAGGTACTTACTGTTACCGTGTTATGCCCTTTGGTCTTAAAAATGCAGGTGCCACCTACCAAAGGCTGGTCAACAAAGTTTTCAAAGAGAAAATCGGCCGAAACATGGAGATATATGTCGACGACATGCTGGTCAAGAGCAAAAAAGCATCACAGCATGTCGAGGATCTCTCGGAAAGCTTTGCGACACTCCGCAAATATCGGATGAAGCTCAACCCAACTAAGTGCGCCTTCGGCATTAACTCTGGGAAGTTCCTCGGCTTCATGGTTTCCCAACGGGGTATCGAAGCTAACCCCCAGAAGATCCAGGCTCTTCAGCAGATGGCGCCCCCGGCATCTATTAAAGAAGTCCAATGCCTAACTGGGAGAATAGCAGCCCTTAACCGCTTCGTGGCTCGGTCTGCCGAAAGATGCCTCCCTTTCTTCAAAACTCTTCGGTCGGCTAAGAATTTCCAATGGTCTTCCGAGTGTCAAAAATCATTCAAAGATCTCAAGAAGTACCTCGGCTCTCCCCCTCTCCTCAGCAGTCCAAATCCTGGGGAAACATTGTTCTTGTATCTGGCTATCTCGGAAGGTGCCGTTGGCTCGGTGTTGGTCAGAGAAGAAAATAAGGCCCAAAAGCCAATTTATCATGTCAGCAAACTGCTCTGAGACGCGGAAACGAGGTTTACCCGGATTGAGAAGATTGTGTTAGCCTTGATAACCTCAGTCCAAAAGTTGCGGCCATACTTCCAAGCACATTCTGTGACGGTCCTGACTGACCAACCCATCAAGGCGGTGGTCCATCGCTCGGAGACATCAGGGAGGATGACTAAATGGGCCGTTGAGCTAAGCGAGCACGACATTCGATTCCAGCCTCGTCCGGCCATCAAAGCTCAGGTGCTAGCTGACTTCCTCCTCGAATGTACCATCCCGAAGGACGGCTCCACTCCCAGCTTCCCCGAGCGCCCAAAATCTGATGCCCGGTGGCTCCTCCATGTCGACGGGTCGTCCAACGCCCATTGCTCTGGCATCGGCTTAGTCCTTACCAGCCTGAAGGGGGCGACTTTCGAATATGGCATCCGCTTCTCCTTCCCAGGCTCCAATAACGAGGCCGAATATGAAGCTCTGCTCGTCGGGCTCCGAATCACCCATGACCTTAAGGTGAAGAGGCTGAATGCCTTCACCGACTCTCAGCTGGTGGCTGGTCACGTGCGGGGCGAGTTTGAGGCCCAGCAACCGAACATGGTCCGATATCTCCAAGAGGTTCGAAGCCTACTCTCCCACTTCCCTGAATTTGAGATCATTCAGATTCCTAGATCTGAAAATGTCCGTGCCGACCTATTATCTCGGCTGGCGACTGCAGAATCAATGGATGCCGAGCAAAAATTTCATCTGGAGATTTTGGAGAGACCTAGTATTGCGGAAGATGACCGAGTGATGCAAGTTGAGGCCGAACCATCATGGTTCAACCCCATCCTGAAGTATCTTAAAGAAGGGTCGCTCCCGGCCGATTGAAGGGAAGCCAGAAAGCTGAAGTTGCAGGCCACCTGCTATGCGCTGATTGACGATCAGCTCTACAAGCGGTCCTTCTCTATGCCGCTGCTCAGATGCCTTCGCCCATCTGAAGCCAATTATGCCCTCCGGGAGGTACACGAAGAAATTTGCGGCAACCATTTGGGAAGCCGGTCTTTATGCCATAAGGTGCTGCGTCAAGGTTACTATTGGCCAACCATGCAAAAGGATGCTGACGACCTCGTCCGAGCTTGTGACCCATGCCAAAGACACTCCAGTATTCAGAGGCTCCCCTCCGCAAGCCTAGTCCCCATTTCCTTCGCTTGGCCCTTTGCCAAGTGGGGAATGGACATTCTTGGCCCGTTTCCACTCGCCACGGGGCAGCGGAAGTTTTTATTCGTCGCCATCGATTACTTCACCAAATGGGTTGAGACAGAAGCAGTTGCTCAAATAACTGAGGCTCGAGCCAAGGACTTCGTGTGGAGATCCATCATCTGCCGCTTCGGCCTCCCACACACCATCATTACTGACAATGGCAAATAGTTCAACAATCCGAAGTTCCGTCAGTTCTGCGAGGAGCATGGGATCCATCACCGCCTTACCTCGGTCGGATATCCACAAGCTAACGGAGCAGCCGAGGTAACTAACCGAACCTTGCTTCAAGGGATCAAAGCTCGGCTCTCCAGAGCCCGAGGCGGATGGGTAGACGAGTTGCACCATGTCCTATGGGCCTACTGCACCACCCCGAGAGTGCCCACAGGCAAGACCCTATTTCGAATGGCCTTCGGCACATAGGCCATCATCCTCGTGGAGATAGGACTCCCTTCCTTGCGGGTGGAAAGCTACTTGGAGGAAGCCAGTGACGAGCAGCTCCACGCCAACCTCGACCTGATAGAGGAGATTAGAGAAAAAGCTCGGATCAGAATAGCTGCCTACCAGCAAAGAGTGGCCCGTTACCATGCCTCCAGAGTCAAAGGGAAAGCTTTCTTGCCTGGCGACCTCGTTCTCCGGAAAGCATCTGTCTCCAAACTGCTGGAGCAAGGAAAGCTAGCTCCAAACTGGGAAGGCCCCTACCAAGTAGCAGAGGTCGTCGGACCCGGTACCTACAAGCTACAAGATCTAAGCGGAAGATCCATCCCTCGGACGTGGAATTCGGACAACCTCCGCAAGTATCATCAGTAGGGTACGCCCTCTACAGGCTAGCATTCTTAAATTTTTTTGGCATATTATTTCATAATTTATGGCATAATCACCACAAATTATATCACCAAAAATCGTGAAGAAAAAGATACTGCTTACCAATCCTCGGCACGACCAAGTTATCTGTTTAAGCAGGAAATCTCCAAACCTCGGCTGGATCGAGCAAATAATCTCCGAACCTCGGCTGGGCCGAGCAACAAATCTCCGAACCTCGGCTGGACCGAGCAAATAATCTCTGAACCTCGGCTGGGCCGAGCAAATAATCTCCGAACCTCGGCTGGGCCGAGCAACAAATCTCCGAACCTCGGCTAGACCGAGCAAATAATCTCCGAACCTCGGCTGGGCCGAGCAACAAAATCTCCAAACCTCGGCTGGGCCGAGCAACAAAATCTCTGAACCTCGGCTGGGTCGAGCAAAAAATCTCCGAACCTCGGCTGGGCCAAGCAACAAAATCTCCAAACCTCGGCTGGGTCGAGCAAATAATCTTCGAACCTCGGCTGGGCCGAGCAACAAAATCTCCGAACCTCGGTTGGGTCGAGCAAATAATCTCCGAACCTCGGCTGGGCTGAGCAATAATCTCCGAACCTCGGCTGGGCCGAGCAAATAATCTCCGAACCTCGGCTGGGCTGAGCAACAAATCTCCAAACATCGGCTGGGCCGAGCAAATAATATCCAAACCTCGGCTGAGCCGAGCAAATAATCTCCGAACCTTGGCTGGGCCGAGCAACAAATCTCCGAACCTCGGCTGGGCCGAGCACAAATCTCTAAACCTTGGCTGGGCTAAGCGATGAATTCTAAAGCCCCGGCCAAAACCGGAGTGCATAAAGCCCCGGCTAAAACCGGAGTGCATAAGCCCCGGCTAAAACCGAAGCGCGCAAACCCCGACCAAAACTGAAGGATTTCCGAGCAATCCCCAAAGCTTCGGCTGGTTTGAAAAATATACGTCGCGCAATATCGTTAGCGGATACATATTCCGCGCCTTTAGTAATCTCTAAAGGCCTCGACAGGCCCTACACAACCGCCTAAGGACCCCGGACAAAGTCGGGGAACGTCTCCTACTACTAAATCCTCGGGCCAACCGAGCAATATTTCTGCGCCTTAGTCACACCCAATGTTCGAATCCTCGGCCAAGCGAGCAAAGTCTCCATGCTTTGACCACGACCTAAAACCTCGATCAAACCGAGCGACTTCTTACATACTCCAAGATAATGGGAACATCTCCCGATACTTCAGCAGAGGTGAAAGACCTCCCTCTACCCAACGATAAAGATGTACGAGCCGTCTCTTTCTGAAGAAACACCTATCTCGTTCCGCAAACGAGACCATGTTTTACCGCATGAGCCCACGGGGCCGCCCAGGTCTCCCTTTGGCTCAAACAGGGACAAACGGCTCCCCCTTTTTTTTATGGACCAAACGACGATCTCAGCAGGAAACAAAAGTTGCCAAAAAATAACTTCCCTCTTTATTCATTATAAAGAAAAATACAAGAAGAAAAAGAAAAAGTAAAAATAGCCTTCACAGAGGCTCACTGTCTCCCTCAGGAGCCGCCGGGTCCTCCCTACGCCGAGTCAGCTCGGCGACTTGCTAACGGAGGGATGCCATCACCCCCTCCTGCCGGTCAATGACCCGGCGAAGAGCCTCGGCCTCCCTCGTAGAGATGGCAAGAAATTCCTCGACTGTCTTTTTGAGCTTCTCATGGCCCGCTAGAGCTGACGCCAAGGCCATCCCATCAACAGTCACGGAAGAGCGACTCCCCCGGAAGTCCCTATGGCCGTTGCTGCCGACGCTCGGCTCTTCGGTCGATTGCCCTTCACCATGAGAGGCCATACCTGCTCTCAGAAGCTATCGAAAGACTAGCTGAGAGGATGACAAACACTGGCATCCCTCTCGCCCATATTTATATCGCCCTGGCGAGTGTTTCGAGCAGCTGAATCATTAATCTCGACCCATGGAATTTGCCACGCGTCGTCACTTCAGCTGGCGCACGCGGGAAGCGAAAAGTCACGCCCCTCCCGAGGAAAATCGGTAAGCATCGACGAACTACTCGGGAACCCCCCTCTTTCTCTAGGAACTGGGTTCCATCCAATCTGCTGGGCCCTCACAAAGTAAATATTCTCGAAACTCCGCCGGATTTCCTTGAATCAGCCGCCCTTGGAAAGGCGCGAAGAAACGAAAAGGTGCGTCAGCAGCTGACGCTGGCTCGCTTTCCTCAGAAATCATCAAATCATAAATATCGGGCGCCCCCATGCGCCGCCCGTTTCTCTTTGGCGGTCCGCGCCAAATCTCACAGGGACCGAACATCAGAAGTCTCGGCAACGACTGAGTTATCCCTCCGAGCAATAATCTCTAAACCTCGGCTGGGCCGAGCAAAAAATCTCCAAACCTCGGCTGGGCCGAGCAAAAAATATCCGAACCTCGGCAGGGCCGAGCAATAATCTCCGAACCTCGGCTGGGCCGAGCAAAAAGTCTCCGAACCTCGGCTGGGCCGAGCAAAAAGTCTCCGAACCTCGGCTGGGCCGAGTAAAAAATCTTCGAACTTCGGCTGGGCCGAGAAACAAATCTTCGAACCTCGGCGGGGCCAAGCGATAAATTCTGAAGCCCCGGCCAAGACCAGAGTGCATAAACCTGGCCAAAGTCGAGGAATATGCTCTACTATTAAGAATCCCAGCCAAAGCCGAGGAACTTTTCCCACTATCAAAGCCCCAGCTTAAAGCCGAAACGCATGTCTCGTTATCACAAATCCCAACCAAACCAAGCAATCTTCGAAGTTCCATCTGGATTCGGGCAGCTTATAAGCCCCGACCGGGTTGGGTAGCGCAAAATCCTCGGCCAAGACTGAGCAATATCTCCGCGCCTTAGCCTACGCCTGAAAACTCGGACGAGCCGAGCAACTTCTTAAACATTCCAAGACGATGTTAGCGCCTCGCGGTACTTCGGTAGAGGTGAAGGACCTCCCTCTACTCAAAAGAGACGTACGAGCTCTCTTTTCAAAGAAACATATGTTTCGTTCTACAAACAAAACCATGTTTATCGCGTGAATCCGCAGGACCGCCTAGGTCTCCCTTCAACTCGAACAGGAACAAACGGTCTCCCCTACTGAGGACCAAGCTACGATTTTGGCAAAAAACAAAGCGGCGAGAACGCTGCCAAAGTATGCTATGACACGGGAACAATAACTCCCGGCACAAAAAGAAACAGGAGCTAGGAGAAAGGACAAACTTTCTTTATTTCATTACCAGCGAAACGAATTACAACCACCTAAGAGACATTACAAGTGCATCGAAGCACATGAAATGAAGACGAGTACATAACTTGGCCGAACTGCTCCAAGACAGCTTCGGTTAACAATGATACTTCGGCATCTGATCCAACAAATCAGGCAAACCATGAACCAGTCAGCTCATCCTGATAACGAGAAAATGACTCAGCCCGACTGTTGCGACCAGCTTCAGTTAATAATGATATCTCGGCATCCGGCCCAAGATATCAGAGAAATCAAAAAGGGTGGATGAGCCTTGTCCCAAGCCACCCATCCGTAGAGCCCTCCGACGAGTGGGAAGAAAGCTCACGGACCATGATGACGGGGTACTCCCCCAAATCGAGTGTGTACTGCTAGCCACTGCCCAAGTCAAAAGGCAACGTACTAGCAGATAACACACCATCACCCCCCTCCTCACGTGGCAAAAGATTCCCCGGGCAGACGAGCCCAAGAATCCGGATCAGGGGAGGAGGTGAAGTTATGTAAGTCGTGGGGAGCACGCGTGGACTTCCTGCCTTGCGTCCCCCATGGCGAATCGCAAAGGACACACAGGAAGCGCATATGTGCGCTCTCCATGCGATCTCTGTGAACCTCCTGTGCGCTTTCCATACGATCTCCGGAACTCCTCTCTTGAGGATGAGCCACTCTCCAGCGGCTCCTTCACCACCCCAGCTATCCGGAGGACGACGACTTGCAAAAGGTAAGCTCGGTCCTCCCGCTCTAAGCCCCAGAGAGACAAGCATCATGTAAACCTTCACAATTCACAGAGAAGAAAAATCTGGGATGGCCCAACATAGCCCTCTTCCCCCTTTTTATAGGCGAAGGTGAACCGAGAGCGGCTATCAGAGCAGAAAACCCCGAGATTCAAAGTGCCTAACCCATGCCACCACGTGGCCTTCCAGGATAAGAGCGGCGCCCTTCGTTGCACACCAAGCACGTCGCCCGAACCATGACGCATGCCAAAAGATTTCCTCTGATCCCGGATCACGAGCTTTAAATGCAGAAAATCGTCCACCGATCTTATATACTGGCAGACCTGGGAGATCGTCCTGCGAAAATGACGTCCTCCAATGGCAAGTAAGCGCTTATATCATACGCCAAAGTGACCTACCTTGGAAAAGACAAAGCACTGACGGGGGTAATAAAGAGACACGAGGGCCAAATATTCCTCGATAGGGACATTTCGATACCCTATGCTCCGACCGACCCCCCTCCATCTTTGGAAGCCATCCTATTATCGCAAGCTCGGATAGACCAGCGGAGATCGGCGAAGGAAATGGTTAACGATGGCCTATCACCTATCGGTATTCAAACCGCTCCAGGCGAGAGCCCTAATCGCCCTAGCCATCGGCCCCAGTGCCACTGACATAAAATCTTGCTATGCATCATCACCTCAGTGACCGCTCGCGGGAAGCGAGGAGTCACCCTCTCTTTACCGAAAAGGATAAAGGGATGACAACGAGGATTCAACAAACCCCCCTGCTCGGGACCAGACTCCCCTCTTTTTCGTCGAAGGCATGTCTATGATTTCGCCACTGATAAGATGGACTACCCCGGTCCTAGCTAGAATGCTTCTGTGATTCCTGGTCCCGTTCAGTCGACCTACCGCATATCTCGGCCCTACCCGAGCTATTTCATTTCTCGGCCCTAGCCGAGCTATTTCATCCCTCGGCCCCAACCGAGCTATTTCATTTCTCGGCCCTAGCCGAGCTATTTCATCCCTCGGCCCCAGCCAAGCTATTTCATTTCTCAGCCCTAGCCGAGCTATTTCATCCCTTGGCCCTAGCCGAGCTATTTCATTTCTCGGCCCCAGCCGAGCTATTTCGTCCCTCGGCCCCAGCCGAGCTATTTCGTCCCTCGGCCCCAGCCGAGCTATTTCGTCCTTTGGCTCTAGCCGAACCATTGCGTCATTCGGCCTAAGCCGAACTGAATCGTCTCTCAACCTCCTTTGTACCGAGCTGTGTTGTCTCTCGGCTCCTTCGTCGGGGCTATCCCTATGCCTTGGCCTCGACCAAGATATTCCCTCAAATTCGAGCCAACAAACCGACCAAGCGGCGCAAATAAGCCATAGGTTGCTCGCGGTTGGGATAAAACTTAAGACGAGAAATCATCCAAGAAAGGCAAACAAATGAAAACAACTGATCCGTTTACTAATTTCCAGTCAAACTACAAAAGAAAAGAAACAGAAAATACATGTGGAGGCCCTCAAGGGATCAAGGCTTGGGATCAGACCCTGCGCCTCCTGCAGCGGCGTCAGCAGGGGCGTCGCTTGGCTCCCCCTTTTCGATGGTGTCCCGCTGAGATACCTCGGCGGCAGCGTCGATGCCCAGGACAGCTTCGAGATCGACGTCTGAGATCTCCTCATACTCGTCCTCCTCGGCCCCCGGGGTGCGGGTCTCATAATATTTGGCTTCCAAATAGGATAAGTCCAGGTCGGGATAAGCTTGGGTGATCTTAGCTCGCGCCTCCTCTTCGCCGAACTGGAATGCATCGGCACAAGTCACCCTGCATTCCTCGGCAAACTGGGTGGAGCTCTTATACTCCTCCACCGCTGAAGAGGCCTGCGTGTTTGCCTCGGCCAGTTGTTTCTCCAACTCGGAAATCCTTCGGTGCCTCGAAGCCGCCTCCTCTCTGAAGGCCTTCAACCACTCCTGGAACTCCAGACTCATCTTGTTTACCTACAGGCAAAAAGCCGAGTAAGACAAAGGTCGAAGGGCCAAAACAGACGAGACAAGAAACACCCTACCTGCTCGTCCCACCGAGCTAGTTCATCGCCCAGCACTTGAACCCTATTGAGAGCCTTCGATTTAGCCGATTGAATTTGATGAAGACTCTCTTTGAGTTCATAAACCCGGGACTATCTATCCCCAATCTCCTGGTTAGCGTAGTCGAGCTCGTCGGAGAGCCGAGCAGCTCGCTCGTCCGACCTTTTTAGCCGATCCTTCATTTTGGCAAGTTCTTTGTCCAAACGGGTGAGCTGGTCCTGTCGCCGCCGGCACTTGAGCTCCTCCTCCTCAAGCCTCTTATCCCAGTTGCTTTATCTTCGGTGTGGCTGGCTTTCAGCTGGTCCCATCTCTTATCGAAAAACCGCTGCATGGCCTTGACCTTATCCTCGTGCTCTGCCCTAGTCTGGGATAATTCCAAACTAACCTTGTCGGATTTCTCACGAAAGCTTTGAAGCTCATTGACCTACATTGCGAGTTGAGAGGCTCTTTCTCTCTCAGCTGTAAGGACCTTACGAGTCTCCTCGAGCTCCCTTTGGGAGACCACCAAGGCTCGAGAAAGACTGGCTATTGAATCCACCCTCTCCTTGAGGTGATCGACTTCTTTGCGGGCCCGAGCCAAAGCTCCGACAGCCATATGCAAACGCCATTTCAACGCCCTCATGATCAAGGCGTTCTGCGAAAAGGATCACACATATGAGAACACAGTCGAACTAATTGATTGAAAACCCTGCTTCGGTGTGATAACTTACTCGACATGCGTAATCCGAAGCAATCCTCATGAGGGCAAGGTCATCAATCTCGGCGAGAAGGAAAGCTTCGTTCAGCACTCCAGTGTGCCTAAAGGCCACCTCGACAAGATCCTTCGGATCGTTCCCTTCCGCCGAGGAACTCTCTCCCTCTTGGAACACAGACCGCATCAAAGCGGAGAACATGGCACTCACCTCCGGATCGCGTGAGTGGAAATCTACACTCAGGGAGCCAACTTGGGAACCCGCGGCCCCTGAGGCCCTCGTCCGGCCAACCTCCTCCACCAAAGCCCTCATTTGAGAGGCCTCAGGCATCTCAGCTCCGGCAAGGGGAGCCCCAGCCCGGACGTCCCCTTCACTCAGTGGCTCCCCTCCTTCTCCTTCTTCTTCTTCTTCTACTTCTTCGGACATCTCTCTGCCCCTGACAGACTCCTCTTGGACTTCAGTTTCTCTCGGGCCTCCGGTTGCCTCAGCAGAAAGCCTTTCGCCGGAAGAAGCCCCGCGAGGTTCGGTCACTGGTTCGACTGGTTCGGTTGCCCCTTCATCCACCGCCGACTCTCCCACTGGCAACCTGGGCTGAACTTCGGAAACTACGACCGTTTCTCCCATCTCGATTGAAGCGGAGACCATTCCCGCCTCCGCCTACAACTTCTTCGGACCACTGGCCTCCAATGGGGGGGACCCGACAACCTCGGCCACGGGGGTCTCCGAGTGAACTGACGTCGCTCCCTCGCCATCATCTGACAAAATGCCAACAGGTGGGGAAGAAATTTCAGCAGCCTCCTTCGAAACCCTCGCGGTGTCCTGATCTCTCCCCGCTGACAAACCTTCCTTCGCCACCAAAGGACCATGCGCCGCCGGAACCGCGATACTTCCATCACGTGGCGACGAGGAATGGCAGTCATCAACATCTCTCTGAAGGGAGAAACAATCTCTGAGGCATGCATGTTTTAAAAAATTGATAACAATTATCAATGCAAAATTTAAAGATTACATACTAATCTATCTAATATGCATCAAGATCATATCTTTGCCTTGTATATAGGATCGATTGATCCAAAATATGCTATAATAAAACTATCAAGATCATGTCTTGATCTTCAAGGCAAGAAGTCATACTTCTTATCTTGAAGCATGCCTTAAGATCTAGGGATCATATCACTTACCTTAAAGGCAATTGGTAAATCCTTTTATGCTCTGCAGCCGTTCAATCGTCCGGCCTCTAGTATCGTCCACGCGAAGCCCCGAATGATCGAATTCCTGGGAGTGCTAGCTCGTGGAAAATGACTTTGCTGATCTTGAATCCTCCCACTTGAATTCTTCTTCTAGGATCCTCCACACTTTCGTTAGCACCAGAATCACCAGGATTTTCTATTCTAATTCTTTAGAAAATCAATTCACGACATATCGTATATTATTTTTTCTTCTGTGTAATCTGGTGAGGGATGTCCTCTATTTATAGTCTCTTTTTAGCCAGCCCATTAAATTCTAACATTTAGAATTCCGCCGCTTGGCGAAAACCAAAGAGACGCCGAACCGTAGCGCTTGGTTAATTCCGACGTTCGGTAAAAAACCAAAGAGTCGTCGAACCGTAACGCTTGGTTAATTCCGACGTTCGGTAAAAACCAAAGAGTCGTCGAACCGTAGCGGTTGGTTAATACAAAGAGGCGCATTTATTCCATATATATTCTAACACTTTAGAATTCCGACGGAATTGTTTGAAGAAGATTAATGCAAGACATTGAATTATATATGTGAATTTAATCTCTCAGACTTATGCGAGAGGTTTGGGTTTAGTTTTTGGTTTAAGCTAATCTGAATTTATTGGACTGAACCCACATAGATCATGGTCCTAGCCCAAATCAAATTTGGCTAGTCCTGAATCTATTTAAATCTAAATCAAGTCTAATTTTAAATCAATATTTGAAATTGATTAGTCCTTCTAATAGACTTAAACCAAATTAAATCTTATTCAATTGTACTTAAACCAATTGAGATAATTCAATTAATTAAATTGATTAATTAAATCATATACGATTCTCAATCGTTGATCAGCAAACAAATCATCTTAGGAAACTTCTATGCGTGTGACTCTCTAGGTTCGAACCTAAGCCGGTAGCTAGAAATAACTTTCTATACTAATCGATGTGCCCATCTAGCAATGGAACCCGACGTCCGGATAGGTCGAAGAGTTGCCAAGAAAACTCCAAGAACCCTAAGAAACAGTTACCGTATAATTCATCCTCTTGACCACAAATGCTAAGGATGGCTTAAGAGTCTGTCAACTCTAAATAGCAAATCCATAAAGTGATTTCAATTTTAGTGATCATGTGACTTTCACATGAAGTGCCTTGGCCAAGGTCTTGATAAATTGAAACACAAGCATTTCTCCTTTTAACGGGATAGGTCAAATTCCATCTTGATCCACAACTGACTACCACACGTACTTGACTACACCCAGTAACCTTTCGTAGCTGGATTAGAAATCCAGGTGTCCGGCACCTAAGTACAATGAGTTGCTTGTAAGCCACTGGTTGTGATCTTCAGGTCTGAAGGATACTTATACCTATATCTTCTCGGATTAACTCTTGACAGTATAGTATCCAGAAATGAGTCACGTTCGGTGAAATGTACTCCTACACTTTCACCTGTATGTCATATCAGTGTCTCTACACTCCTTGGTTAAGAGGACAACCAACAAATATGATATACAACGTCCTATAATTGATAGTACTATGGCCTGTCATAGTATATCATATGGTCGCGAACCTTTTTGAGGACCTTCAAAGATAAATCCTCCTTTATCATGAAGGAAGATCCTAAGGGCTTCATTACAATCAGGAGTATTAAGAAGATGTTCTTGTAATGAATAAACTGCCAAATAACTTTTATTAATATATCAATTTATATACAATTTACATTAGCACAATCATCAAATGATTGGCTTTAGTATACAATTCCAACAAACTCCCACTTAGCCTAAAGCCACTCATTACAGTATCTAATACCCATCTTCAACTTATAGTTGTCAAACTCCTTGATGCTGAGTGCTTCAGTAAATGGGTCACCTAGGTTTCCTTTCCATCAATCTTTTGAAGAGTTATGTCACCTCGGTCTACAATCTCTCGAATAAGATGAAACCGGCGCAGTATGTGCTTGGTGCGCTGATGTGCTCGTGGTTTCTTTGCTTGAGCTATGGCACCAGTGCTGTCACTGTACAACAGGACTGGTCCATCTATGGAAGGTGTCACTCCAAGCTCGGAGATGAACTTTCACAGCCACACAGCTTCTTTCGCAGCATCTGATGCAGCGATTGTACTCTGCCTCGCACACCGAATCTGCCACTGTATGTTGCTTGAAACTTTTCCAGCAAACAACTCCACCATTCAGGATAAACATGAAACCCAATACACTTTTGCTATCATCATGATCTGATTGGAAACTGGAATCAGTATATTCAACAAGTTTCAAATCAGACTCTCCATAGACTAACCACTGGTCCTTAGTATTTCTCAAATACTTAAGGATTGTCTTAACAACTTGCCAGTATTTTTCTCTTGGATCAGATTGGTATCTACTCACTACTCCTAGTGAGTATATCACATCTGGTCTTGTACATGTCATGGTGTACATAATCGATCCCACTGCCGAAGTATATGGAATTCGGCTCATGCGTTCTCTTTCATTAGGAGTTGTCGGACAATCCTTCTTAGAAAGATAAATTCCATGGCCTATCGAAAGATAACCTTTCTTGGAATTCTCCATGCTAAACCTCTTTAGCACTGTGTCAATGTACGTAGATTGGAATAAACCAAGCATCCTCTTAGATCTATCTCTATAGATCTTCATCCCTAGGATGTATGATGCTTTTCCCAGATCTTTCATGAAGAATTGTGATGATAACCATATCTTTATTCCTTGTAATGCAGGGTTATCATTCCCGATTAAGAGAATATCATCCACATATACAAGAAATACAATAACGGAATCGTTAACCCATTTATAAATGCAAGGTTCTTCTTTATTTTTAATAAAGCCATAAGATTTGATCACTTTATCAAATCGTATGTTCCAACTCCTAGATGCTTTCTTAAGTCCATAAATGGACTTTTGTAGCCTGCACACTTTAGACTCATCTTCAGATATAATACCTTCAGACTGTATCATATACACCTGTTCTTCTAAATCATCATTTAGAAAAGCGGTTTTAACATCCATCTGCCAAATCTCATAATCGAAGTGTGCTGCTATAGCTAGCATAATCCGAATGGATTTCAGCATTGCCATAGGAGAAAAACGTTTCATCATAGTCAATACCATAACGTTGACGATACCCCTTAGCAACCAGACGTGCTTATAGGTCTCAACCTTTTCGTCTGCACATCTTTTCCTCTTGAAAACCTACTTACACCCTATGGGTTTTATCCCTTCGGATGGGTCAACTAATGTCCATACATTATTGTCTTTCATGGAATCAAGTTCGGATTTCATGGCCTCAAGCCATTTATTAGAGTCAGTCCTTTGCATAGCATCCATGTAGGTGATCGGATCCTCGTTGTTCTCATCGAGTTCAACAGGATTATTATTATGGACCAAGAAACCTAGTATATGTCCGATTGATATGGTACTCTACTAGATCGCCTTAATGGTGCATCTAAAATGGGTTTTGAGTTTGATCTAATCAACTCGGATTCTAAGGGTTCACTGGTTTGTGTTGTTCCTTCTACTTGATGAACTTTCTCAAGTTCAACATTAGAGCTATTTGTTCCTTCACTAAGGAACTCCTTTTCAAGAAAAACTGCTCTATTACTAATGAACAACTTTTGTTCTTCAATATTGTAGAAGTAATATCCTTTGGTCTTTTTTGGATAGCCGATAAAAAAAATTTGTCAGATTTGGGTTCAAGTTTGTCTGATTTTGCACGTTTCACATAAGCCGGACACCCCCAGACTCTCAGATAGGTAATAACCGGTTTATGTCCATACCACATCTCATGTAGAGTTTTAGAAACAGACTTACTTGGAACCTTATTAAGAATATGACAAGCTGATTCTAATGCATATCCTCAAAATGATATTGGCAAGCTCGCAAAACCCCATCATGGACCAAACCATGTCTAACAGAGTTCGATTCCTTCTTTCCGATACACCGTTATGCGCGGTGTTCCAGGAGGAGTCCATTGGGAGAGAATCTCTTCTCTCTTAAATATGTCACAAATTCATTGGAAAGGTATTCGCCTCCTTGATCTGATCGAAGGGTCTTAATACATTTTCCTATTTGTTTTTCTACTTCTTTAGATATAGTTTGAACATTTCAAATGACTCATATTTATGTCTCATAAGATAGACATAACCAAACCTAGAAAGGTCATCTATAAAAGTAATGAAGTAGTAATATCCACCTTTGGCACAAGTGCTCATTGGTCCACATACATCAGTATGTACTAGACTCAATAGCTCTTTGGCTCTTTCACCTTTTTCAGTAAAAGATGACTTGGTCATTTTACCAAGAAGACAGGATTCACAGGTAATTAATGATTTACAATCATCAACTTGAAGGATGCCCTCCTGAGTTAACCTGTTTAATATGTTCTTATTGATATGACCCAGCTGATGGTGCCAAAGATAAATGTCTGTGACATCAGTTGTTCTAGGGCGCTTACTTGAATTGTACACTATATTCACAGGCTGTGATAATATATAATGCCATTAGATAAATGCCCAGTCTTACAGGGACTCCATTCATAATGATATTCAAAGTAACATCGTTTATTGAAATTTCATAATGACTTTTGGCCAGAAGGCCTACAGAAATTATGTTTAACAGAATGTTGGGCAAAAATGATAATCATTTAGTATAATGACATTTCTATTGAAAACTATTTCAAGAACTCCTAATGCCAGAACTGGAACTAATCTTCCATCGCTGATATTAAGGAATCTTCATGTCCTCAAATCTTCTGGTGACCTGTAGTCCCTGTAATGAATTACAAATATTAAAAGGACTCTCGGTATCCAATACCCAGGTCTGATTATCATATACAGAAAAATTACAAGGTGTTATCATATAAATACCTTGTTGAGCAACATCTTGCTCCTTTTTCTTCTTTGGCCTATTTGATAAGTGTGGCAATGTAAGAGAACAGTTCCTCTTCCAGTGCCCTTGCATCTTGCAGTGAAAGCATTCAGTTGACTTTTATCAACTTTCTTCTTCTGCATCTGACCCCTTATAGATGTGCTAGCATGTTACACCTTTTTATTATTCTTTTTCTTCTTCCCTTTCCCAAAGGGTTTACGCCCTACCTTAGATCCTTCAACCACATTAACCAAACCCTTAGAGAGCTGGTTATTCTTCTCAAAGTTCTGTAACAACCCCAACAAACCATGGTAGTTGACTGCAGGCTTTGTCATTCGAAAATGAGTAAGGAAAGGTCGGAGGATGGAGGCAAGGAATTCAGGATCGCATCTTTTCCCAACTGCTCATGTAAGGGAAAGCCGAGCTTGTTAGGAGTTCTATCTTCTCGATCATGTACAATACATGATCAGTGACAGGAGATCTATCCCTCATTCGAGCATTGAAAATAGCACAACTAGTCTTGTGCCTTTCAAACATGGTGTGCCAAAAGATTCATTCAACGCTTGAATGATTTCTTCTGGCTGAGCATTCTCGAACCGGCGATTGAATTCATCGTTCATTGCTGCTAGCATGATACAACGCACGCTAGTTCTATCATTGGAGCCACTTTGATAAGTGTCTCTCTCAGAACTTTGGATGTTTGCGTCATGTATCTTGGTGCAGGATTATCGGAATATATAGAATCCTCTCATGCTCAAGGACGATCTTAAGTTTCTGAACAGCTATTGAAATTGGAACCATTT
Organism: Calamus simplicifolius; assembly: GCA_900491605.1. NCBI lineage: Eukaryota > Viridiplantae > Streptophyta > Magnoliopsida > Arecales > Arecaceae > Calamus > Calamus simplicifolius. The sequence goes on along the minus strand of UESW01004800.1, from coordinate 578,868 downwards.
AACTTGTCACTATNTTAGGGGTATAGAGATAACATACAACATTTTTCCTTGCTAATTCTGAAAAACAAATCCAACATGATTTGATCTGTCAAAATTAACTTTGATTTAATCTAGATATAGGGTTATCAAGAGACCAAGGTTGACAAAATTGATAAAATCGACTCAGTGCATGAAAAAAAAAAAAAAATTAATAGGTCTAAATCTCATCTGCTGAAATATCACTTCAATTGTGGCCCTTCATAGGTGCCACGGGGTAAAAACAAGGTTGCTTTAAGTCAATAACCTTTCTTCGGGCATCCAATGCTATTTTCAAGTTACTTGCATGGCATTGAGTGGGAGTGACCAGAGTCATTTGGGTAAGACGGGGGATGTGGGTTCTGAAAAACGGAGGGCTTGGATGGCTAGTAATTGGCAGTTTATGACAGCCTATTGGTTCCTCTACGGAGGCCCATGTCACTATGTTCTTGAATCCTTTTGTACACTGTTTCCATGTAAGGTTGTGTACAAGAAACCTTATCACTTGAAAGAGATTGAAAGAGAGAACCATGGAGCTAAGAAGCCAGAGAGAGAGTCATGTTACTGTGGCATCAATATGCTCATGTTAAGGAAGCTTGAAAGGGTCTTTATGGGCCCAAACAAAGGCTAGAGTACAAGCAAAACCTTACCACTTGCGTACAGTGGAGGGCAAAAGGTAGAGGAAGGGCACATAATGTCTATGGGCGAGGAACAGGAGCACATGATGGCAGTTGCTGAGAAAGAGGAAGGCAGGTGGGAGGGTATTGCATGGAGTATTGCGCATGGATGTAGGCTCTGCAGTAGTTTTAGAACTAAAAGCTGCCATTTTAGAATCTGGATGGCTCTCAACCACTATTTGTCATTTATTTCCAGTAAACCTTTTGTTGTTTGCAATGTAATAATAGGGGCCACTTTGGGGATGGGGGAAACAATGGGTAAGCAAACCAGGACCATGGCTTTCTATGATTGATGGGAGCCATAGCAATTTTTTTTTTTTTTTTTTTTTTGCAAAAAAGCAGATTAATGATTTTGTAGTGTTGGTGTGATTAATTGAAAAATGGGAAGATGGAAGAGTAATTTTATTGGAACTTATCATACTTAGTTCCCACACTGAGTATTGCCAAGTAACAAGGTGCTAATGGATTTTAAGGATATTTTGATGAGCTTTTCTAATAATTCTTAAAGAACTTATGATGGTTTGGATTTCGTTTGAATTTTGTTGATGCTTATGATATGTGATGAGGAGCAATATGTGTGTTTAGTTTTGCATTGATTGCACTATGGTTTTTTTTTTAAAAAAAAAATTCCAAATGATACCTTCTTTAATATCTTTAATAACTCTTTGCCATTGCTTGCTCTTGCATTGTTATACCAAACGTTATTTGAATGATCCTCGAGAGTGCATAACATAAGCAAGGGCAAAATATGGTAGAAATTTTTCACTTAATCCTCTCATCATCTAAAATAGAGAACATAAAGAACAATCAAAACTAATTTGCTGTGCTAAAGAGAATTATAAGGCAATCCTATATCATCTAACCACACTTGATGTTTGTGGTTATTATATAATCTCTTTTTTTTTTAATTTAAAAAACTCGCATTACATTCTTCAGTTGAAATTTCTTGGACAACCAACTTGCTATGCAAGTAAACGTGAAGTGGTTTTCACATGCTTTCTAAAAGCGGCTTTTAAAAACTATCTTTTCTAAAAGTGAGCAATACCAGTGAGAAAGTAACAGCTGTTAGAAGTGACTTTGATAGCATATTTAGTTGCATAGCATGGAAGGTTACTTTTCAAGCACTTCGGATGTTTGGTTAGTTTGAAACTGGGATCCCTCTGTGTGGAATTAGCATTATATTGTCATCTATCTTCATAATATTTTGATAATATTATATGTTTTTAATATTCTATTATTGAAAGTTAACCTAGACATGTACCTTATTCCTATATCATGGGCATGCATGAAAGAGATTAATAATAATTATTATTATTTATCTTATAGATATTTAATTATTATTTTTTTCGCATATAATGCAAACTTGATATATAACACTCTAAATGAGTAAATACTCATATTTGAAGATTAATAATTTGTTAACATCTAATTAATATTACCAAATGATAATTACAAAAACAGGGAAGTAATCATTTAGTTCTTAAAAAGATAACATTTACTAGATATTTAATTAAAATATCCAACTATGTAATATTTAATATCATTCAATTATATACAATGAATAAAATAAATAAATTATCATTAATATATTTCTAACTATCTTTATCATGTTTGTAATCTTTCCAAGTTGACAAGTTGACAGCCATGAAGGAAGAAGCATTATGATTAATGGTTAACATTCTAGACCACTAAACTTAGATTTAAAAAGGATAAAAAAAAATTCAGATATTGTCAACACATTACAAGCAGGAGGCATCCATCCATCCAATTTATACTTACAAAAATACAATGTATATAATATGTGGCCTATCTCGTTTTGATCTTTTCAAAAAATGATCTCAATGGCACAAGCCCACCTTTGAACCGGCATGTTTTGGTGCTAAGATACTTTGCTTTTTGTGCAAAATTTATACATAACCATTAATGTAGGAGAATGTATTTCTGAATGAATTTTTAACAGTGTACTATAATCCCATATTGCTGCATAGAGTTGACGGAAAGTTAGCTCACATATAAGATTGCTGAGAATTTGGTCACCAGGCTTGGGTGCAACGCATCTTCTTAGAGGGGTTGGTTGACATCACGAAGAAACCATACCTGTAAAGAAAAAGAAAAAAAAGAAGGGAAAAGCGGTTATTGGGAACAACAAAGCCCCACTGTACTCTTCCAACCCCTTTCCACGGTCACACCATCCCTTGGATCTCATGACAGCAGTGGAATAAAGCATCCACCACCTTCCCCAATAAATATAATGGCCTACTCCCCAAAGCAAAAACCCCTCTCTCTCTCTCTCTCTAACGCTTTCTAGGACGCAGAGCTGTCTTTGAATAGAAAAGTTACCACGCGGATGGGGGCCACGGGCCAGGGACCAAAGGCTGGTGTTGGGAAGCCATTGGATATTGCTCTTTCTTCTTCGCCCTGATCGCACTTCGGCCGTGCTTTTATCGGACCAAATCGCCCTCAGTAACAGGGCCAGTACCGAACTCAGTGCCGTGGAGAATCGGGTGCTACGGATAGAAAAATTGGAGTCCCTTCGTAGTTTAAAGATTTCAATGCTATCAAGATAATAAAGTGCACCATTAGAGCATTGATAAGTTCTATGAGGTAAGTGGTGGCAATCATGCTAGAAGGCTCGGATTAATGATGCAATATATATATATATATATATATATATATATATATATATATATATATATATATATATATATATATATATATATATATATATATATATATTGATACAGATGAATGATAATATCATTTTAGAATAAATCAAGTCTAATATATTTAAAATAAAATTATATAAATATAAAAAAGGTATAAATTTTTTTTCTTTTATTTTTAAAAATTAAATGATGAGCCACATGGACAGCAATCCATTTTATCACTGAGTTGACTTTCTAATAAATATATCGAATCTGGGCATTGTAAGCATCCCGAAGAGTAGATCGAATGTCGCGGATCAAGAAATTGATTGGCAAATAATCGTAAAAATCATGCCGGAGCTAGCAAATAACAGTAATAGAATCTTCCTCAATAAAAAAAATGTGAATGCCAAGGCTACGAGTGGCATAGGAGATATCTGCCTAAACAGCATAAAGTTCGACAAAAGAAATAGAGGAGTCAAGAAAACTGAATTTTCCTGCCATCAACACAGCTTTTTCAGACTCACGAATCATAAAAGTTGATCCAACAAATTTACCTTGAATATCTCATCAAAGTTAATTTCAATAAACCCTAAAAATAGAGGCTCTCAAACAATGATGCAATACTTTGTTGTTGAAGCAAACTCAATTTGCTTAATAGCCAATATTGAGCAGTAGAGCTTATAGAAGTGGGACATATGAGCATGGCTGGCATGAGAACTTAAACTTTTGCATATATGTAATTTAAAATTAATAATAATAATTTTAAAAAGTTAAAAATTAAAAAATTAAATATAAATTATCATTCACTCATGTGATTTAAAATATTATATTTAAATGTTATATTTTTTAAATACTATCAAATTACATTTATATGATTTAAAATATTTTATTTAATCACTTGAATATATTTAACCTACTGAAGCTTTGCCTGATGTGCTTAAACTTTTGCATATATGTAATTTAATGATGTTTGAAACACATGATATTTAAATGTAACATGCCAAACTATATATAAGTATAATTTAATAAAACTTAAAATATATGATAATTAAATATAATAGTTTAAAATATACAGGTGGTACTATTTGATAATACTTAAATTATAAAATAATAATTTATATATTTATTTAAAAATAAATATATAAAAGCAATGCTTAGGAAAACACATAGTAATATAAGAAGAGATGGACATTGCTTGAATGGCCAATGGCTTCTCCATTTTCTTTTGTAATTCCATCAGAGTACCATCCTTTAGTTTCTGAGAGCAGCTTAATGATGCATGAGAAATGCATGCATTCAGACTGTTTTTTTATCTAGAGTTCTTCTTTCTAAGTGGCAGCGTATATTTGTCTCTCTTATCCCTAAGCGGTCAACGGCTTCTCTTCCCCAACATTATCGGCCTATCAGTTTGTGTACCACCCTATATAAAGTATGTGCTCGCCTGTTGGTTACTCAGCTGCAGGGAGTGATTCCCTGTCTTATATCTCTGGAACAGGGAGCTTTTATCTGTGATCGTAGCATTACTGATAATGCTCTCATTGCCCAGGAATTTATGCATGACCTTCATCGGGCGATTGGTAGAAGGGCTCTTATGGCCGTTCAGTTGGACATGAAGAGAGCTTATGATAGGATCAGCTGGACTTTTCTTCGGCAGACTCTTCGGGAGTTTCACTTTGCTGATCTCTTTATTGAATAGGTTATGGCATGCGTACATGGGCCTACCTTTTCTATTCTCATCAACGGAAGTCCATCGGGTTTTTTCCCTTCTGCTGGGGGGCTCCGTCAGGGTTGCCCTCTTTCCCCTTTCTTGTTCATTCTCTGTGCTGATGATTTGTCTCGCTCTCTTGCTCATGCTGTCGGTGCGTCTATTTTGCAGCCTTATATGCCTGGGCCCCAAGGTCCTCCTCTATCTCACCTGCTCTTTGCAGACGACTGTATTCTTCTTAGCCCAGCTTCTACTCAGAATGCGGTGGTCTGCTCTGCTATTCTTCAAGCTTATTGTCAAGCTCCGGGCAGCGGGTCAACCTACAGAAATCTGTCCTATGTTTTAGCCCATCGATCTATGTTCGTCATCAGACTGCGATTTCCCAATTGTTAAGGATCTCTTCCTATTCTGATCACCTATCCTACCTTGGGATCCCTAATTCGGGACGTCACCCCCGACAGTCTAACTTTGGAGATCTTGATCGCCGGATTTCTGATCGATTGGGCAGGTGGCAAGTTTTCAGCCTATCAATGATGGGACGGATTATGTTGATTAGGTCCATCCTCACCTCGCTTCCCCTTTATCTGTTATCTATTACCCTTATTCCGGTCATCTGCCTGCGTCGGATTGAGAGGCGACTTCGGATTTTCTCTGGGGTTCGAGACAGGGAGGACATGGTATTCATTTGCTTTTATGGGATATTGTTTGTCTGCCTATTCACGAGGGTGGGCTGGGGATTCAGTCTTTGGTCCTTCGCTGGGAGGCTCTGCTCGCTAGGCATGCTTCTAGATTTCTGTTGGATCCTCACTGTTTCTGGAGTATTGTTATGAGAGGCAGATATGGTGTCTGGTCTCCTGATTCGATCTCCTGTATTCCCCGTGGGTGCTCTCTATTTTGGCTGGCGATTTGTCAGGTTGCCCCATCTATTTTGACCAATATTCATTGGATGATTGGGGATGGGAGATCTGTCGATATTACTTAGGATAGTTGGATAGCGGCCATTCCTCTATCCCGCTGGCCGACCTTTCTTAGTATTACTGTTGACCCCTCTATGCCAGTGTCTTCTTTGATTTGTTAGGACAATAATGTCTGGAATGTGTCTGTTGTTTTCCGACTCTTTGGGACTGAGCTTGTGCAGAGGATTCTTGCCATTCCCCTAGCTCCGTCAGCTGTCTCGGATACCAGACTATGGCGGCGCTCCTGTCTCTCTCGTGCCCCTACTAGGGATTTGTTTGACTGCTTCCGTACTCATATTTTGGGGTTGAGCGACGTTGCGTGGATCTGGCATTTGCCCGTTCACCCCAGGATTCGGCTCTTTTTGTGGAAGCTTAAGTGGAATCGTCTTTCTACATGTGCCCTACTGGCTGGCCGTGGTCTACCCATTTCGCCTCTCTGCCCAATCTGTGGGCTTGAGGAAGAGTCGGTTGATCATGTCATATTTACTTGCTCTTGTGCGAGGTGGATCTGGCGTCAGATGAAGTTTACCCTATGGTTGTCTGAGGCGGGCCCCATACGGCTTTCTTTTTTGCATGCCATTCGATTAGGAGCTCAGAGCGGACCGGGCTCTCAGGGTGCTGTTTCAGCTTATTTGGCTTATCATCTTTGGCTTACTAGGAACCAGATGGTTTTCTTTGAGGAGACTATTCCACCTCAGGCGATTATGAGAATAGTTGTTTTTCTTGCTAAGGAGTATGGCCGTTCTACTTATGGTGATCACTTTGCCCGATCCAGTCTCTGGGACTCCCTTGCTGCTTCGGCAGCGCACTGTTCTACGGTCTATGTATCTTGGGAGCCCCCACCCCCGGGTTATGTCAAAGTGAACTTTGATGGTTCTATCTTGGATCGTATTGCGGGGTCCGGTTTTGTTATTAGAGGCTCTGAGGGTGAGCTTATTGCAGCTGATGGCCATAGTTCCCTTGATACCTCGGTCCCTATGGTGGAGCTTCAGGCTGCTTGAGCTGGAATCAGTTATGTTGTTCGTCATCTGGCCTCTAGTAGATTGATTATTGAGGGGGATTCTCTCATGGTTGTTCGATGGATTCATCGGGATGGGAATCTTCAGTCCACCAATCCCTTGCTCCGTGATATTTGGAACTCCCTTCGGACTACAGCTGAGCATCAGATTCGCCATGTTTATAGGGAAGCCAATGCTACGGCTGATTGGATCGCTAATGTTACAGCTCGCCATCTTGGCCCTTGGGAATGGCATATGGGTGACTCATGCCCTATTATTTTATAGTAAATTTTGTATTCTGATCTCTCGAGTTTAACTTATGCCAGATTGATGTGATCGTTCGCTCGTTAAAAAAAAAAAAAAAAAAAAAAAAAAAAAAAAAAGAAGCCCATTTCCTCTTGAGATTTAAAACCATTCGTTGTGGGAAAGCTAGTTGTCCTTGCATTCTCTTCTTATAGATTCTTTTTTTGAAGTTCCTCTCTCTCTCTCTCTCTCCAATTCTTGATTAAAATAACATCTATACAGCGAGGGTGGAGGACTTTGTTTGTGCTGTGATTTGGCCTTTTGGGAGAGGGTTTTTATGTTTGTGCCGGACAAACTCCTAGGGTTCCCAGTCTTCTTACCTCTTAGGCTCTTTCTTTCAAAAAGGCTACTCTGCCACTCATGAAACGGGGCGCATTATTAGCATAATAAGCCAAAAGGGCCTCCAATCCATCAAATCTAGCTGGACGACAACTGAAATTCACAAAATTCAATTTAGGATCTATAGCTTAGTTGGCTGATATTGATATCATCAACCCTTTCTGGCAAAAAAATCCATCTTGCCTTCCGTCGTACGATATATTAAAAAGGATATAATATACTTTGCTCCTCAGTTTCCATCCATTATTATTTTAACCCTTAAGCTTTTATTTTTTACAATGTAGCATCTTATAATTTAAAAATAGTACATTTTTAATATTTTATTATATGAATTGATTAAAATTAATAAAATAGCTGACAAATTAAATATTCCATTAATTTTTAATAGTATTATGTAACAAACTATTAGGCATATAATATTTTTAAAATATAAAAACTTAAACGATGATAACTAAAAGTTTAAGAATTAAAATAAATTTTAAGTTAGAGTACAAGGATCAAGGTATATCTTTGCTTATTAAAAAATAAAGTTTGAATCTCTAGCAAGTAATAATTTTGTCCATCACGGGTACCGTAGCTCCAAAGAGTGCATGGCTCCCAGTTGGTTAACAGCAATATCCTCCGCATTTTCTAACATAAAATCCATGACACTGGCTGCTAAAGCAAAGGGCAATCCAGCAACTGCCAATTATGCTGTCCATCAAGGACTAATGACATCAATAATTTAATTCCCTCTAATCACTTCCAAAGAGGTGAAACAAACTCTTCTTTCTTCTTAGTATACCCACTTGACATGTGGTGCAGTTTATTATATTAATCTAAATAAAAGCCATCTGCACCTAAGGCTCACTTAATCTAATCTAAACAACAAACAGAATTGGTTTCTTCCATCTCAAGAGAAAGGTGCCTCAACCTTTTTCTTCTTTTTCTTTTTAACAATCCCATTAGAACTAACAGTAAACTTAAAAAACTCTAAACAATTATATGCTGATAAGCAGAGAACGAAGTTCTATTGTAACTGTGCTGTCCATCTCAAGTACTAATGGCGTCAAAATCTAATTCCCCCTGGTCATTCCCAAATAGATGAAACCAGCTCCTCTTTCTTCTTAGGATATCCACTTGACATGTGGTGCATTTTATATTAGTCTAATCAAAAGCTATCTACACCTAATGCTCACTTAATCTAATCTAAATAACCAATAAAGTTGGCTTCCTTCCATCACAAAAGAAAGGTGCCTCAACTTTTCATCATTTTTTTAAACAGTGCTATTAGAACTAACAGTAAACTTTGAAAACTCTAACAAGTATATGTTTTTGTTACAAACGGGCGATCACACCAGTCTGGCATGAGTCAAGCCCGAGAAGTCAGAATACATAATTTGCTGTAAAATAAGGGGGCAAGGATCACCCCTATGCCATTCCCACGGGCCTGGATGGCGAGCTGTGAGATTTGCAACCCAATCAGCTGCCACATTGGCTTCCCTATAAATATGGCGAATCATAGGCGCAGTTATAGTCCGGAGAGAATCCCAGATAGCACGAAGGATGGGATTGGTGGAATGAGGACCCCCATCCCGACGAATCCACCGAATAATAGTGAAAGAATCTCCCTCAATAATCAGTCTGTCTGAGGCCAAATAACGCACGGCATAACTGATTCCAGCCCAAGCAGCCTGAAGCTCCGCCATCGGAACCGATAAATCCAGGGAACCATGGCCACCGGCAGCAAGAAGCTCTCCCTCCGAACCCCTAATAACAAAATCGGACCCAACGATACGATCGGAGACAGAGCCATCAAAGTTCACTTTGACATAACCCGGGGGTGGGGGCTCCCAAGAAACAAAGACCGTAGAACGGTGCACTGCCAAGGCAGCAGGGAGTCCCAGAAGCCGGGTCGAGCATAGTGAACAGCAAGAGAAGAGCGGCCATACTCCTTAGCAAGAAAAACAGCCTTTCTGATAATAATATGGGATGGAGCAGTCTCATCAGAGAAAACCATCTGATTCCTCGTGAGCCAAATATGATGAGCCAAGTAAGCTGAGACAGCACACTGGGCACCCAGACCCCTCTAAGCAGCAAGACGAATGGCGTGCAAGAAAGACAGCCGAATGGGTCCATCCTCAGGCACCCACGGGGTGAGCTGCATCTGCTGCCATATCCTCGTAGCTCGAGAGCAAGTAAAAATAACATGATCTACCGATTCATCCTCAAGCCCACAGATTGGGCAGAGAGACGACATGAGGAGACCACGGCCAGCCAGAAGAGCGCAGGTAGGAAGGCGGTTCCACCGAAGCTTCCACAGGAAAAGCCGGATCCTGGGGTGGATAGGCAAACGCCAGATCCAAGCAACATCGTCCAACCCCAAAGTCCGAGAACGGAAACAGTCAACAAGATCCCTGGTAGGAGCAGAAGAAAGGCAGGAGCGCCGCCAAAGTCTGGTATCCGAATCAGCTGAGGGGGCAAGGGGAATGGCAAGAATCCTGAGCGCAAGCTCCACCCCAAAAAGTCGGAAAACAGTGGAAGCATTCCAAACATTACTATCCTGGCAGATCAACGCAGCCACTGGCATAGAAGGATCAACATCAGTACTAATAAAGGTCGGCCAGCGGGATAGAGGAGTGGCTGCAATCCAACTATCCTGGGTAACATCAACAGATCTCCCATCCCCAATCATCCAGTGAAATCGGCATAACAGAAGGGGCAGCCTGACAAATCGCCCGTCAAAACGGAGAGCATCCGCGAGGAGTGCGGGAAGTAGAATCAGAAGACCAGGCACCATATCTACTCTCATAACTATACTCCAGAAGCAGTGAGGGTCCAATAAAAATCTAGAGGCATGCTTCGCAAACAGAGCTTCCCGGCGAAGGACCAACGACTGAATTCCCAGCCCACCCTCTCTAATAGGCATACAAACAATATCCCATGAAAGGAGATGAATACCGTGGCCTCCCTGACTCGAACCCCTGAGAAAATCCCGAAAACGCCTCTCAATCCGGCGCAGACAGATAACCGGAATCAGGGTATTAGATAAGAGGCAAAGGGGAAGCGAGGTGAGGATGGACCGAATCAGCATAATCCGACCCATCAACGAGAGGCTGGAAGCCTGCCACCTACTCAACCGATCCGCTATCCGACGATCAAGATCTCCGAAGTCAGTCTGCCGAGGACGACGCCCCGAAATAGGGATCCCAAGGTAGGATAGGCGGTCAGAATGGGAAGAGATCCCTAACAATTGGGAGATCGTAGTCCGCCGACGACAAGGGATCGACGGGCTAAAACAAAGGACAAATTTCTGCAGATTGACCCGCTGGCCGGAAGCTTGGCAATAGGCTTGTATAATAGCAGAGTAAACCGCCGCATTCTGAATAGAAGCTGGGCTAAGAAGAATACAATCATCTGCAAAGAGCAAATGAGTAAGAGGGGGGCCTTGGGGCCAGGCATATAAGGCTGCAACATAGACGCTCCACCAGCATGAGCAAAGGTGCGAGACAAATCATCGGCACAGAGGATGAACAGGAAAGGAGAAAGAGGGCAACCCTGCCGAAGCCCCCCAGCTGATGGGAAAAAACCCGAAGGACCTCCATTGATGAGGATGGAAAAGGTCGGCCCCTGAACACAAGCCATAACCCACTCTATGAAGAGATCATCAAAACGAAACTCCTGAAGAGTCTGCCGAAGATAAGTCCAACTGATCCTATCATAAGCTCTTTCCATGTCCAACTGGATGGCCATAAGAGCCCTTCTGTCAGTCGCCCGATTAAGATCATGCATGAATTTTTGGGCAATAAGAGCATTATCAGTGATGGTGCGACCACGAATGAACGCCCCCTGTTCCATAGATATAAGACGGGGAATCACTCCCTGGAGACGAGTGACAAGAGGCGAGCACAGATTTTGTACAGGGTGGTACATAAACTGATAGGCCGATAATGCTGGGGAAGAGAAGCCGTCGACCTCTTGATAAGCAGAGAACAAAGGTTCTATTGTAGTTGTGCTGTCCATTTCAAGTGCTAATGGCATCAAAATCTAAGTCCCTCTGGTCATTCCCAAAAAGATGAAACCAGCTCTTCTTTCTTCTTAGTATATCCACTTCAGATGTGGGTGCAGTTTATCTTAATCTAATGAAAAGCTATCAGCACCTAATACTTAATCTAATCTAAACAACAAATAAAATTGGTTTCCTCCCATCATAAAAGAAAGGTATCTCAACTTTTCATGACCTTTATTAACAGTACTATCAGATCTAACAGTAAACTTCGAAAACTCTAAACAAATACATGTTGAAAAATAGAGGACAAAGATTCTGTAGTAACTATGCTGTCCATCTCAAGTACTAATGGCCTCAATAATCTAACCATCTAGTCATTCCCAAAAAGATGAAACCAACTCCTCTTTTTCTTAATATATCCACTTGACATGGGGTGCAGTTTATGTTAATCTAATCAAAACCTATCCACACCCAATGCTCATTTAGTCTAATATAAACAGCAAATAAACCCATCTCAAAAGAGAGGTACCTCTGTACCAAAAAAAAAAAAAAGAGAGGTACCTCAACTTTTCATCATCTTTATTAGCAATGCTATTGGAACTAACAGGAAACATGGAAAACTCCAAATAAATACTATGCCGATAAACAGAGAACAAAAGTTCTGGAGCAACCATGCTGTCCATCTCAAGTACTAATGGCATCAATAATCTACTTCCATCTGGTCATCCCAAGAAGATGAAAATAGCTCCTCTTTCTTCTTGGTTTATCCCATTGACATGTGGTGCAGTTTGTGTTAATCTAATCAAAAGCTATCTACACCTATAATACTCACTTAATCTAATCCCAAAAAATTAAATAAAGTTGGTTCCCTCACGCCTCAAAAGCGAGGCACCTCAACCTCCTATCATTTTTTATTAACAGCACCATCATAACTAACTAAAACACTAAACAAAATATTTGCTGGTGAACAGAGAACGAAGGTTTTGTAGTAATTTTAACCAGCGTGACAGCCATTGCATGCTCCATGGCCTCCATTCCACTGGGCGCTAAACGACAGTTGATTTCACTCTCTGAATATATAAACCACCCCACCGTCGCCCCCGCGGGGCCTTTTACCCCATACTTTAGATTTCTGGAATCCCCCCCCCCCCCCCCCCCCCCCCCTCTCTCTCTATATCTCTCGTTCTTCTCTGGCTTCCAGGGAATTTCTCTGGATACGATCAAACTACCAGCTCCTCCGTAGCTCAATCCCTATCCTCCGGTTGCTTCTCGGCATCATGGCTTCTTCTGCTGCTCGCAGGCGCAGGGGATCGACAAGCATGACATCCAGGCCGCCATGGCCAAGGCCGTCGAGCTCAGGGCCCTCCACGCGGCGCTGATCCAGGGGGGCGGCGCCAGCCCCGCAGTCCCGAGGCTCCCGCCCGCCGCTTCCCCTTATCTTTCTAGGGGTTCTAACCAATTCTCCGCCGAGGATTACCCGTCTTTACGCCGGTGAGTTCTTGCTGCTCTTGGTAAAGTAGTTCTGCTCTTGTTTTGGGGGTTATTTTGGTTCCGAGTTGAGAATGTTGGTTTACTTCAAGAAAGGTGGTTCTTTGGTGGGGATTATTGCATCGATTCTTTGCTTCGGTTCAGTTCTCATGGATTCGTAGTGTTGGTTTATGTCTTTCTGATCGGGTGGAGCTGTATTTCTTGGCCATTCTTTGGATTTGGAAGGATTTCTGTTTTTGAGGTGCCGTGGAGTTTCTTTGGGCACGCTCTTGGTATCTGGTTATCTTGGTTTGGAACTGGAATTTCGTAATTCGTATGTTTAAGGTTGGCGAATGGTTCAGGAATCAGAATAGCTCCGTGTTCTTGATACGGCCATATATTTTAATTCAAAAGGTTCATGGTGGTACGGTGTTTTGCTTTCTTTAGTTGATATCTTCTCATTCATCATGTGTTCTTTATTGTGATATCACTGCCTTTGGTGAGATGGGTATTTGTGGCATCTTCCATAAAATGTTAAGTGATTCTAACTTCTATGTTTACTCAAGCTGCTGTTTTTTTTTCCAAAAAAAAAAAAAAAAAAACTTCTGATGCCTCTGTTGTTTTTCGTATGATGATGAACTTAAATGACCTCCTTTGTGGATCTGTAAGACAATACAAAGAAAATTATAAAGGAGCATGCTATGTGTAAAGAAAAATGAATGCAAGCGTTTGATTTTGAGAATTTTTTATTTTATTTTATGAAAATAGTTTTTCATTTTTTAATCTCTTAAAAAATATATTTGATAAGTGAAACAAAATTTATTTTCTATTTTTTTGTTTTCATTATAAATGATATCATTTAAAAGGGTAGGTGAAAAATAAAAGAAATACAGTTAGCTTCAATGTTTTCAAATTTTTTAGGCTTGTTTTGTATTTTCTTTTTTCTTTAATGAAAAAGCAGTGTAAATATTTTTAAACTATTTCATCAACTTGGAGCTGTGTTTTTCTGAAAATTATTTTTATTTTTATTTATCAAATGCATTTTTCATAAGAATTTTCTGTTTTCTATGAAAAAAAATGGGATTGTTGTGAAAAATTAAACGCGTCCTTATGATTTATGTGCTCTGAAAAGAGGACTAGATCCATCTGAAACAAGGACATGATTCAATTATGGATAGCAATTCGCAAGTATAAATAAACCATCAAGTTTGTTTATTTCCTTTCGCGTAAAGAAAAGGATCCTACTTTTGCGATGCAAATTTAATATGGTGATTTTCTCTTCTAAGAGCCCAGCAAAGCAAAACATCTTTCCTTTATTTTTTTGCTTCCTTTATGAAGCTTACCTTCTTGGTACCAAGGACAGTTTGCACAAAGCCGTGAGAAAAACAATGCTGGAGTTTTGTTTCTGGGAAGATGTGAGTATCCTAATTAGACTTAATTAACATTAGCCAGGTTTGATGAAAGCCAGGACTCGTTCCTTGTAAGCCATTACTCTAGCTGATTACCACCATTTATGCCCTTCAATAACTCAAAAAGGTGAATCATTGTTGAACTGTCCCAGCAAATGGGTGAGCTCAAAGGTGCACATCTTTGTTAATTTTCCTTCTGTAGTCTGTTGAGCAGGTTGTGCCAGCCCAAGCAGATTACCCTTATCTTCTTGTGATTAAAGCCCTCCAATTATAAATATCTATTAAGTGGCTCTACTTGACTTAATTGACTATTCCTATTGGTAATTCTGGAGCCTAAGATTTCATCAAATGTTACTTTGGTGTTCCATTGAAACTGCATTCTCGAAGTAAAGATTTATACTAACTTTTAGCTCCTATAAATACCCAGAAATATTTTCAACTTGGTTCTTGTTCTTCTTGAACATGCAAGCATGCTGGGCGCTTGAATATTTGTGATGAAGATAAATTTCAAAATCTGTTAGTTTTATGAGTGAAATGTGGTATCTTGTTCTGTTGATTTATCCATATTGAATCTCATCAGTGGTGCTGCATGTTGTGGCAATTTTAACTGTGTTTCAAACCTTTTTTTTTCTTTCTAAACATTGAATAAAAAGGGCGAGATCAATAAGAGCTAATCTCTTTAGGGTTTCACTTGCCTTACTTTAGCTGCATGTCATAGGCGACATTGCAGGCTTAATCCTTTTTGTTGGGCAGTGGTGATGACATGGGTTCATTCTTTGTTTGTGGAGTCTTGTTACCATTTTCTGATATTTGTCCGGCAAGGTTGTTTTGTTTTGTTTACCTTCGAACAGAAAGAAGCAAGGTGTTACCATAGCATGCCAGAGAGCAAACATAGGAGACCTCAGTTTAAATAAGGCTACTATAGTAGCTAATTAGCATTTTTAAGCTGGCTAGATTTTGCAGCACATGTACTCTTCTGTGGAGTCGCAGGGAACGAGAGCCTTGTCTTCCCTCCAATGACTAGCACCCGTTTCTTGTTCTGACCTGGCAACAATCCTTCTCTTTCCATGGAAGGACTTGCCTGTGGTGCAGTCCAACTGGTAGGCAGAGTCACCCTCATCCCCTCATTGCTTAGTTATCCCTGCAGTTTCGCGAGGCTTTACCTGTGGACGCAGGCTTCTACAGGAGAAGAGAAGCCCATCCGAGTTCATTTTCCGCGGCCACTGGGGAAGCACAGCTAGGCCCTCTCTCAGGAAAGAGGAAATGAGTATCGCACAATGAAAGACAAAGATCTCTTTATATTTATATTTTGCCATGATTTCATTTGCATTGGAAGATAGTAATCGAGCAAAATACCCATTGAAATATCCTTTTCTGGTTTCATCCTTAAGTAAGATTCTCCATGAGATTCTGTTGCTGTAGATTCCAAGACCTTTGCATTACTGGATCCATCAATGTTTAATCTTCCAATGAGTAGAACTTTTACAGCTTCTGATAGATAGAGAGATATCTCTCATTATTAGAATCTATGCAGATTGAAGAAGTGCCTCCTAAGTAGTATATTTATTTATTGGTTTTGTAAACAAAGTTTTGTGATTTATGAGATTTCTTGCAGAGTTATTATGAAGCAGAGCCCTCACCTGGGTATCACTATATTCGTTCAGACAACCCAGGTTTATCAGAAATCTGGAGTGGAATTGCGATGGAAGGAGAGGGAAAAGATGATGAAGCCATTTCCTCTGATAATAGAAGTGTAAATAAGTTTTCTTCCTCAAACAGTGAACTACATATTTGCTCTGCAAATAACCATTTTTCCAACAGAAGCTCATGTGTAAATCATCACATGTCCCTCGTGCCAATTGCTGCTGGAACTGGTATCCTTAAATCCTCGAGTAGGAAAACCAGTTTAGGAGAATTCAAAACTGTCACAACATGCAATACATGCAAGCCTGCAACCATCAACCGGGAATCCGAAAATGATCTCAAGAACCATAAGGATGTTACCAGCACAGCACCAGTGCCTAATACACAGCCATCCCTACAGTTGCATACAAAGCAGAGAGGGTCAATACTGTCACGGTTTTTTCCCAAATCCAGGAAGAAACCCAAGCCAGATATTTCCCTAAACACAATAGCATCTGAGGACATGTCCCAACTTTTAAATGACTGGGGGTGTTTTCACTTGAGTCATTGAAGAAGGGGCTGCTTGAGGCCAATGAGAACAGGGATGCTGCACTGGCAGAAGTTGCAGACATGAAATCTTCATTGGGGGAACTGAGGCAGAAGTTGGCGAGCTTAGAAGCATACTGTGAAGAGCTGAAGAAGGCTCTAAAACAGGCGGTGCAAGCCAAGCACGGTCAGGCTCTGGACAGGCCAAATTTGTCAAAGAGAACAAAATCCGTTAGTGGCAGCAGAGAGAATTTAATTCCTGTCAGTCATGAAGTAATGATAGAAGGTTTCTTGCAGATGGTATCAGAAGCGAGGCTCTCTGTCAAGCAATTCTGCAAGACACTCATTCACCAGATTGAAGAAACTGACAGTGAACTGATGAAGAAGTTAAATCTGCTCCTCCAACCACATCATATAACCTTAAACAACAAGTACTCAAAAGGAGTACTGTATCATCTGGAAGGTCTTATAAATCAATCTCTATATCAGGACTTTGAGAACTGTGTGTTCCAGAAGAATGGATCACCAAAGTTTCTGGATCCCCAGCAAGATCGCCAGGAGAACTTCTTAGCTTTCGTTGCGCTACGGAACTTGAGCTGGAATGAGGTCTTGCGCAAGGGAACCAAGTACTACAGCGAAGAATTCAGCAAGTTTTGTGATCAAAAGATGAGTTGCATTGCTTCTATGCTGAATTGGTCGAGGCCATGGCCTGAACAGCTCCTCCAGTCATTCTTTGTTGCTGCCAAGTGCATTTGGTTGCTTCATCTGCTGGCTTTCTCCTTCAGTCCGCCCCTGGTAATCCTGCGGGTTGAGGAGAACAGAAGTTTTGATCCCCTTTATATGGAGGATATCCTGTTTGACAGGCACAGAGCACAAACCCCAGCTGAAGTCAAGATCATGGTAATGCCAGGATTCTATGTTCAAGATAGGGTTCTCAGATGCAGAGTTCTATGCAAGTACAGATCTGTAGCATAAACATTCATTCTGATACCTTTTCTTCTTCTTCTTCTTCTTCTTTTTTGGTCTTTTAGTAAACTTTTAGGCTTTTAGCAGCCTGTCATATCTGAATCAGCGTCTCATCTCAGAGAGGGAAAGATTGTGATTTCCATTTGATCAGTGTTGCATGCATTTTATGTACCAGTTGAAATGAATATAAGCAAGTATAATTTGTTTACCAGTATTTTGCTTCGCATAATTGATCCTACAAAAGTTTTGGACAAACTGTTAATGGTTTAACTGATGATTAAATTGAACAACTGAAACTGGTGAAGTCTGGAAATTTGACTTCTTTTTCTTTTTCTTTTTTGCACATGTTACAGTATGAAGCTATTGTCTGTCAACTTTTACAGAGCATCTGCAGTTCAAAGCTGAGGCTTGATGTTGTGCAAGTCATTGGTATTATTCACTGGTGGTGTGGATGTTGCTATAAATCAAATTGAACTAAAACCATTGTCCAAAGAGAGTCTACAAACCCATATTTTAGTTGGTTGGAGGTTGCCAAATCTCTAAAAGAAGTTTGAATTCCTGTTTCTTTGAGAAACAGGTCTCTTCTGTTCTAAAAGTCCCGAAGTTTCAACTTGCCAATGATTATTGGTTGGTGGGACAAGCAGCGCATGGCAAGTAGCACTGGGAAAAGCAAAAGAAGCACAGGAGAATGAATTTATGTTGTCTGGCGGAGCCCTCGCATCCATGGCAAAAGAGTTGTGTTCAACTTACTTTCTAGATGGTTATTCTAGCATTAATCTTCCCCTTCCTCATTTTACCCTAATTACAATGACTCCGCAGAGGCCTGGTGACCTCAAATGTTTTTCGCTCCTTCTTTCTTTCCCCTCTCAACATGCAGGCTCTAAAAATAATAATCGTCGCTTGCTTATCTTTCTGAACCATTCTGGAGGCTTAACAAGCTGGGACTCGAGGTATCACATAGAAGTTTGCGACGATTCTAAACATCACACTGGACTTGCAAGGCATTTTCGTTGCAGGTCATCTTTATGGTCAAATCGACCACAAGACAAGCTGGAGCTTGCGGATCCCATCTCCTCCACCCCAAACTCCCTGTGACCACTCAAGTTGACAATTCCGCACGAAGCCGTGTGACACCCCAGGAGAACTTTTCAACCTTGCAAGTTTGGCGTTTTGCCTCCAAGCTAGTGGAAACCAAATCGAAAATAGGAGCAGAATAATTGACTCAAGTCGGCGAGCTTACAACCTCAATGCGTGTCATGGCTAGAGATAAGCAAAATAGAATGGCTTCCGCTCCCCAACCAATGATTTGACTTCCAATTGATTTCTTTGCCTCCGAGCTTGGTCAACTGGTGGAGCCCTCTTTATTATCTTGCCATGCTCTCAACCGATAGCAGGTTTGCTCCGTGCCTGAAATTCCAACTTTAATTATGGGTTACGCAAACATCATCATAGACTATACATCTGTCATACTATCATTTTTTTTTTTTTTGCTTTATCTTAATTCAAATTTCAAATCCTATAATTTAAATCACATTGATTGGGGTCAAATTTATCCCAGCCTTAATCATGAGATGTGCAACTATGATTATAGATCATGCCTTTTCATATCAATTTGCATGTCTCGCGATGGAGGCTAGATGTTGTGCATGGATCAAATTTGTTATCATCGATCCCCTCCTCGTTGCAAATGGCTTTTGGAAGAGCTGCCAGCACTAACCAATCCCAACCCCAAGCCTTGTTATCAGCAGGCCAACCCCAAATCTTGCCTTAGCCTCTCCCATCCTCGGCCTCTTTCCTTCCACGTTTCCTCGCTGTCACCCACTTTCCCTTCTTCCATCCAACAGGGGAGATGGGGCTGCTGGAGCTCAATTACAACTCGTGCTGCATTATAACTTGGCCTGCAGTGCAACTGTATTTATAAGGCTTCATGCAATATTTTACAGCATTTTTAATTGTAACTTATATTGCAAATCACATGCAATTGTGGGGCCATGGTGTTTCACCTTTATGATTGGCAACAAAATTAGCTATCCTATCTGTTGCTGCTGAAATTTGTCCTCCGACTCGGACGCGGTCGAGCTTCAGAGCGGGTTCCCTCCTGGGCGGACCTGCAAAACAGTCCTCATGCGAGAAGCGTTGGGGGTGGCCCTCTACGGAAGACCCTTCGATGCTCAAGTCAACGGAGATCAACAACAAACAAATATGGGGAGAAGGCTCCCGCTGAAGAGTCTCTCCAGGGTGACATTTCGAGAGCTCTGAGCATAGCATTAATGGCGGAAAGAAGGGTGAGCAGAGGTAAATGGAGAGTGGGCGAATATGCAAGTGCGCGCGTACCTGAGAAGTCGGAAGATGATCGTATTTATAGATGATCACATGATTCATTGGAGGCGTTGTGGGTCCGAAAGCCGTTAGGATTCGAATCCAGTTTGTTATGAGGTCAGTAAGATTCGTATCTTGTTAGTTAGAGGATCGGCGGCTGGGAGAGCTGGTTGATGTCCTGAGATTCGGCGACTGTATAGGCTCCAGGGCTCTAGGCCACTCTCGGGTGTGATTTCTGTTTGGAATCTTATGAATTTAAACTCTCCTGCGCTGGATTCCACAGAGGTACTCGAGTGCCCGGGTCTGGCTGGGGCATAAGGATAGCTCGGACTGGGACCGAGGTATAAGAATAGCTCGGACTAGGACCAAGGTATGAGGATAGCTCGGACTGGGACCGAGGTATAGTGGATAGCTCGACTGGCGAAGCACAGTGGATAACTCGGCTGACGAGGCACACCCGGGGAATCCTTGGCTCGTCGAGGAGCTAAAGTGCTTCAATCCACCGAGGTATAATGGCTGACTCATTTCTAGCAGGCATTACACAGCGAGTGAGAGTTAGGGTTGATCCTAACCTCTTGCATGATTATTAACGTAATGATGATTTTACCCCTCAACACATGCCCCCCACTCCCTAGTTTGAAGCGTAGGTTCGGGCATAGGGAGTATAGCTCCAGGTGGCACGATCTGAATGGAAGGGTCTGGATTTGATAGCCTGCGTAATGATGCCCTAATTAATATTGTGCGGCCGCCGTGCCTTTATGAGATGAATTCGTCATTTTTTAGGGGCAACAGTTGGGGAAGTGCCACATAGCAAAACCCGATTTTCACGGTGCCTGCAACGGCGGTTCCGGGTGTCTCGATTAAGACGCCTTATCTTCTCTTTGAGACGGTTTTCTTTGGGGAAAAACAAAGTCGAAACAGCGCCATTCCCGTTCGCAGTGCTCTTTCATTTCTTCTCGGAGAATCCTGTTCCCCTATTTCCTTTGTAACCTCGCTCGGTGTCTCTTTCGACCAACAGCATGGTGAGTCCTAGCGACATGGTTTCAGAGATTGTTGCCGAGGATTTGGGAAGAATACGCCAGAAGTATGGCATTCCCTCGGATATCCTTTTGCAGTTGCTGGAGCCCAAGCATAGGGTCTCGCAAGAACTAGAACGTGGGATCTTTCTTTATGAAGATAGCCTGAAGGCAGGCCTTCGGTTTCCCCTTCATCCCCTAACGAAGGAGATCATGAGGTTTTACAACATCTGCCCGATAATGGTGGCTCCTAATAGCTGGCGCAGTATCATCCGGTTTATCTCGATGTGCAGCCGGGTTTAGGTAACAACGACTCTTCCCCTGTTCCGTGCTTGCTATCATCTGATGTCCGGGAGGAACTCGGAGTGGTCCTATATCGGACCTCGGAGATCATTCAAGACGATCATGAATAAGCCGTCGTCCATTAAGGAGTGGAAGGTCCAATTTTTTATCGCCGAGGGGAACATTGGCTCCAACTTCCCGCGGGGATGGGAAAGCTTTGTCAGGGATATGGAAACACATCTAGCCCTATCCAAACAGGAGAAGGAGGACCTAAAGGTCCTTTGTGACGGTTGAATGTTCTCGGCCAATGACTTGCTATCGGAGGAGGCGCTTTTCGCCGCCGGGCTTAGCCCCATCGACGTACAAGGTAAGTCTTTTTCTTTTTTCCTTTCCATTGATTTCACTCAAGCAAGTATATCTCGGTCTGATCGTTCGCCCACTGTGCTTGCAGCCAAGAGATCTGCACTAACGGGCTGTATAAAGACGGAGTTGGGCAAGCGCCCGAGAGAGACTAGTAGTGTGGAAAGGCGTAAGCCTGAGAAGAAGGTCCGTCTTTCTGAAGAGCACTCGCCGGAGGCCGGACAAGTCAAGGTTAGCCCGCACTCCTTACCATCGAAGAAGGAGAATGTGTGAGCGCCGACAGTGAGAGAGGGGTTCCCTCAGTTGGGGGAAGAAGCGATAGTCATGACGGAGGAGCAGAGAGCAGAGAGCAAAGGAGGACTCTGCAAAGGTTGCTGAGATTCCCTGTCCTTTGGTGGTGGAGATAGTGGACAGCTCGGATGAGGCTTCGTGTGCTCATCCGGCAGTCCCCTCTCCTGGGGATGAGTTATTGCTAGGCTCGGCAGAGGTCGGTATCCTTGGGATTTCTTCCCCGAGCGAGAAGATGTCTCTAGCTTCGGCGGGAGAACAGGTGGGAGCAATTGCAATCGCTGAGACTCAGGATGAGCCTACCAACGAAGGGCCTCCCCCGGAGGGATTAAGGGGCGGTGATGTTGGACCGATAGTTACAGAGGCTCGAGAGGAGCCTATGGCTGGAGAGCTTCCTCCTGGAGAGGTTGGAGGAGATGGCAAAAGGATTGAGGCCTCGATGGAGCCTGTGGGGGAAAAGCAAACGCTGGCGATTGAGGAAAAAACCTCGGACGAGGGGAGAGGACAAGATGAGAATCTTCTAGCTGAAGTTTCTTCCATCGGAGCTTTAGGAAAGCTAGCGTCTGGGCTGGCCAAGGTATCCAAGGAATCTCAGGCCAAAATTTTGCTGAAGGAGGCCAGGAGGTTGAAGGCTTCTCAGCCCGAGGTTGCTCGGACTGGTCCTTCGGACGGGCAGCCCGGTAGTTTGGACCCGACCATCAAGGTGGCGTTCGTTGCCCTGATGAGGTCAACGTTGTATCCGAGCGCGGGTCCCTCGGTGAATGAATTTGCGGACCTAGACCTCATCGATGCCGCATTTGGTCAGCGGAATGTGGCGAAGGATGTCCATCTTCTTCCTGAAATCGACGACTCCGTCCTTATGGGGCTCGCTAGGTCCTACGCCTCCCGGGTGAGTTGTTGTTCCAGAGCAGTGGGTGCTTTCTAGGTTGACTTGATTGCGCTTTCTTATTTATGTTTCATTTCATAAAGTACTTTGATCATTAGGGCGCTATGCTGGCGCTTGAATCTGGCAGCGGGGGCCAGTGCCCAGGCTAAGAGAGTCAGCACTGAGCTCAGGTTGCAAGCGGAGGCATCTGATAAACTTGAGCGAGTTATGGACGTCGCCAACGAGAACTTGGCGAGGGCGAGGGCGAGGGGACTGCATCAGGCCGCCCTCGATGGCGCATCCAAGTTGAGGTTTGAAGTTGAGGAGCTGCGCGGGCTCCGGACGAGGTATGACGAAGCATGCTCGGAGCTATTGTAGATCAGATCTAGGCATGCTGGAGAAATGAAAACTGTTAAAAAATAGTTTGACGAGAGTCAAGATAGGCTGAGGAAAGAAGCTGCCGAGGAGAGGAATCGCCTGAATAAAATGCTCAGCGAGACAGAAGAGAAGATCCGGTAGCTACAACATTACGTCCTTGCTAGGGATAATAGAATTAAGTGGCACCAGGAGAAGATAGCCAAACTCGACGACGAGCTCTCTCAATCCAGGGAAGAGGCTAATAACAGGCAATCAAGAATCAACAATCTTAGGGATAGGATCGAGCAGGTTAAGGCTGACAAGCTGAGGGCCTTCAGCGAGGTCGAGGAATTGACCAGGATATTAGCCCGGTAGGAGGAGGAGGTATGATATCATCTTTTTAATTTTCCCATCAGCTCATTGTTGCATCAGCTAATCCTGTGTTTGCAGATGGAGAAGGAAAACTAGAGGGCCGAGGCCAATTAGAGACCCTGCAAGGAGAACTGGCATCGAGTCGACGGAGGAGCTCGGAGCTCGAAGGGTGGGTCGCTGAGACCGAAGAGTGAGTCGTCTCACTTCAGGGCCAGGTTGCTGAGGCTGAAAAGCAGCTTGCCCTACTTCGAGGCGAACAAGATGTGACCTGTGCCGAGGCTTTCCAGCTTGGCGTGGAGAAGGTTCGAACTAAAATATCTTGGGAGCATCCGGAATGGGACCTCTTCGTTTTGGATGTGGAATCCTTTGAGGCCTGTACCCCGAGGGCTGAAGAAGCTGAGTATGAAATATTTTAGACATCGATCTTGACGTTATTCTAGGTTCTAGTGAGGCTGTGGCTCCGAAGGACACTCTCAGCTTGCCGCCGAGGAAACAACGATATTTAAATTGGGCGAAACAAGCCAAGCCCCTCCGAATGTTACCGAAGAGGCTGCTGGGACCGTTCCAACCCCTGATTCATAAGGGTCACTTGTGTATTTTCGCTTTTCAGATTTGCAACCTGGTTGAAATTTTCGATGAACGGGTCTTTCGCCTCCACTTGTTTGCCTTTTTGCTGATCTTTTTATCTCAAGTTTTCTTCCGAATGTGAACAAATTATAACTCATTCGCGCTCTTAGGTCGGTTTGGTTCGGACTTAAATAAACGTCTCTATCGAGGCCAAGGTATAAGGATAGTTTGGTTTGTCCGAAGTACAAAAGATTGGCATGCTTCGGCCGAGGCATAAAATGGCCCGATGCTGCCGAGGAATATAGTTCCGGTCCCGCTCGGAGCGGGTAAGGGAATTCGTCCTACTGAAGTATAGGATAGTTCAGCTTGAAATGGCCAAGAATTGCAGGGGTATCCTAGTTAGAGCCGAGGTTAGATAGTTCGGCCTGCTTGAAGTGAAGAAATGGGCACGCTTTCAGCCGAGGTACACGAAGCGGCTTTGTTGAAGAGCATATCGCCCTTGTCAGGGGCATTTACTTCGTTGGCCTTTTCCAATGCAGGTCCTTTTAACGTGCGCGACAAGAATTTGATCGCCATTGGATGGCGTCGTTTTTGGAAGGGGATTTTCCAGGCCTGCCCGTATCTCAAGGACCTACAGCCGATCTCATGCATTTAAGGCTCTCGATTTGAGATCAGGGGGAGATCCCTTGCCTTTCGTCACGGCTTGGGAAACGCATTTGGCGCGCTTCGGAAAGTGATTCTTTTCTTTTGCCCTTCCATGTAGCAATGGGGTAGGGTGTTTCAAATTTCAGGGCTTCCCTCTTTAATAACTGCCCCGGGCTTGCTTGCCTATAAAATGGGGAGAGCGGGCCGTGTTAGGCTATCTCCCGAGACTTTGTTCTCCTGTGAAGAATTTCATTGTGTCTGTGTCCCTGAGGTTGAGAGTGGAGAGAATGAGCTTGCCTTTTGCAAGTCAATTTCCCCCAGATAGCTGGGGTGATGAAAAGGCTGCTGAAGAGCATACCGTCCTCAAGAGAGGAATTTTGAAGATCATATGGCGAGCGCACGAGAGGTCTGCAGAGATCATATGGGGAGCGCACGTATGCGCTTCCTGTGTGTCCTTCGACACTTGCCATGGGGACCGTCGGAAATGCAAAGCATGTATATCCCCATGGTAAGGGCGGACTTTTCCTTCTCCCTCGGGCTGGATCCCTTAGTTCATCCGACTGGGGAATCTTTCGCCTATGTGAAGAGGGAGGAGAGCAGTGTGGGCTTGCTGGTTCTATGCCTTTTACGATCGGGTAGCGACCAGCAGCCCAGCACCCCACCCAGGGGGAATGTGTCCCCAGCATCGGCATCCACAGGTCTTCCTCCCGTTTTTGGATCTCTTAGTTCATCCAGGGGACCTGTGGGTGGCCAGTTCGTTCTTTGGCATCAGCTCAACAGAGCTTGTCTGGTTCCCCTAATTTCTTGGGTCTGATGTCAGAACATCATTATTAGCCGAAGCTAATCGAAGTCACTCAGTCAAGCTTTTATCTTATTTGTATTTCTTGTACTATGGTGCACTTGTAATGCCTCTCAGGAGGTTGTAACTCTTTTCATTGATGAAGAAATAAAGAAAGTTTTATTCTTTCTTCTTTTAGCACCTG
The DNA here is from genome assembly GCA_900491605.1 of Calamus simplicifolius. Classification (NCBI taxonomy): domain Eukaryota; kingdom Viridiplantae; phylum Streptophyta; class Magnoliopsida; order Arecales; family Arecaceae; genus Calamus; species Calamus simplicifolius. The sequence goes on along the minus strand of UESW01004800.1, from coordinate 553,174 downwards.
CTTCTTTTTTCGATGTGATCGTGTTGAGAGTTGCTACTCCCATATCATGCTTTTTTGTGTCATAGCATATTTCGGCGGCGCTCTTGCTACTTTGTTTTTGCTAAGACGAATGTTCGGTCCTCAGTGGAGGAAACGTTCATCCTGTTTAGGTTAGAGGTAGATCTGGGCGGTCCTGTGGACCCATATGGTAAGCATGATCTCGTTTACAGAATGAAGCAGGTATTCCTTCGGAAAGAAATAGTTTGTACGATCTTACTGTTTAGTAGAAGGAGGTTGCTTACTTCTGCCGAAGTATCATAGGGCGCCCGAGTGATGTCGAGGTATTTGGGAGATTGCCCAATCAGGCCGAAGTTTCAAGGTTGTGTCCCTTGGTTCGGCTGAGACCTCAGGATTTATTCAGGAATATATCACTTGGCTCGACTAAGGCTTCAAATAATATGTCACTCGGTATAGACGAGGCATCAGGGAATATATCGCTCGATTTGGCCGAGGCTTCATAAGGAACATATTTTACTTGGCCCCGCCAAGGTATGGAGGTCGCTCGGTATTGCCGAGGATTTATGAAACTGCCTCTTATTGCAACTGTAGATTCAGGCGTGGATAGCCGAAAAGGGTGGAGAGCTATCCGAGCGATGCAGGGGGCGCCCGAGGCCTGTAAATCGGCCATCTTCGAAGTGGGCAAGCCATGTTTCTCCGGTGCCAATCGCTGATTCACCTTTTTTCTTTTTTCCGCATTTTTTTGAGGATATTTAATTCAAAGGGGTCCGGCAGATCGAAGGGAGTCTAGTCTCAAAAAAGGGAGCCTCTTGAGCGCCTCAACGTTATTAATGATCATCTTTGACGAAGGGCGGAACTCTTCGCTTTCCGCGAGCGCCTACTGAAGTGGTGACGTGTGGCGAGTTTCCGCGAGTTGAAATTAATGGCTCGAGTGATCGACATACTCGCCAGAAGTAGTTTAAATATGGATGGGGGACGCCATCATTAATCACATCTCCTGTTGGCCTCGCTAAGCTTGGGATAGCAGGATGGCTTCTGAGGATGGAGGGAGGTCTACTGGAGCGCCAGGTAACGGCGGCAGTGGCCACAGGGGGGCCCAATAGGAGCCGCACTATGGTAACATTCGACGGGGAGGTCTTGACGTCACTGTTCGCAGACCACAAATGACTCCAGAGGGCGGCCGAGCAATATTTGGATGTCTCTATGAGAGAGATCGAGCTCCTTCATCGGGCCAACAGCCGGCTGGAAGGGCAAGTAGCATCCCTCCAACGACAGATTGCCGAGTCAGCTCTGTAGCGTGGGGAGAGCTCAGCAGCGCCCGGAGAAGATGACAAGCCCCAGTGAGGGCTCATGTATCTTTTTCTTTCCTTTTTGTTATCCTGATGAATGAAAAGAAGAATTTTCGCAACTTGTTCGCTGCTATCTTCAAGATGTTTATTCTCATCACCCAGTCTTGGCCGAGGCTTCCAATATCAAGAGACGCACTTCAGCTCTGGCCGAAGCTTTTAATAAGAGACGCACTTCAGTTCTAGCCGAAGCTTTAATATCAAGAGATGCACTTCGGCCCTGACCAAGGTTTTTAACAAGAGACGCACTTTGGTTTCGGTCGAAGCTTTTATATCAAGAGATGCACTTAGATCCTGACCAAGGCTTTTAACAAGAGATGCACTTTGGTTCTGGCCGAAGCTTTTAATATCAAGAGATGCACTTCGGCCCTGATCAAGGCTTTTAACAAGAGACGCACTTCGGTTCAGGCCGAAGCTTTTAATATCAAGAGATGCACTTCGGCCCTGACCGAGGCTTTTAACAAGAGACACACTTCGGTTCTGGTCGAAGCTTTTAATATCAAGAGATGCACTTCGGCCCTGATCGAGGCTTTTAACAAGAGACGCACTTCGGTTCTGGCCGAAGCTTTTAATATCAAGAGATGCACTTCAGCCCTGACCAAGGCTTTTAACAAGAGACGCACTTCGGTTATGGCTGAAGCTTTTAATATCAAGAAATGCACTTCAGCCCTGACCGAGGCTTTTAACAAGAGGCGCACTTTGGCCCTGACCGAGGCTTTTAACAAGAGACACACTTCGGTTCTGGTCGAAGCTTTTAATATCAAGAGATGCACTTTGGCCCTAATCGAGGCTTTTAACAAGAGACGCATTTCGGTTCTGGCCGAAGCTTTTAATATCAAGAGATGCACTTCGGCCCTGACCAAGGCTTTTAACAAGAGATGCACTTCGGTTCTGGCCGAACTTTTAATATCAAGAGATGTACTTCAGCCCTGACCGAGGCTTTTAACAAGAGGCGCACTTCGGTTCTGGCCGAGGATTTTAACAAGAGGCGCACTTCGGCCCTGACCGAGGCTTTTAACAAGAGGCATACTTTGGTTCTGGCTGAGGCTTTTAACAAGAGATGCACTTCGGTTCTGACCGAGGCTTTTATTCGTAAGAAATGCACTCCGGCTCTAGCCGAGGCTTACGCACTTCGGCTTTGGTTGGGGCTTATACACTTCGACGCCGGTCGGAGCTTGTAAGCTGCTCGAATCCGGTCGAAGCTTCTTCGCCCTTCGGTCTAGCTGGGGCTTGTAAGCTGCCCGAATCCTGTCGAAGTTTCTTTACCCTTCGGTCCGGTAGGGGCTTGTAAGCTGCCCAAATTCGGTCGAAGTTTTTTCGTCCTTCGGTCCGACCGAGGCTTGTAAGATGCCCAAATCCGGCCAAAGTTTCTTCGCCCTTCGGTCCGTCGGGGCTTGTAAGCTGCCCGAATCTAGCTGAAGGCTTGGAGATCACTTGGCCCTCAACCGTACTGGAGGTGCTCGGCCATACCGAGTCTTTGTTAAATAGGACTCGGCCCAGCCGAGGTACGGAGATTTAGCTTAGGACTCGGCCCAATCGAGGTACGAAGATTTCCTGCTCAAGGAGATAGCTTGGTTGTGCCGAGAATAAGTAAACAACATCTATTTTTCATTACGACTTTTCGAAAAAATGATTGTAGAAACCATGCCGTGGATAATAGAAACAAGATGCCAAATCTGTAAATGGGGCAAGTCTATAGAAAGCGTACCCTACTGATGGTATATACGGAGATTGTCTGAATTCTAGGTCCAAGGAATATATTTCTCGTTCAGATCCTGGAGCTTGTAGGTACCGGGTCCGATGACTTCCGCCACTTGATAGGGGCGTTCCCAGTTCGGAGACAACTTTCCTTGTTCTAGTGGTTTGGAGACGGATGCTTTATGAAGGACAAGATCGTCGGGTGAAAAGGATTTCCCTTTGACTCTGGAGGCGTGATAGCGAGCCACTCTTTGCTGATATGGAGCTACTCTGATTCAAGCTTTCTCTCTAATATATTCTATCAGGTCGAGATTGGTGCGAAGCTGCTCATCGTTAGCCTCCTCCGAGTAGCTCTCCACCCGCGGAGAAGGGAGTCCTATCTCCATGGGAATGACGGCTTCCGTGCCGAAGGCCATCCGGAATGGGGTCTCGCTAGTGGGAATTCTCTGGGTGGTGTGGTAGGCCCATAGGATGTGGTGAAGTTCGTCCGTCCATCTGCCTCGGGCTCTGGCAAGCCGAGCCTTGATCCCTTGAAGTAGGGTCCGGTTAGTTACTTCGGCTTCTCCATTGGCTTGCGGATGCCCTACCGATGTGAGGCGGTGACAGATCCCATGCTCCTCACAGAAACCTCGGAACTTTGAGTTATCAAACTGCTTGTTATTGTCGGTGATGATGGTATGCGGGAGGCCGAAGTGACAAATAATGGATCTCCATACGAAGTCTCTGGCCCAAGCTTCGGTTATCTAGGCAACTGCCTCGGCCTCGACCCACTTGGTGAAGTAGTCAATGGCGACAAACAAGAACTTTCTCTGTCCAGTGGTGAGGGGAAAAGGGCCAAGGATGTCCATACCCCATTTAGCAAAGGGCCAAGCGAAGGAAATAGGGACCAAACTAGCGGAAAGGAGCCTCTGGATATTAGAATGTCTCTGACATGGATCGTAAGCTCGGACGAGATCGTTAGCATCCTTTTGCATGGTGGGCCAATAATACCTCTAGCGTAGCACCTTGTGGAATAAGGATTGGCTCCCCAGATGGTTGCCGCAAATTCCCTCATGTACTTCCCGAAGAGCATAATCAACCTCAGATGGGCGAAGACACTTGAGTAGCGGCATGGAAAAGGATCGCTTATACAGCTGGTCGTCGATCAACACATAATGGGTGGCTTACAATTTCAGCTGTCTTGCTTTCTTTTGGTCGGTTAGGAGCGACCCTTCTTTAAGATACTTTAATGTGGGATCGAACCAGGATGGTTCGGCCTCGACCTGCATCACTCGGTTAGCCTCCGCGATGCTAGGCTTTTCTAGAATCTCCAGGGGAAACTTCCGCTTGGAATCCATCGATTCCATAGTTGCCAGCCGAGAGAATAGATCGGTGCGTGCATTCTCAGATCTTGGGATTTGAATGACTTCAAATTCAGAGAAGTGGGAAAGTAAGTCTCGCACCTCTTGGAGATACCGAATCATGTTCGACTTCCGGGCCTCGAACTCGCCCCGCACGTGATCGGCTACCAATTAAGAGTCGGTAAAGGCATTCAACTCCTTCACTTTAAGGTCACGGACGATTCAGAGTCCAACGAGCATAGCTTCATACTCGGCTTCATTATTGGAGGCTGGGAAGGAGAAGCGAACACCGTATTCAAAAGTCGCCCCCTCTGGGCTGGTAAGGATTAAGTCAGCACCGAGCCATTAGCATTAGACGATCCATCAACGTGAAGCAGCCATAGGGCGTCAGATCTTGGGTGCTCAGAGGAGTCCGAAGTGGAGCCATCCTCCAGGATAGTACATTTGAGAAGGAAATCAGCTAGAACTGGGCTTTGATGGCAGGGCAAGGTTGGTATCGGACGTCATGCTCGCTTAGCTCGATGGCCCATTTAGTCATTCTCCCTGATGTCTGTGGACGATGGACTATCGCTTTGATGGGTTGGTCGGTAATGACCATCACAGAATGTGCCTGAAAATACGGTCACAGAATGACCGTCACAGAATGTGCCTGGAAATACGTCAGGGCCAAAACCAACTTCTCGATCCGGGCATACCTTGTCTCGGCATCTCGGAGCAATTTGCTGACATAATAGATCGGCTTTTGGGTCTTGTTCTCTTCTCTGACCATCACTGAGCCAACTGCGCCTTCTGAAACTGCTAAGTACAAAAAATATTTCCCTCGGATTCGGACTGATGAGGAGGGGTGGAGAGCTGAGATACCTCTTGAGGTCCTCGAACGATTTCTGACACTCGGGAGACCATTGGAAATTCTTGGCTGATCGGAGAGCTTTAAAAAAAGTAAGGCATCTCTCGGCCGACCGAGCCACGAAGCGGTTGAGGGCCGCGATCCTACCAGTCAGGCGCTGGACCTCTTTGACGAACGCTGGGGGCGCTATTTGCCGAAGGGCCTGAATCTTCTGCGGATTGGCCTCAATGCTCCACTGAGAAACCATGAAACTCAGAAACTTCCCAAAATTGACGCCGAAGGTGCACTTAGTTGGGTTGAGCTTCATCCGATATTTTTAGAGTATTGCGAAGCTCTCAGAGAGATCCTCAATGTGTCAGGATGCTTCTTTGCTTTTGACCAGCATGTTATTAACATATACCTCCATGTTTCGATCGATTTGCTCCTTGAAGACCTTGTTAACTAGCCTTTGGTAAGTAGCACCTGCATTTTTCAAACCAAAAGGCATGACACGGTAACAATAAGTACCTCGGTCGGTTATGAAGGCGGTCTTCTCTTCATCCTCGGGCGCCATTCGGATTTGGTTGTAGCCCGAATAGGCGTCCATGAAGGTCAGCATCTGATGACCTGAAGTAGCATCTATAAGCTGATCGATCCGAGGGAGAGGGAAGCTGTCCTTCGGGCATGCTTTGTTGAGGTCGGTGAAGTCGATGCAGATCCACCACTTACCGTTCGACTTCTTCACCATGACAACATTTGATAGCCAGTTAGGATAGTTTACCTCCCGAATGAAGTTTGCCTTGATAAGTTTGTCGACTTCTTCCTCAATTGCCTTCTATCGCTCAGGGCGAAGCTCCTTTTCTTCTGTTTTACGGGCCGGGACATCTCATCCACATTAAGATGGTGGATGAGAATGTATGGGCTGATCCCGGCATATCAGAAGCGGACCAAGCGAAGACATCAGCATTCCTTCGAAGAAAGTCGATCAACTCCAGCCAAAGTTTCCCTTTCAGCGACCCATCTTTATGGTTTGGTCGGGCCGAGCTTCGTTCAGCGGTACCTCCTCTAGCTCTTCGGCTGGTTCTCCCCGTTGCTCGGCAAAATCCTCCCAAGCGTCCAGCCATCAACTCGGGCAGTTTGGACTGAATGTTGGTGACGAATCACTGCCGAGCTATAGCTTGGCTTCCTCGAACTACTCCCACTCCCCATCCGGTAGGAAACTTCATAGCTAGATGCGGGACGGAGACAGTAGCTCCAAGGGACATAGGCCAGGTCTCCCAAAGATTGCATTGTAGGGCGACCAAAGCTTGGTCACTAAAAAATTTGTGTGAACAGTGGCAATGCGAGGCCAAGTTCCCGCACGGACCGTCAAGGTCACGACCCCCTCTGGGGTAATAATATCGCCGGTGAACCCCATTAAGGTGGAGTCCACGGCTTGGAGATTCTCCATGAGCAGTTTCATCTTCGCAAACACGTCGAGATACAAAACATTGATAGAGCTCCCATTATCAAGGATCCGGCTTACATCATAATTGTTGAGATTGAGAGATACAACCAACGCATGTCATGCGGGAAATGTATCTTCTGGAGGTCATTATCGGAGAAGGAGAGCTCATTAGTCCGTGCTCTCTTTGGCGCTGAACCTTCTTCATCATCCTGCCAGCTTGACGGACTATCGATTGCCTCGATCACATTGATGTGGCCATCAACCGGAGGATTCAGAGGAGGAGGCTGCTGGGGCTCGGGCTGGTGGTCACCCCCATTTCTTGGCTCGGGTGCTCTCCTAAATTGGTCCAGTTACCCCGCTGGATGAGCCTCTCAATTTCATTCTTCAGCTGCCAGCACTCCTCGGTATCGTGGCCATGGTCCCGGTGGTAGCGGCAGTATTTGGTGGGGTCTCTCCGGGCCCCATTCCCTCAGAGAGGAGGCGGTCGAGGAGTTGATGCTCTATCTCCATGAGGATCTCCGCCCTCGGGCAGTGAGCGGGGTGAACCGGTTGAACCTCCTAGGCGGGCTTCGGGTGCGGTTCCTCGGCGGCGGCGGAGGAACCCTTTGGCGGCGAGGTGAGCTCGGCTGGCGGGCAGATTAGTGTCTGTCCGAGCCCTTGGACTCCTTCTTTCTTGCTAGTTCGGCACGGGCAGCCCTCCACGATTCCTCGACTCTGGCATACTTGTCCACCAGGACCATCATATCGAAGAGGTTCGGAGGGTAGCTAACCTCCAACGCTAGGTAAAAGTTACTCTCCTTTAACACTCCGCCTGCTAGGGCAGACATGGCCACCTCATGGTTAAGGTGATCCACTTCCAGCATGGCCGTATTGAAACGGCCGAGATAGTTCTTCAAGGACTCTCCCTCTCTCTGCTTAACCTTAGAGAGGGAGTCAGATCTCTGCTGATGACGATGGTTGCTGACGAACTGGTGATGAAGAGGCAGCTCAGCTCATCAAATGAACCAACGAACCTAGTTTTAAGGCATTAAACCAGGTTCGAGCGGACCCCCTGAGGGTGGAAGGGAAGGCACGATAGAGGATCACATCTGATGCCTCATGGAACATCATGATCGATCGGAAGCTACTGAGGTGGTCGTCGGGATCGGAGGATCCATGATAAGGTTTAATGACGGGTAGCTTGACATGGGAGAGAATCACTTCCCCCATGATCTCCTTGGAGAAGGGAATGCCCTGCTCCACTTATGCTAAAGCGGCTGGGCCTGCTTGGCAGCGTCCAACTCCTGACGCATCTCTCGGAGTTGTCGGCGGATCTCCTCCTCAGGCATAGCAGGAGGGGCTGGGCGAGGAGAATACTGAGATGGTGTCGAGTCGTGACGAGAGAACATCGGAGAAGGGATCGGGCCTGCCAGATATAGGAAGATCCTTGCCACATACCCCTTGCGGGACTGGCTCAGCTCCCCTAGGGCGATGAGGGGGGTCTGCAACCCCATGCGGGCCAAAAGAAGATCGCTGGGTGAACGGGGGCCGCATTCTCCTCAGGAAGGTGCAGAATATGAGCAGCTGGATGGGGAGCTTCAAAGCGCCCCTGGATCAGATGAGTCAGAGCTTGGACCTACTGGACCAGTGAGGCAAATTGGTCCTGGGTCACTAGGGCTGCCGATGGCGATGGAGTCTCAACTGGTGGTGGCGGTGGTGCTACACTACTCACCGGATCAGGTCTTTAGAAGGCGATCTGGTCCCGGGCTTCAAAGTAGCCTTTCTTCGATTGGCCATGGGAGGGGTTCTCTTCAAGATCGGGACCCTTATCTCCTGGATCAAGTTTATAGGACTTGAGGGCCCTTCCTCTAGCGCCAATTGTTGCTGCTGAATTTGTCCTGGGCGGACCTATAAAACAGTCCTCACGTGAGAGGCGTTGGGGGTGGCTCTCTACGGAAGACCCTTCGACACTCAAGTCAGCGGAGATCAATAACGAACAAATATGGGAGAAGGCTCCCGCTGAAGAGTCTCTCTAGGGTGACCTTTCAAGAGCTCTGAACAGAGCGTTAATGGCGAAAGAAGGGTGAGCAAAGGTAAATGGAGAGTGGGCGAATATGTAAGTGCGCGCGTACCTGAGAAGTCGGAAGATAATCGTATTTATAGAGGATCACTTGATTCCTTGGAGGCGTCGTGGGTCCGAAAGCCGTTAGGATTCAAATCCAGTTTGTTATGAGGTTAGTAAGATTTGTATCTTGTTAGTTAGAGGATCGACAGCTGGGAGAGATGGTTGATGTCCTGAGATTCGGCGACTGTATAGGCTCCAGGGCTCTAGGCCACTCTCGGGTGTGATTTCTATTTGGAATCTTACGAATTTAAACTCTCCCGCGCTGGATTCCGCAGAGGTGCTCGAGTGCCCGGGTCTGGCCGGGACATAAAGATAGCTCAGACTGGGACCGAAGTATAAGGATAGCTCGGACTAGGACCGAGGTATGAGGATAGCTCGGACTAGAACCGAGGCATAGGGATAGCTCGGACTGGGCCTGAGTTATAGTGGATAGCTCGGCTGGCGAGGCACAGTAGATAGCTTGGCTGGCGAGGCATACCCGGGGAATCCTTGGCTCGTCGAGGGGCTAAAGTGCTTCGATCCACCGAGGTATAATGGCTGACTCATTTCTAGCAGGCATTGCACAACGAGTGAGAGTCAGGATTGATCTTAACCTCTTGCATGATTATTAATGTAATAATGATTTTATCCCTCAACACTATTAATAGCTGAACTCTTTGTAGATGTGGGTAGCTTGAAAACTTTTTAGCTCTAATCCACCAGTTGTAGGACACTGTTGGAAAAAGTCCTCCACATCGAACCTGTGTCGCCTATCGTTCACATGCAAGACGTATCATGCTTACACCTTAAAAGTGGCCACTAGCTGCGAAGGTAACCTAGGTGTTTCTTCGGTGGCAAAAACCTTATCATGCACCAAACCTAGGTGCCAAGCATTGGGGAAGAAAAGGGAAAGTTCCAACACCAGAAATACTTCATATACTAACCTACCTCAACCTAAAATCTTAAGCTATAAAGTTTTAAACCTAATTATCTATGTCAGACTTTTTCTCTCCCATTATATCTTGAGGTATTATTAATTACATCTCACATATGATTTCCATCAATCTTCTCTTCGCGTGCGAGCTTGCTTATAAACTCTCCCTCAAATCCAATCCATTACTCTCCGGTGAAGTTTTATATATGTCCAATTACCTTTCCGAGTGTGCTATGGTTTAAGAGCCTACTCTCTTATGAGTTATGATGTTTTTTTAACGAAGTGTTTGCAAGAATTTGCTCTTCCAACAATCACGCTTGAGTCTGCACTCCATCGAGTCCACTTGGCATATTCATTTGACGGGCTTAACTAGCATGTTATCTTCTTTATAAGAGCATCCCTATATCTTGTGAGTTCTTCAAAATCATTAGCCATTGACTTTGATATATATCTCACCATGTTAGAGAAACGGGCAGTCGAAAGCAAAGAAATTTGATATTTGCATTTAAACCCAAGTTGATCCAAAAATCTAAGCTGTTGAGTTTTGAAGCTTACTAGCAGTTGTAAGGGTATTTCGGCTAGTAGATTCCATGCAGCATAAGGCGAAGACTACCAAGAAAAATAAATAATAAAACCTAATTGTTTTGGTAAGGGTGAGATTCAAAGCTTTCTTGTCTCGTTTCAGGATTTCTTCTTAAAATAAAGTTAATCGAAAGGTGATACTAACTTAGGTTGTGTTGCTGTTGAAATCTGTCCTTCGACTCGGGCGCGATCGAGCTTCAGAGTGGGCTTCCTCATGGGCGGACCTGCAAAACAGTCCTCACGCGAGAGGCGTTGGGGATGGCCCTCTGCGGAAGACCCTTCGATGCTCAAGTCAGCGAAGATCAGCGATCAATAAATATGAGGAGAAGGCACTCGCTGAAGAGTCTCTCCAGGGTGGCCTTTCGAGAGCTTTGAGCAGAGCGTTAATGGCGGAAAGGGATGAACTTAGGTAGATGGAGAGTGGGCCAGTAAGCAAGTGCACATACCTGAGAAGTTGGAAGACAGTCGTATTTATAGAGGATCACCTGATTCCTTGGAGGAGTCGTGGGTCCAAAAGTCGTTAGGATTCGAATCCAATTTGTTATGAGGTCAGTAAGATTCGTATCTTGTTAGTTAGAGGATCGATGGCTGGAAGAGCTGGTTGATGTCTTAGGATTCGGCGATTGTGTAGGCTCCAGGGCTCTAGGCCACTCTCGGGTGTGATTTTTGTTTGGAATCTTACGAATTTAAACTCTCCCGCGCTGGATTCCGTAGAGGTGCTTAAGTACCCGAGTCTGGCCGGGACATAAGAATAACTCGGACTAGAACCGAGGTATAAGGATAGCTTGGCTGGCGAGGCACGGTGAATAGCTCGGCTGGCGAGGCACGGTGAATAGCTCAGCTAGGACCAGGGTATGGTAAATAGCTCGGCTGACTTATTTCTAACGGGCATCGCACAGCGAGTGAGAGCCAGGATTCATAATTGATTCTAACCTCTTGCACAATTATTAACGCGATGACGATTTCACCCCTCAACAGGTTGTATATAAATATTTAAGATTTATCATCTACTTTAATACTATTGTAATAATATATAACCTTATCTGAAAAAATTAGTTAAAAATAGTATTTGAATTTCTTGATCATTAGTATCAAAAATCAATACAGTATATAATTGGTTTGGAACTAAATATATCAACATAGATTTTCATATTTTCTAAAAAAAGTTTCTTTCAATGCTTATTCAATATATTGGGTGTAACCAATACAATCAATGCGAGATACTAAATTTTACGGTTAATGCAGGAGCTTTAAAGGTCTCTTATAAATAGCTAAACCAATATAGCTAGCCATCTTTCATACCATGCAACTAAAAGATATTTTCTGATATTATAATCTACATTTGCCTTGTGTTTGCATGAATTGGGACCTTATTTTAAAGATAAGCCAAAAGATATTATTTATATTATTTGATTCTATATAAATATTCAAGATAACTTTAGTATTTAATAAATGTAGAACTAAATACTTTATCTTTCATCGTATGATTAATATGAAATTAAACACACACTAGTGTGTGCTTTTAAAGTGATCTTCGTAGATCATACATGGAGGTCTGTGAACATTTGCCTTGTGAAATCAACATTCTTCTTATGACGGCATATATTAGGATTTTACTTTAAAGATAAGCCAAAAAATATTATTTATATTATTTGATTCTATATAAATATCTAAGATAACTTTAGTATATACATGTAAAACTAAATATTTTATATTTTCATCGCATGATTAAATGAAATTAAACACATACTAGTATGTGCTTTTAAAGTGATCTTCGTAGATCATACATGGAGGTCTGTGAAATATTTTAATGCTTCACCAGTGCTGGGAACCCCGCATTATTAGCTATTCCATCCCACTTCCATCAGAAGAGAGCTAGCTGTCGATTCATCCTGATCTTCAATCTGAATCTGAAGGGTATTGTTTTTGATCCCCTAGCGGTTGGGAGAGGTCACAAAGATTATTGGCCAATTAGGCATTGTTATAGTTTAGTGGCCGTGATGGTAGTTTCAATCCCATGTCGACAGCCTGTGCAAAGAACTTTCAAACGATGCCGTGTCGCTTGTTGGTCGCCATTATTCCATCCCAGCCTGTAATGCCGCTTATAATAAAAATTAAAGTGTGTTATCAATTCAATCCAACGACACTTGTAACGCTGTGAGCCGTTGCTTTGAACACTACAGCAGCCGATCAGCCGGATCGCGTCCGTGTACCGCTGTAGATCCCGACCACGTGGCATACGACATACAGAAGCTCGGACGACGCAACCCAGATTGCGATCCGTGTGCTCTCGCTAGAAACAATGTTAGTCCGTCGATTTGTCCTAATCGGACGAACAAAAACCATTCCCAAAGGCGAACCGCATCTCCCCAACAAGGTCAAAAAAACAAACAGGAGTAAAATTCCCGCCCTTTGTCCTCTTAAATTTCTCCCTCGCCGAGCGCTATAAATAATCCCCAATTCCCTCTCCTCCTCCATGTAGCTAGCGACGAACCCTGATCACATCCCCATTCCCCATCCTTCCTCCAATTCGTTCCTTTCGATCTTTTCTTCTATCGAGATCGGGATACCTTGAGATGGCACGGACGAAGCAGACGGCGAGGAAGTCGACGGGCGGGAAGGCCCACGGAAGCAGCTTGCGACGAAGGCGGCCCGGAAGTCGGCGCCGGCCACAGGAGGGGTGAAGAAGCCGCACAGGTTCCGGCCGGGACGGTGGCTTTGCGGGAGATCCGCAAGTACCAGAAGAGCACGGAACTGCTCATCCGGAAGCTCCCCTTCCAGCGCCTCGTCCGCGAGATCGCGCAGGACTTCAAGACCGACCTCCGATTCCAGAGCTCCGCCGTTGCCGCCCTCCAGGAGGCCGCCGAGGCTTATCTGGTGGGGCTCTTTGAGGACTAACCTCTGCGCCATCCACGCCAAGCGCGTCACCATCATGCCCAAGGACATCCAGCTTGCCCGTCGCATCCGGGGCGAGCGCGCCTAGAGATTTTAGGATCTTTGGTCTTCCGGCGAAGGAAGGGGGAATGGAAGGGATGCCGTCCGATCCTTGCGTTCTCCATCGGACGAGATTTTTCTTTCCCGCCTCTTTGTTTTCTTTTCCTATTTTGGTCTCCCTTTTAGGAAGAACTACGAATATGTATTAGAATCTTCTAGTATGCCTCGTTTCGTCTTATAATGGCAAAATGCTTCTGTTATTCTCCGAGCAAGTAAGTTTCTATTTTAAATTTTTTAAAGTTTATTTTAGTAGGAAAAAAGGTATCCATTCCATGCCTTTTGCTTATTGGGTATTCCTCCATGATTGATGCCTGTAGATCTCTACTCGCGGTAGGGATAATCTAATTCCTTGTATCATGTCACCAGAATCTCTCGCATGATAGGCTTTGGCTGTGAGTTAGCATGGTGGATCAATTCAACGGAAGATAGGTTGGCAGCAGAGATAGTTGTTGTGTAGCACTTTAATGTTGTTTCAACAGTTTGGTCACTAACTTAGATAACTTTCTTCCTTCCTCTTTAATCCTCTTGTTGTCCTACCCATATAAATATATTAAGATTTATAACTACTTATCCATGAACATCCAGCTCATAATCAACTTCAAGCTTGCAGCATCTTATTCATTGATGGATTAACCAATATCTTTAGTAAATGATTATCTAACAAAAGATTTCAATGGGAATGATTTAAGTTTAAGGTCCATGATCTAACACCAAGTTTGGTCCAACCTTCATTTAAACTTAATGCGTGGGAGGAAAGAAAAGTAAAAGGAAAGAAAATTAAAGAGAAAATATTTTCTCTTCTTTTGTTTGGGTGAGGGAAGGAAAATAGAGATGAAAAAAAAGTTGATAATTTATAATGACAATAATTTTTATTATAAATGATTAAAAAAATACATTTTTTTGAAGAGTCAATACTGCAATGAAAAAAAATGAAAAAATACTTTTGAGTTTTTTCGGCCCATCACTTTTTTCCCTATTTTCCACTTTTTTCTCCATTCAAACAAGATAAATTGCATTTTACCATTCTCTCCTATTTTATCTACTAGTTTTTTTTCCTCCATATTTTTCTTTCTATCCAAACAAAAGGAAACATAGGGTAAGAGATATTATCTTGCATCAAATCAGGTCAATTAAATAAATTTATTCACTATATTCAAATTTAGAATTTAATATGAAATATATAGTAAAAATATGTCAATAATTCTTATAAGAGAGAAAATTATTCCTTTCAAATAATATATTAATTATGTATAAATTATTGATTGATTTAAATAAAAATACTAATAAATTGTCAGTATTAAAACCATTCATCATTCATTAAATGTTATGTGATCTCTTAAGACAAAAAAAAAAAAAAAGAATGGTGGAAAGGAACGGTGCCGCGGCGGCAGCCTTCCCCTAGGGCTGGGCTTTGGTTTGGCCTAGCCCAATGAATCCATTAGGGCTCAATTTTTGGGTCCAAAATTGGACCAAGCCCAACAAAAGAAAATTATGATTTGAATTAATTTTGATCCTAGTGTATCAAAAAATTTTATTTCCTTGTCTGCACTAATATATTTTGAAATATTTAAACCCTAAATTGAGTTATTTTGAAATATTTAAGCCCTAAATTGAGTCCAGGAGGAGTCATTTTGATACCCTAATTTGAAAATTAAAATTTAAAAAATTATGTTGTAGGTATCCAAAAGCTTATATAGCTAATTTTCATTCTTGGATTAATGTTTTGAGGCAAGTAAGCCAATCATAATGATTTCAAATAATTATTATTAAATTATGCCATCTTTTGAATATTGAAAATGATTTATATACAATGCTATTTGGAAAATAGAAAATGGGATTTGTGTTACTTTGTACATGTAAATGATTATTTGACATGATTATTTTAAAATGATTAAATATTTGGTACTTGTATATGCATTTGATTATTTAATAAATTAATATGGTTATTTAAATTTATTAATTTTATAAAATAAGTGGCACTTTATACGTACTGTTGATTATTGACATGATTATTTTAAATTTATCAATTCTGCAACTGATTTGATATATTGCATTATTATATAAGTATACATGTGCATTTTGACTTGTTTAAACTAATGTAAATATGAAAAATATGTTAAGCGTAGTTTTGTAACTAAAACACAACTAGAACTCTAAAAAATTTGTTAAGCATAGTTTTGTAACTGAAACACAACTAGAACTCTGAAAAAGATGAAGAAGAAAGTAATTTATGTGTATTTTTATTTATCAATCTCTTAAGTATATATACAAGCTACAAATCCTATGTTAAAAAGAAAAACTAATTACATCAAATCCCTATAAATCAAAATCAAATATATTTACTTCCTATTATACAAATACAATATACTTCTTATTCTATAAATACAATCTATAACAAGTTATATGAATTATAATCAATATATTTACTTTGCCCAGCTTGTTATAAAGATAATCAATCCGAACTTCAGCTTTTGTGAAATATCTCCCAATTGATCTTCTGTTTTCACATATAATGTAGAAATCAAATCTTGCTAAATCTTTTCACGAACAAAATGACAATCAATCTTAATATGCTTAGTTATTATCAATCTCAATATGCTTAGTTTGTTCATATAAAATTAGTTATATGCAATATGAAGTGCAGTTTGATTGTTACACCATAACTTAGTTGGTATTAAAATCTTGAGACCCAGTGAGAAACTGATATATCCATATTATTTTACACACAGACTTCTTTTCCTTCATATTATCAAATATCAACAAAATAACAGAGTCAAAACCACAACAAAGTTAAAAATACTCAAAGAATTTAAACATATCCCAAAATAGATCCCACACCGAATATATGCTAACCCAAACAAGTTAAAAATACCTAAAAATTTTTAAATCTATCCCAAAATAGATCCCATACTGAATAGATGCTGACCCAAACAGGTTAACAATATCCAAAGAATCCAAAACTGTCCCAAAATAAATTTCACACCGAATAGATGCTGATCCAAACATATATTAAAATTGTTTTGAATGTCGAGGCAAGAAAAACGAATGAAAAAGGATCAGATTCTAGCAATAAAACTTCGAATGAAGGCTGATCAGTGAATGACGCTTCCTCGGATGTAGGTGATGAGAAAAAAAAATTACCAAAATATAAACTCAAAAAAACCCTAAAACCCCACTGTTTGTATATTTCAGGGTTATAAGCTCGAAAGCTTTGATACCATGAAACACAACTAGAACTCTGAAAAATGTGAAGAAGAAAGTAATTTTTATGTATTTTTATTCATTAATCTCTTAAGGGTATATACAAGCTACAAATTATATGTTAGGAAAAAAAATTAATTACATTAAATCCCTATAAATCAGAATCAAATATATTTACTTCCTATTATACAAATGTAATCTATTTCTTATTCTATAAATGCAATTTATAAGAGTATCTATGAATCATAATCAAATATATTTACTTTCTAATCTGGAACAGTAACAATACATGTTATCATGCACACATAACATGAAAATTATATTTTGTAAATATGTTATTATGTGCCACCACAGTCCACTATGGCATGGCATTATATGACATGATATGTTATATGATTATGGGATTCACCTTCATAAGGAGAATATGTGGGCATGCATCCTTGGGATGCATTGTGATAGTATACGATGTGTTATGCCACATGATTCTTATACCCATTTTCACATGGAAATATGTAAAGGACATATATCCTGAGGCGTGTTGTGATAAGATACAACATAATATGTTACATGATTCTAGGACCCATCTCCACATAGGAACATATGGAGGACACACACTCTTAGGGTGTGCTATGATAAGACACAACACTGGTACCGAAATCCTGTCTTTATGGGGGACACATGAGGAGGATACACTTTTAGAGTGTTTTATTTACGTGGATTCAATGTACGATCATGGGATATTGGTATAAAATAAAATTGATGTTAATAATAGTAGTACAATGAATTTGATTTAAAATAATATTTTTGAAATACTATTTGCTTTTAAGTTATTTTGAACACATATATACATTATTTGATAATATATTGAAATGTATATTAATTGTGAGAGCTTGACATCTATATGATTTGTTAAAATCTTGAAAGGGTTATATTATGTTATAGTAGGCTAGTGTGAGCTTATTTAAATTTTATAATATTTTATAGAGCCGTAAAAACGAAGAGAGCAATAATTGAAATAGTTGGAGCTATATTTGTGAAAATAAATTATATTTTATTATATATAACTCCAATATAATTTTATAATTTTGATTAGTTGCTAAATATTACATGATTTGTATTAAAAATGTTTTAAATTTTAAATAAAATGTAATTATTATATTTGTTTATATAATTTATATTATATACAATATTTTACATGTTTAACATACGGTAGATTATCACCCCGATCCATCGTCACTGGGTCAAAGGCGTGACCCGTTACTTGACGGAAGCAGCTAAATCAGACGTGTTCGATACGGTTTCACTTTACGTCAAAACGTTGCTTGACGGAACCAACTAAATTGGACGTGTCCGATACGGTTCGCGCTCCACCGGGGTCGTGCGCAAAGTCGAAAACCGATGCACTTCAGGAAGGAAAAAAAAAAAAAATTCCGCCTGCCCCTACCTCTAATGCGCCCCCGGTTTCGAATCATGGGTCGAATTCCTCTCTTCGCACTGGGACTTTCCGATTTGGTCTCCACGTACTTTCCCTCTTCGTTAATTCGCTCTCCCGCCAATCATGCCTCCCTCGCCATAAAAAATAAAAAAAAAATCCAGATCCACTTTGTTTGCGGGATACAAATACCAAGATTGCAGCACCCAAGCTGTCCCGGATTCTTGTGTTCCCCGGTTTGATTCGGATTCCTTTTTCCTTTCTCCTTTCGTCTCAGCTTGCCTTCAGAGGCTTTCCCTCTTCGTAAATTTAGTCTCCCGCCAATCGCCCCCTCCGAGGAGCCGTAGCCTAGGGCGATGGACTTGCCCGTCGTGGATCTCGCCCCCTACCTCGCGGTCGCCGGAGGGTCCGATCCAGCGGCGGCGGGAGGAGAGGAGCTGAGGGAGCTATGCGCGGTGGTGAGCAGAAGCCTGAGGGACACCGGGGCTCTTCTGGTGAAGGATCCCCGGTGCTCTGCCGAGGACAACGATCGGTTCCTCGATATGATGGAGAGGTACTTCGGGCAATCCGAGGAATCCAAGCGCCTCCAAGAACGCCCCCACCTCCATTACCAGGTCCCCTTTTTCTTCTCCTTCCACCCCTCCTTTATAAAAGAAATTCTTGGTGGCATCCTAAGGGAAAGACCGCTGCTAAATTATTTTTCTGATATATTTATTTATTTTTATGTGTGTAACGAAGGAATCAAAGTTTAGGATTGGTTGAAATTCGATTATGTGGAGTTTGATTCTCTTTTCGCTGAAGATTATGTGCAATTGTTGAAAAGAAATGTCTTTTTTTTCTTTTATGCATATAAAATCGATCTATTCTTTGGGTCGTCCGATGCATCATTTGATTTTTCTGGCTCTTTAGCCTATACTTTTGTGTGGGGGTCGAAGGTCGTTTTCTAAATTAAATTTTGAGGCTCTTCAAGTCTGATATAGTCTTGGAGGGCTACTTGTTTAACTTGCGGGACCAGAAACATGCCATCTTCCTATTTGCCGACCATCCTTCTAGATCTTATAGCATGCCATTGTTTTTCTTGAAGTTGTTGAGGCCGGACCTATAGGTACAAATTTGAAGGTGTTGTCGCCAAATCACCTCCTCGAATGTTGGGCGAGGATGAGGATCCAAAGGACGATGAGGTCAAAGCTTGGAATCTTTGAACACCTCCTCCTTAGGTAGGAATTTTGCAAGAAAGTTTTCGGGGATCAGTTGCTCCGATGGAGATCCTCTGATGCTCAAGTGAGTAACTTGAGAAACAGTGATGAATCGTAGACTAAAAAACTTAGTTAAAATCTTAAAGTTTCGATCCCTTCTCTCGTTATGGGCAAAGGTTCTTATACTTGTTCGGAAGTTCCTTTCACTTTCTTTTTGAAGGTTATTGAATTCGAGACGTCATCGTCTAGTAGAGAATAGGCGGCAAGGCTGACAGGAATAGATCACAGTCGTTCATGAGCTTGTCAGAGATAGCATGGTCTGCCATCTCCATGTCAGGCACGACGTCATAGGTGGTAGGTAGGCCTGATCATATCGGGCGTATGCTGTAACTGGTAGTGGCCACATGAGGCTGCAGGAAGTTGATGGGCCACGTGGCGGGTGCAGGTATCTGCCGGGCCATGTGGAGACTAGGTGCCGAGGCCAAGGGAGACTCTGGGGTCCCTCGGTGCCGAGGCCGATGGGGACTCTGGAGTCTTTCGATGCCAAGGCTAAGGGGGACTTTGGAGTCCCTCGATGGGTGCTGAGGCCGAGGGGGATCCTGGAGTCCCCTCGATGTCGAGGCCGAGGGGACTTCGGAGTCCTTTGGTGGGTGCCGAGACCGAGGGGAACTCCAGAGTCCCTCGGTGGGTGCCGAGGCCGAGGGGGATCCTGGAGTCCCTCGGTGCCAAGGCTGAGGGGGACTCTAGGGTTCCTCGGTGCCGACCTGGCCTATTCGAGCTTGGCTCCGTCAGTCACTTGGTCCGTTAACCTTAACATGACTTGATCAGCCATATTAGATGCTCCCTCGCTCCTGAGATGGTGCGGGTGTATCTCCCGCTCAGTGAAAGGAGCGTAAGATCACTCGGTGGCTGATTTTGCTGCGCCATCAGTTGCTGAAAGGGGCACGTATCCTCGGGGGGGGGGGGGTGATGACTCTTTAATGTCAAAAGTATGAGGCACCACGATGCCACTGCCTTGTCAACCCTCACCGTTGGATCTGAGGGGATCCTCGAAACTAGGGAAAGCCCTTCGGGACTAGCGGAAAGGTAATCGCCATCATTGAGCTGACGTTACAGATGTCCCATCATTTGCCATAGATCTTGCATCCTGTGTGTCAGGTGGTTGCTGAAGCGTCTCTTCCAGTGGCAGGTGTGCACATGGCAAGTCAAGCCAAGCGGGATAATTCAAAAAAGAGGCATAAAAGAAGGGTCGCCCTGGACTCGACTCCTTGCACCTTTGAGATCTCCCTCTTTTTCCTCTGAGCTTGAGTCTCATTCGAGTCTTCCTCCCTCGGACCTTGCCATTCTTCCTCCTCGTTCAGATCAGTTCTTCCAACTTCTCTTTGCTTTCTTTTTATGGCTTCATCACCCTCGTGGTCCTCCTCCTCTCCTTTCGAGGACCATGCATCCCTTTCCTCAGCATAACTGTGGGTTTCTTCATTCCCAACACTCCTATGGTCCTCCTCTATTCTTCAAAGGACCAGGTCCCTTTATTACAGCTGCGGGCTGCCGACAGGATCCTATTAGGGATTGTTCGGCCACCGCAGCTTCTTCGCCTAGGGTTAGGAGGGCATCCCCGAAAGGGACCGCCTCTACCATCACTCCCGCAGACCTAGCATCTCTTAGGGTAGCTTATAGGATACATGAGGACGTTCGGTTGTCCGCCCCCGGACCCGACGATAGGGTGACTTCTTCTTAATTTGGAAGAGTCGCCTTGTACGAGGTGTTTCTCAAGGTGGGTCTTCGGCTTCATCTTCACCCTTTCGTATTCAGCCTCCTCTACAGGTATGTCTTAGTGCCTGCATAGCTGGTTCTGAACTCCATTCGGACCATTTGTGTGTTCCTAGTGCTGTATCGTTTTTAGGGCATAGAGAGTAGGGTTTTCTTGTTTCGCAGCTTCTATACCTCCGCCCACAATCTGGCTGGTGGTTGTTCGCACCCAGGCTTGGCCAAGCCATCAAATTGGGTCTCCCCACGTCCGTTAAAGGGTGGAAGACCAAATTTTTCTTTGCGCACCTCAAGGGGGTGAAGCCAGATTGGGGAGAGCCGAACCTAGAGCCCAACAAGAACTTATCGATGGTCCCAGAAAATCGGGAGGTGTTCGAGCAGCTGCTGACCTCCGTGGTCCCTCGCTGCCAAGAACTCATGTCGGAGGAAAACCTTCATCTCGCGGGTATTGCCCCGAGCGATGATGAGCAGTCATGAAGACCTTTCCCCTTTTTTTTTTTTTTTTGACTAATCTTTGGCAGGTGCAGATATGAGGACACTGACCGACGCCGTGAAGATGGCGGTGGCCAAGAGGAAGAGGGCTGCCAGCGATACAGAGGGGTCGAGGAAGAGAACTTGTTCTCAGCCACTGATCCCTCTCTTTAGCGGGCCTCAGACGAGTCAGGTAGCCGCCCTATCGATCGATCTCACTCTCGAGTTGCCCTCGGAGAAGCTGAGAGTCGGAGTGGTCCTATCGCCCATAGAGCCAATCACCTTGGGCACAGAGCCGGTTTACTCGGCAGCCGAGGTGGCCTTGGACGAGGGCTCGCTCGCTAGCGAGGAGTGCCCGGCGACCACGGAGCCGTTAGCAGAAGGGATGCCGTCGGTCTCCGGCGCGACCTCTGCGACCTCGGAGTCGATTAGAGTCGCAGAGGGAGGGGGACTCAGGGCAATCCCCTCTCGGCCGTCTCTGATGAACCATGGCCGCATGGTGGAGCAGTCGATGGCCCGGGTTTGCCTACCGGAGTTCTAGAGGGAGCTTCGCCGCAAAGGGGCCTCCGCTTTCTTCCACGATGCCTTCGCGGCTCTGCTTTTGGTAAGCGTCTTCCTTGTGAAATTTTGCTTGCTTTGCTTTATGCTGATGGAGGTTTCCCTGCGCAGACGATAAACTCCATGGTCACCGCGAGGGATGTCACCCTACAGGGTAATGGGGTTCTCCAACG
This sequence comes from Calamus simplicifolius, assembly GCA_900491605.1. Taxonomy (NCBI): domain Eukaryota; kingdom Viridiplantae; phylum Streptophyta; class Magnoliopsida; order Arecales; family Arecaceae; genus Calamus; species Calamus simplicifolius. The sequence goes on along the minus strand of UESW01004800.1, from coordinate 531,129 downwards.
CACCCGATAGGAGGCCATCGACGCTCGAGCCTGGGCTGAGAGGGCCGAGAAGGCACTGGAGATGGCTTAGGCCGAGCGAGCAAAGGAGATCGAGAAAGCACTGGAGATGGTACCTCTAAGGCTTCCGGGAGTGCAAGGAGAAGGCGATAAGGGTCTTAATGACCTTGAGCCCGATGACGATGAGGAGCCGAAGGTTCTGCCTACGGCGCAGAGATCGGCCGATGCTGGGCCTGCACCGGTTGATGCCTGAGAGCCTTTTCTTCTTGTATTTCTCTTTTTGTTCATCTCCTACCTTTGTATCGAAGTCCGACTCAAGTCAGCATTTTTGTAAACCCTTTTGATAAGTAATGAAAATGAACCTTCTTTGAGTCCTTGAGTACTTAGCTTTTGTAGCACGTTCCTTATCTTGCGCCTGTGAAAATATGTGATGGGATCATTTGGCTCTCGTAAGGCCGATATCGAAGTGAATTCCGAGGCAGGCATTGGGGCCGACTCTGAAGTCGATTTTCGGAGTCGACCTTGAGGTCAGCCTCGGTGTCGGATCTTGTGCTAATGCGGATAGTTGGTCTTTGGTGTCGACCTATCGCCGGTCTTTGTACCAATGCTGATAGTTTGTCTTTGGTGTCGGCTTGGAACCGGTCTTTGGAGCCGACCTGGGTGGGTTTTTGAGTGCCGACGGTGGAGTCGGTCTTTGGTGTCGGCTTGGAGCCGATCTTTGAGTGCTGATGCTAGGTCGGTCTTCGAGTGCCGACGCTGGGTCGGTCTTTGGTGCCGACCTGGGTCGATCTTTGAGTGCCGATGTTAGAGTCAGTCTTTGGTGTCGGCTTGGGCCGGTCTTTTGTGCCGACCTGGGTCGGTCTTTGAGTGCCGATGCCGGTCTTTTGTGTCGACCTGGGTCGGTCTTTGAGTGCCAATGTGTCTTGGGTGCCGACGCTGGAGTCGGTCTTTGGCGCTGAGAGAGAAAGATACTCAAACATATCTTCGTTAGCCGAAAAATGAGATGCTCAAATTTATAGTCGATTAGTTGTATACATTACTGGTAGTACCAACAGAGGTTGTTCGCATTTCAAGTGCGAGGGAGTGGCTTTCCGTCAAGTCCTTCGATCCGGTACGCTTCGCGATTGAGGGCTTTGGTGACTCGATAGGGCCCTTCCCAGTTTGGCGATAGTTTGCCCCCCTTCGTGAGTTTTGAGATCTCCACCCGCCTGAGGACCAAGTCTTCTAGAGGAACGCCTTGAGGCGAACGCGAGCATTGTAGTACTTTGCGGCTCTTTGTTGATAGGCGGCCATCCTGAGTCACGCCCGGTTACGTGTCTCCTTGACAAGATTGAGGTTGGCCCGCGGTTGATTTGGGTTATCCTCCTTATTGTACGATTTCATCTGAGGACTTGGGATGCCGACCTCCATGGGGATGACAGCCTCTGACTCGAACACGAGGTTGAAAGGGGTCTCTCTTGTGGGAGTCCACGGGGTCGTGTGATATGCCCATAGCATACTAAGGAGCTCCTCCACTCATCTTCCTTTGAAGTCATGTAGTCGTGTTCTAAGCCTCTGAAGATGGTGCGATTTGTTACATCAGTCGCTCCGTTGGTTTGTGGATGGCCGACAGAGGTAAACCGCTGGCATATGCCCAACTCGCGCAAAATCCTCTAAATGAGGCATTATCGAACTGTCGGTGATGAGGTATGGGGTAGCTCGAATTGACAGATGACAAACTTCTAAAAGAAAGATCTCAACTTACTCTCGATGATTCTCGCCAATGCCTCGCCTTCCACCTACTTTATGAAGTGGTCAATGGTGACGAGTAGAAACCTCTGTTGACCGGAGGCCAAAGGGAATGGCCCCAGAATGTCCATTCTTCATTGAGCGAAGAGCCATGGGGCCGATAAGGGACTCAGTTGGGAGGTCAACTATCGCTGGACATTGGCATGTCATTGACAACTGTTGCACTTCCGAACCAGCTCGGCGATGTCTTTCCTCATGGTAGGCCAATAGTACCCTTGGCGCATGGCTTTGTACGTCAGTACCCTGCCCCTCAGGTGGTTACCGCATATGCCTTCATGGATCATACGAAGGACGTAGTTGGCATCTGTAGGGCCGACACACCTAAAGAAAGGATAGGAGGACCTTCGATACAGTTATCCGTCGAGCACCAGAAACTTGGAAGCTCGCCATTTGAGTAGCTTGGCCTCTGCGGGGTCCACGGAAAGAGTGCCGTCAGCGAGGTATCGACGTAGCATCCATCCAAGTGGGTTCTTGGTTGACCGGTAAAGCTTCCTCCATCGCATCAATGCTCGAGGCCTCAAGTGCTCCATGTAGGTCCTCCCCAGGGTCCCATCGGCCAAGGTGGCGAGGCGGGACAAGGCGTTGGCTCTGGCGTTCTCGCCCCTGGTGATGTAACTGACACTAAAGTGAGTAAAAAATGAGGTCTGTGATTGGACCTTACTCAGATAACGGGACATGATGGGGTTTCGGCTTCGTACTCTACAGCGATTTGTCCAAAGACGATCTAGGAGTTGGTGAAGGCCCGGAGGTGCTTCGCTCCGAGCTCCCTAGTGAGTCTCATTCCGGCCAGCAAGGCTTTGTACTCGGCTTGGTTATTGGTAGTGGAGAAGAGAAATCGAAGGGCGTATTCCACCCGTCCCCTTCGGACTCGCCAGGATGAGGTCTGCTCTGCTTTCTTGAGAATTCGATGCACCGTCCACGTAGAGAATCTAGTCTTTCCTTGTTTCCCCGAGCGAAATGCCCGAGGGTGTCTTGCGGGGTTCCTCCGATCGCTCCTCGGTCCAAGCGCACTCGACCAGAAAGTTCGCCAAGGCTTGGGACTTCATGGCCGACTTCGATCGGAACAACAGGTCGAACTCCCCCAGCTTGATTGCCCACTTGGCCAATCGACTGGAGGTGTCAGGATGGGATAAAATTGCCCTTAGCGGTTGGTCCGTAAGCACCACGATCGAGTGAGCTTGGAAGTAAGACCTGAGACGCTGAGCGGAGATAATCAGAGCAAAAATAATTTTTTTGGTTTTGGAATATTTGGTCTCTGCATCGTGAAGCAATTTGCTGATGTAGTAGATGGGCCTCTACTTCCGTTGGCATCAATGCGAACGAGCATAGAGCTAGCCGCCTCAGGAGATGCCATGAGGTAGAGGAAGAGTTCTCCCCTCTCTCGGCTTGGACAACAGCAGCGGGGTTGACAGGAACTCTTTCAATCCTTTGAAGGATCGCTGGCACTCCTTCATCCACTCAAAGTCGTTGACCTTGTGCAAGGCTTTGAAGAAAGGCAGGCATCTTTCTGTCGATCTCGATAGGGCTGCCACTCTCCCAGTAAGCTGCTGCACTTCCTTCTTATTAGCCGGCGGCCTCTTGTCGATGATGGCGTTGATTTTCTCTAGATTAGCTTTGATTCTCGCTGTCAACATAAAACACAAGAACTTGCCCGCCATGACTCCGAAGGTACATTTCCGCAGGTTCAGCCTCATCTGGTAGCGGCGGAGGTTGCCAAAAGTCTTCGCTAGGTCAGCAACATGGTCGTCGGTGCGGACACTTTTGGTAAGCATGTTTTCCACGTACATCTCTATGTTGCGTTCGATTTGATCCTTGAAGACTTTATTCATCAGCCTTTGATATGTGGCCTATGTATTCTTTAGGCCGAAGGGCATCACCTTGTAGCAGTAGACATCCTTCTCGGTCAAGAAGGAAGTGGCCTCCTTGTTCGTAGGGTCCATTTTTATCTGATTGTACCCCGAGAAGGCATCCATGAAGCTGGGAGTTTTATGGCCAGACGTAGCGTCCACTAACTGGTGATTCTGGACAGTGAAAAGCTGTTTTTGGGACACGCCTTGTTGAGGTCGGTGAAGTCGACGCACATCCTTTAGCTTCCACTGATCTTGCGAACCATCACTACGTTGGCCAATTAGTTCGGATAATGCGCCTCCCGGATATGGCCCTGACAAGTTTGCGGACTTTCTCGTCAATGGCCCTCTGCCGCTCGGAGGCGAAGCAACTTTTTTTCTGTTGGACTGGCCGACACTGCAGGTTGATGCTGAGCTTATGAGTGATCACCTTCGATGGTATACTCGGCATGTCCGATGGCGGCCATGCGAAGATGTCTGTTGGTCCGTAAGAAGGTGAGAAGTTGGTCTTTTGCCTCCACGGGGAGAAGCGCCCCAACTTGGACCGTTCTCGCTAGATCCTCCCCTAGCAGGAAGGTCAATAGGTGCTCGGCCGGCTCTTCCTTCTTTCTGATTCTATGAGGTCCAACAACTCTGGCATTGGTGGAGCAACCGCAGTTTGAGGGCTGGGGGCCGTATGGTAGCAGAGTGGCATTGGGTTTCTCTCCTCGTGCATTTCCCCGACTCCTCTGCTGGTGGGGAACCTTACAAGCAGCCTCTTGGTGGAGATGATGGCGTTCAAGAGTTTAAGGCCGGGTCGTTCGAGGATGACATTGTAGGCCAAGGGGATCCAGACAACTAAGAACTTCATGAAGACCGTGCTCTAGCATGGCGGTGTCCCAACCGTGACTAGGAGACTGATTTCTTCCTCTACCTTCACAGAATCTTCGGTAAAGCCCATTAAGGGCATAGTCATATGCTGGAGAGAATTGAGGGACAAGCTCATCCAAACAAAGGCATCGTAAGCGAGAATGTCTGTGGAACTTCCAATGTCAACAAGGATTCTTTTTACAGGATGTTTCACGATCGTCACGATGACGCTGTCATCATTAGGATTGTCTACCCCCTCTAAGTCTCCTTTAAAGAAGGGGATTATAGTATCTACTCCCTTACCCCTATGGCCTCTTGGTAGTACTGCCTGTCCCCTAGGAAATCATGGTCACTATCTTCTCAGTTGGGGCATTGTCAACGCTGGCCTGAGTAGGCGGAGGTACTGATGGGCTTGGTGTAGCCGAGTTCCCCTCTGGACAAACTTTTTTAGATAATCCCGTTGAACGACGTCCTCGATTGCCTTTTTTAGCTGACGGCAGTCCACTATATCGTGGCCATGATCCCGATGGAAATGGCAGTAGAGATTCTTGTCGTGAGGGGTTCCTGGTTTCATTGGGATGGGACACTTGAGATAGGGCTCGCCGTTGATTTCCATTAGGATATGGGATATCGGGGCGAGTTGAGGGGTGAAGTGCTCCTCTTTGGGGGTGAGAGTTCGGGGCCGGTTGTCCGATCGACGGGAAGGCTCGGGCCTCCTGAAACGAGTTCCACTAGGCTCCTGATGGGTCTGCTTCTTGCTGGGTCCCTCATCAGCCTCTCTTCGGAAGAGTCTGTCTTGTCAGCACAGATGTACTTCTGCGCATGCTCAGCAACTCGGCGTAAGAACTGGAGGGCTTCTTGTTGAGGGAGTAGGCGAAACGGGAGGGGCGAAGCCCTCGCTTCAAGGCCAGAGTAGCCACAAAGTCATCGAGGTGGTAGACTTCGAGTGCAACCTCCTTGAATCGAGCCACGAAGTCCCTCAGTGACTCACCGCTTTTCTGTCGGACGACGAAAAAGCTATCGGCCACTTGAGGGATCTTTCGGCATGCGTTGAAGTGCGTCGGGAAAGTCCTCTTCAGCTGTCGGAAGGAGTTGATGCTACGTGGCGATAAATGAGAGTACCAAGCACGCGCAACCTTCCGAAAGGTGGCTGGGAAGGCGATGCAAAAGAGGGAGTCGGTCACCTCCTGGATCCGCATGAGGACCTTCTAGCTCTCTAGATGGTCCAGGGGGTCAGTGGTGCCATCGTAGGGGTCAGCTGGGGAAGACAAAATCGGTTTGAAATCGGCTCCTCCATGATACGGCGAGATAGCGCGAGGCAGCTGTCATAGTCCACCTTCGGCTGGTTAGTGATTCTGCGGCTGAACTCCTTCAGCTGTTGGTTATATTCGTTCAACCGTTGTTCGGCTCGATGAGCAATTCAACCATCGAAGAACTCCTCCCTTATAGACCCCGATGACAGGGAGGGGCGATGTCGGTGATGATGTTCTCGCTCGGTCTTCTTTCCATGCCACCTTTAGGAGGATCGCCGGAATTGTAGGAGGGAGACCGAGGCCTCTTAGAAGTCTCCCGATGATAATGCCTGGGCGAGGCACGACGGCAGCGAGTTTCTTTTTGAAGGGATCTTCCGCGAGTTGACTGCTAGCTAGGCTAATCGGCTCCCGTGCCCGGCGAGGGTGGCCTCGGGTGCTGTTGCGCAGCCGTTGGCTGTTGCTGTAGCTCACGAACCGCCGCCACAAGTAACTGGACTTGTAGGATGAGGGCAGCGATCCGATCATCATGAGGTGGTGGCGAAAGCGGAGCAGGGAGGTTAGCCTCATGCTGTTCAGCTTCTTGGCGATGCCCTCTGGCGTAGATGGTAAAAATCTCCTGGACGCGCGTCACCACCATCCTTTTATTTTCTTCGGGGAGTTGAGGTCTACAGCTGGCTATTTTGAGGCTTTCTATCTCCTTATCCTCTCACTCCTCCTACTTGGTGCGTCAATCTGTTGTCGCCAAATCACCTCCTCAAATGTCGGACGAGGATGAGTATCCGAAGGACGATGAGGGCAAAGCTTGGAATCTTCAAACACCTCCTCCTTAGGTGGAAATCCTGCAAGAAAGTCCCCGGGAATCGGTTGCTCCGGTAGGGACCCTCCGACGCTCAAGTGAGTAACTTGGGAAACAATGATAAATCGTGGACTAAAAGACTTACCCAAAAACTTGGAGTTCCGATTCCTCCTTTCGTTATGAGCAAAGGTTCTTATACCTGCTCGGAAGTCCCTTTCACCTTTTTTGGAAGGTTGTTGAATCCAAGACGTCATCGTCTGGCAAAGAATAGGCGACAAGGCTGACAGGGACAGGTTGCAACCATCCTTGAGCTTGTCAGAGGTAGCTTGGTCTGCCATCTTCATGTCAGGCACGGCGCCACAGGTGGCAGGTGGGCTTGGTCATGTCGGGCGTGCGCCATAACTGGTTTTGCCATGTGGGGCCGCAGGAGCTTGGTGGGCCACGTGGCGCGTGCAGGTAACTGTTGAGCCACGTGGAGGCCAGGTGCCGAGGTCGAAGGGGACTCTGGGGTCTCTCGATGCCGAGGCCGAAGGGGACCCTAGAGTCCCTCGGTGTTGAGGCTGAGGCGGACTTTGGAGTCCCTCGATGGATGCCGAGGCCGAGGAGGATCCTGGAGTCCCTCGGATCCGAGGCCGAAGGGGACTTCAGAGTCCCTTTGTGGGTGCCGAGGTCGAGGGGGACTCTGGGGTCCCTCGATGCCGAGGCCGAGGGGAATCCTGGAGTCCCTCGGTGCCAAGGCCGAGGGGGACTCTAGGGTCCCTTGGTGCCGACCTAGTTTGTCCGAGCTTGGCTCCATCAGTCACTTGGTTCGTTAGCCCTAACTTGGTCTGTTTCGTTTGGCCCGACTTGCCACATGCACACCTGCCACTAGAAGAGATGCTTCGGCAACCATCCGATGCGCGAGATGCGAGATTTATGGCCAATGATGGGATATCGGTAACGTCAGCTCACTGATAGCGATTACCTTTTCGCTGGTCCCGAAGGGTTTTCCCTAGTTTCGAGGAGGATCCCCTTTAGATCCGACTATGAGGGTTGACAGTGCGGTGGTGTTGTGGTACCCCGTACTTTCGATATTAAAGAGTTGTCGTCCCCTTCCCCCCAGGACACATGCCCCTTTCAGCGATTGATGGCGCAACGGGATCAGTCACCGAGTGATCTTACGCCACTTTCACTGGGCGGGAGATGCGCCCGTACCATCTCAGAAACAGGGGTGCATCTGATGTGGATGGTCAAGCCACGTTAGGGCTAACAGACCAAGTGACTGACGGAGCCATTTTCGTACAGACCAGGTCGACACTGAGGGACTCCAGAGTCCCCTTTGGCCTCGACACTGAGGGACTCCATGATCCCCCTCGGCCTCAACACCCACCAAGGGACTCCAGAGTTCCCCTCGGCCTTGGCACCAAGGGACTCTAGGATTCCCCTCGGCCTCGGCACCCACCAAGGGACTCCGGAGTCCCCCTCGGCCTCGGTACCCACGGAGGGACTTCGGAGCCCCCCTCGGCCTCGGCACCGAGGACCCCAGAGTCTTCCTCGGCCTTGGCACCTGGCCTTCACGTGGCCCGGCAGATACCTGCACCCGCCATGTGGCCACTACTAGTTACGGCGCCGCGCCTGATATGGAGATGGTAGACCAGGCTACCACTGACAAGCTCAGGGACGGTTGCGACCTGTCTCTGTCAGCCTTGCCGCCTATTCTCTACCAGACGATGACGTCTCTGATTCAATAATCTTCCAAAAAAGAAGGTAAGAGGGACTTCCGAACATGTATAAGAACCTTCGCTCATAACGAGAGGAGGGATCAGAACTCCAAGTTTTTGGTTAAGTCTTTTAGTCTACGATTCATCATTGTTTCCCAAGTTACTCACTTGAGCGTTAGAGGGTCTCCACTGGAGCAACCGGTCCCCATGAACTTTCTTGCAGGATTCCTGCCTAAGGAGGAAGTGTTTGAAGATTCCAAGCTTTGCCCTCGTCGCCCTTTGGATCCTTATCCTCGCCCGACGTTCGAGGAGGTGATTTGGCGACAACAGAAGGGTTGAAGTCCATATGAAAATTGGCCGTGAAAAGCTTTTCAGGCTTGATGTATGAGTTAGACTTGATATGGATAGCATCAAGCTTTCTATTTAATTATTGGTTGAGATTGGGGTCATCCCCCTTGCACTTTTCCCGCATAGTTACATGATTTAAGATGTTTTCTTTATCAATTAAAAGATACTAGGTAGGTAAATACCAATGTTAGGCAAAAGAATTATAAGGTGATCAGTAAATCACCGAGGATTTTCATATACTCTGAATTCAAATTGATGTTAACAGAGGAGAAAAATAAAAATGAATACAAGGGGCAACCGAATGATTAATGATGTGCAGAAAAATGAAGTTCAAATAAGTGCTATCTCAATGCAAACACAAATTATATTAAAACGATTTATTTACCCTTACTCCCAATGCAAACTGAGGTTGTGACACTTCTTGTTTCATGTCATGACCAAACCTTTGACCTTCTTATCTTTGAAGCAGACACTAGGCTTAATATTCCTTCAAATATTTATGGTACAAGGAAAAACTCTTCAGAATCCTGACCAAATACATCACAATGTAATTGTGTTAGGTTCCTTGTCCATCTCATTTTGTTTATTCTCTGTGTGAAGAATATATTTCTTATCATATTTCATCCCTTATCCCAAATGTTTAGGTTTGATTGATGAATCTTTCTCCACCATTTATTCCTATTAAGATCACTTTCCTGGTCAAAGCTAAATTTTTCAACTCATTTTTTTTTTTTTTTTCAAGTGACCTTTGTCCTTGCTTTCTGCTAACCATTATTGCAAAAAAAATGAGCCCTCACCATGAAATTGATTCCTAACATCTTTTGCATGGTGTCATTGCAAGGTTCCTATGAAACCTAGGACAACTATCTACCATACCAAACATCCACTTAAAACATTTGGAGATCAGCAACATTGTCACTAATGGGAAAACTGATGTGACCTAAGAAATAAGCAATCCAATCCGTAATCATTATATGGACATATAAAACATGGTCTTATGGTGTGTCATTTTAGTTTCATTATGACTCATTTTCAGTCAGAAAGAAAAGAAAAGAAAATATTAGCAATGAGCTGTTGCTAGAGATAAGCATCATACTTGTTCTTCATTGTTCTCTTGAAAGATTTACATTGAGTGAAAGCAGGTTGGTGTAACACCTGAAGGGGTGGAGATACCGCGCAGTCTGGTGGATGAGGACATGCAAGAAAAAATAAAAATGATGCCAGAGGAGTTTCAGCCATCCACTCCTACAGGACCAGATCCTAAATGGCGATACATGTGGAGAATAGGTCCTCGACCTGCAAATACTCGCTTTCAGGTCTCAAGTTTTGTGCATTTCTTTCTAGCAAGATCTTTCTGTGTACATTTTTCAAAAAACAAAAGATTTGTTCTCCATGGTTAGGGAACTATGGGTTGCCAGCATAAAATTATAGTCATACCTTATGAATCCCAACTAGTTTGGAAGTAAGGCATTGTTGTTATTGCTGTTAGTTAGGGAACTATTTAACAATTGTCTTCTTTCATTCAGGAACTGAATTCTGAGCCTGTCATACCGGAAGGGTTCCCTGAGTGGAAAGAAACCATGGACTTGTGGGGATTCAAGATGATATCTGCAATTGAGGTACAACACAAGTATCCTTTTTGGCTATAACATTTTTATGTTGCCTTCTGATGATTTATATGTTGTGTATTCTGGTGCAGGCTGTTGCTGAGATGGCTGCAATTGGTTTTGGTTTGTCAAAGAATGCATTCACTTCTTTGATGAAACAGGTACTGCTAACATCTTGTTGCAGATATTGGCACTTATGCTTTGTCTCATAATCAACCAACACCACGCCTGCAATGCAATTTTGTTGCTATGTGACATGCTTCTTATATTTCCAGGCACAAACTAGTACAGTACAGTAATATTATATGTAGTGCCAAGTACTATTACATTTGTTCAATCTCCCAACAAATTATACAAAATTTGAACTTAAGTTACACTTGCAAGGTAGCATAGGTTGTCTGGTGCTTCATAGCTTAGATGGCTTGACAAATCTCAACAGTACAACCACGTGCAACATGTTTCAAAGGAAGTACTAGCAAGGATGGAGACAAGTAAATGTGTCAAATGAATTAAGGGCCTGTAGGGATTTGAATGTAGATATAATGGTAAGAAAACTAACTTAAGAATATGTAGCACTTGATAGATATGCATGTGTAAGATTTATAATATTAGTTTTAGGCAGGATGGGACTAGTTGAGCTTACCGTCTTTTTTTCTTTATGGCAAGATTGAATCTTCTGAGCCAAATTTGCTGATTTTCCCCCTTCTTTATACATATGTTGATGCTCCACCATAGTGATTCTATGTCCTTGATCTTTCTTTGATCCTAGCTGTGTATTAGATCCGGTTTTATTTGGATGAAAAGATGCATGCAGAACATTCAAGGCAATTTTGACGATTTTTGTTCATTATTGATCAAGTCATAAGAATTAGGATATCATGATTCTTATTAACTTATTTGCTACACTTCTTTGTTTTCCGATGGTGCATTATCTTTTCCTAAAGTCCCAATTCCCCATTGTTCATCTCAACACGTTCTTTTATTTCACACTCTTCTTATGTTTATTTTCCTTCATTTTAACAAACTAATCCACACATTATTCCTGGCTTCATCTGTTGTCCTCCTTTCTTTTGGGCAAAATTCCCTTCGGCTCCTTTAGATCTGTCCTGTCAGTGTCATGTATACCTCTCTAATTTTGTGTCAATACCTTACACACACACACACACACACACACACATATATATATATATATATATCCTGGAGATCCTTCATCTATCTCTCCATTTATCTTTGTAATAATCACATGCTAATGTGAAAAACTGCTTTGGTGCAAGTCTTGGCCTATTTGATTGGAACATCAGGTTATCACCCACATATAACATCTGCATCCATCCCCTGTTCAGTTATGTTGGAGTCACATTATAATGCTATAAACCTGTTCCAAGGGTTTTTAATTCTATGTTCTTTTTCAGTATGTCTAATGGTTTTGTTCGTCCATCCATCATGTGAATTTGCCACTTTCCTCTTTTTTTTTTATTTTTCCAAACTAGTCTCAGCTTTTCTACAATTACCCTCTTTATTAGCTAAGATACCAACCCTTATGGCATATCTAACCTCATGTCTTATAAAACATTTTCCATTGAATCTTGATGATCTAACTTTTCACATGTACTTCATTTTTGCCTATGTTGGTGTATCATTTATTCTTAAACTCTATTTGCAGTAGATTGTGTTTCATCATAAAATATAGAGTCATGAAGTACATGTGATGAACAAAATGAAGAGGGTGTCCTCTTTCTAGCATGTTTCTAAAGTTGGTGGTCGCTGGTTAGTAGTTGAACGGGAAGAGGGACAAATTGGCTTTCCCTCTCAGCTTTTAGGACAAACTTTGCAGACCGGTGGCGAGTGGTGCATGATAGACCTAAAAGAGACCTATGTGCTTTGTTTTTAATTGCTTTTTTTTTGTTCTTCTGGTATTGCCATCAATTTCTCAGAATTGCTTTTTGGGAGAAAAACAAGTTTAATATTGGTTTGCGTGACTTCATCATATTGTGACCTTGCAAGTGTAGATGAGTTGGAACCCAATATGGCAGTAGGGAACTTTTAAAGAGCATGTACTGTAAACCAGCAAGGATCTCAGCGATTGCTGATTTTAAAGTGTAAATGTTGCTATCCTGTTGTCAATTCAGATAATGACACTGGGATTTCTTATATATTTATAGCAGAATTTTGATAGGTATTATCTTGTGGAATCAAGGGATTAACCAATATGATCTTGGCAACATCATGAACTTCTTTGTGATATTTTAGTGAATTGAGTTAATCTAATGGTTGTGAAATATTTAATGATCACATATTCCACTCTACTTGTTTTTAGAATTTTCAGCATTGGGATTTATTTACTTTTCTAACTTGATTGTCGCATATTATAATCTAGAATTGCAGCTTTGCTATATATATATATATTTTCAGCCCTTCAACATATGTCACTATTGTTTGTGTTTATGCATTCATCTTGTTTAAGATCGAAGAAATCTATTCTTTGCTTTTTTGCTTGTTTGGTGGTATAGTTGAGCTTTTCATGTTGACATTATCATTTCTTATTTCAAGAAAAACTACAGTTTTTGACTTGTAACTGTGGAAAAGCCTTTAAGTTTATGGTAATGAATTTAATCAGCGTGTCTGGGTGCAAAAATTTATTCCATATGGAAAGAGTTGATGGTGTATTTAAACTGAATCTTTTCATGTGTTAGTAAACTATTGCGCACAGTTGCTGATAATTGTGTAAAGTTTTCAATCACATCTTATTTCATCAGTTTCTTTTACCCTTCTCTTAGAATGTATCACTCTCAATATCCTATCCATATCTCCTCTTACAAAGTTTTGCCTTTCTCTTCGACACTAGGGACCTCATCTTCTTGCTCCAACAGGAAGTGACCTTCAGCTTCATGGACATGTGGGCACAGTATTTGCTGGATATCATTATGACCTCAATTTCTTAACCATACATGGGAGGAGCAGATTTCCTGGCCTTAACATTTGGTTGCGAAGTGGACAAAAAATGGAAGTGAAGGTCCCTGTTGGCTGCCTTCTCATTCAAACAGGAAAACAGGTAAACTACTGCCTTGCTGTTTGCTAATGCCTCATTCAAAAACATGGTAACTATAATATCTTGAATTCAAATTTCATCTGATTGTTAAGAAGCAAATGTCAAGCGAATGGTATTGGAAAAAAAGAAAACTGGCATGGCTGTACCACCACGATAAGTACAAACCAAGGCAACCATATATGCCAGCATGAGCCAGCAAAGTGATAGTATCAACTGAGCTCGTTATATCTGATTACTTTATTATTTATCCTTTTCATTCTGTCATTTTTAGAGTTTTAAAATATGCTGGCATATGTCTGGACTCTGACAACATTAAGACTTGAACTGATGGCTACATGACACCATGATACTTGTGGCTAATTCTTCCTGATAGCATGGAAATTTCCCTGTCAAAAGAATAGACATAGAACATTGTCATAGTGGATTGCTTGGTTGATGGTTCTGCTTGTATACAGCTAGAGTGGCTGACTGGGGGTGAGTGTTTAGCTGGAATGCATGAGGTTGTTGTGACTAAGAGGACGCTTGAAGCTATAGAACTGGCTTGCCAGCAAAACCGCAGCCTGTGGCGGGTTTCCTCAACGGTAAGTACTACAAACTGCCCGTTAAGTTGGCTTAATTTTTTATGAGAATTCAACGTCCAAAACTTCCTAAGCTCCTGGGTCACTTGACTGATCACTTTTTCCTCTCTCACTTTATTGGTCCTTGATCAGCTCTTCGCACATATTGCTTCTGATGCAACGCTAGAGCCACTATGCCATTTTGCTGAGGATTTGTCGGACAAGTACCCTCCCATCTATGCTGGGGATTTTGTCGAACAAGAGCTTGCTGTGATCAATCTCAAAGGGAAGAAGTGATACTCGTAGGCCAAACCTGGAGGAAATAAAGGTTGATTCATGTTCTTCTATTAAGCTTTGTCAAGGGTAAGTCAGCTAGGAGGCTGTCCTCCCCCTAGCTAGTTGTTTATCCAATAGTCACTCAGGGGAGTGATGTTGTGATACTTCTTGGCATATTTTTTAATAAATATTGTTATTTCTTTTATGTGTATGCCATGTCCAGAATGGCTGTGATTCAGATGTTGCAGGCTGACCTTATTCCGTGTCTTCCATGCCTTTATAAGTGTTCAGTACAAACTAAACAGGGCCATATTCCGCCTCACCAATGCTGGAAGAATAATCATAGTGAATTTTAATGTGAGGACTTCACCTATATAGGCTTATCAGTTGTCCCCCAGCTTACACCCATTGAGGGACCAAAGGGTGCAGAGAAAAGATGCAGCAGAATTTTTAATGTATTTGAGAGAAGCTTTACTTTTTCCTTCTCATGCAGCTGCACCGAAGATAAATAGAATATCTTTCCTCACTGATCGGATTACAAACATTCATGAGTCCCTTTTTTTTAAATTAAAACACATGAATTAGAAGTTCTAAAAAATAACTAATATCATTTTATGTGACAGTCTGTTGATTCCAGTAGATTGAGGTTAAATCGGTTATGATTAAGCTAACCTGAAACCAATTCAATGGTTTGAAATCAATTTCAAACCAAATGGAAAAAAAAAAAAAGAGAACTCTATATCAAACTCGGCCCGATGAAAGTCAAAATCAGAGTGTAATACAATACAATAATTAGCACACGGCCAACTGTTAAATTCAATCAAATGATTAACGTAAAGTTTGTTTTTTTAACCATATAGACTATTCGTAAAGTCAAGCTTAAAAAAAGCGAAGTTCAATAAAGCTTGAACTCAGATTGATCACAATTTAAACACATTTTGAACCAAGCATCATTCAAGCTTGAGTCGTTTCAATTTGATGAGCTATCATAATTCAAACTGATCAAATTGCATTTAACTTGAACTCATTAAGCTTGATCTTGTTATTTAAGTTAGGAGAGTGCCAATATGGTTATTAAGAGTTGGATATCAATAATTTAATCCAATTTTGCTTCTACCTTAATTGCAATCAGATTCCTTCCACGCTTGGTTCTTAAAAATAAAAAATTAAATTTATTGACGCCGTGTCACTTTCCTCGAGCATAGGGGAAACGGACGTCTTTCTTCTTGCCGGACTCCTGCAAGAAAAGTTCTCGGAGACCGGATGCTCCGATGAGGACCCTCCGACACTTAAGTTAGTCACTCAGGAACAGACGAGAACTGTCTAGCCCCCAGGAAGCTAGACAGTTGGGGCTTAACTAGTAGGAAGGAGCTAGGAAAACCAGAGTTCATGGATCCTTACTTTAGCGTGAGCATATGCTTTTATACCTGCTCGAAGATACACCCTTCCATTCCCGAAGATTGCTGAATTCAAGGTGCCCCGTTTAATAACGGACAAAAGATGAGGCTGACACTGGCAGATCGTACTGTCGCCGTGCATGCCGGAGGTGTCCTGCGTCACCTGCCAGTGCGGCCTCCATGTGTCTCGCACCAGTGGTTGTACGTGGTGCGCGCCACCGCCGGATGTGACCGTGCATAGTTGCGGACATGTGGTGAACCGTACGCTATAACGGGTATGGCCATGCACAGTGACAGACATACGATGGACCATACACTGTTATGAGGTATGGCCGCACCCTGCTATGGATGTGCGGCGGATTACGTGAATGTGCCAGGTGGCCTGGAGCGGGCCGGATCATGCTTCGGGCATTATTTAGTAGCCCGAGACCGAGGGGGTCTCGGGGATTGAGATACTGTTCATGAGGCCGGGAGCTGTGGCTTGAGGCCGAGGGCGGAACTCGAGGCCAAGCACTGTTCATGCAGCCCGATACCGAGGGGGTCTCGGGGGTTGAGATACTGTTCATGAGGCCCGAGAGCTGTGGCTTGAGGCCGAGGGCGGAACTCGAGGCCAAGCATTGTTTATGTAGCCCGAGACCGAGGGGGTCTCGGGGTGGAGATACTGTTCATGAGGCCCGGGAGATGTGGCTTGAGGCCGAGGGTGGAACTCGAGGCCAAGCACTGTTCATGCAGTCCGAGACCGAGGGGGTCTCAGGGGTCGAGATACTGTTCATGAGGCCTGGGGGTTGTGGCTTGAGGCCGAGGGCGGAACTCGAGGCCAAGCACTGTTCATGCAGCCCAAGACCGAGAGGGTCTCGGGGTTGAGATATTGTTCATGAGGCCCGGGAGCTGTGGCTTGAGGCCGAGGGTGGAACTCAAGGCCAAGCACTGTTCATACAGCCCGAGACCGAGGGGATCTCGGGGGTCGAGATACTGTTCATAAGGCCCGGGAGCTGTGGCTTGAGGCCGAGGGCGGAACTCGAGGCCAAGCACTGTTCATGCAGCCTGAGACCGAGGGTTCTCGGGGTTGAAATACTGTTCACGAGGCCTAGGAGCTGTGGCTTGAGGCCGAGGGTGGAACTCGAGGCTAAGCACTGTTCATGCAGCCCGAGACCGAGAGGGTCTCGGGGGTCGAGATACTGTTCATGAGGCCCGGGAGCTGTGGCTTGAGGCCGAGAGTGGAACTCGAGGCCAAGCACTGTTCATGCAGCCCGAGACCGAGGGGGTTTCGGGGGTCGAGATACTGTTTATGAGGTCCGGGAGATGTGGCTTGAGGCCGAGGGTGAACTCGAGGCTAAGCACTGTTTATGCACCCGAGATCGAGAGGGTCTCGAGGGTCGAGATACTGTTCATGAGGCTCGGAGCTATGGCTTGAGGCCAATACCGAGAGGGGGGCCCAGAAGGCCGAGAGGCCTCCGTCAGTTGCCGTTATCGTTTACTCTAACGGTGTTGGATCAGATCAGATGATTTAAATCAAGCATAATCCAGCACAAAAGTTCATTAAGTCATAGTCTTATTTCTTAAGCTAACTTGTAGGCACGAAAATACTAGCTGTATACGTACAGTCGTGTTGAGCCATCAAGAAAATACTTTAAATATCAAATTAACAGCAACAATGCCATATAACGGGGTAATTATGCCGTTATTCTAACCTTCTGCCAAACATTAGTGGTGAGCCAGTGACCGACTGACCACGGTTTCGGTCCAAAAGTAAGTGATAAAGCCAGCGACCGTCACCTCGTCGAAAACATTCGTCGGGCGGAGGACCGATAAAAACTATTTTGGCGGGAAAATCACTCCAACGTCACCGCTTTCCATCTCTATATAAACCCTGGGAGGACTCGGAGCCGCCGGAGTCCAGAGAGGCGATAAATCGGTCATGGAGAAATACGTCGTCCCAGTGCCCCGTCGGGAGAACTCCAGACCTTCTTCCAGGTACTTCTCTCTCCCCTTTCTGTTTCCCATTCCGTCTATTTTATCGCGAAGAAATGACTGAATCTTGATGCAAACCTACTCGTTCGAATCGATTTGGTCTTTTTGCGGTGGAAGGCCTCGATGGAAGAGAAGTGCTCCAGAACTGGATGGAAGGATCACTTCCAGGTACCGCCACGAAGCTTCTCAGCTTCTTCTTGATTCGTACGCCGAGGTGGGTTTCGGTTTCCAGCTCAGCTTCGAGTTCCCTCTAGGGTTTTTAATGGATCTTGATGTTGTTCTATTCTCATTCGTAATTCTTTTGATATAATGTTTGAATGCATCGAATTGCTTCTTCGCTTCTTGAATTTGACCGGTGGATCTCGATATCGTTCCTTTTTTTTTTTTTTCCTTTTTCCTTTTTTTCTTTTCAGTTTGCAAGTTGTTGCAGTACATTATTTACTGGAATTGAATTGATTCCTTCTTTCTCGAACCTGACTAGTCTCTTTTAATCCAAAATTCTGAAGGCTAGGTTTTGACGTTTTGACAGGATCTTGAGATTGTTTCTTCCCATTTCTAATTCTTTCTAGTATAATGCTTGCTTGCCATGAATTGGTTCTTTATTTCTTTCTGAAATCTGGTGTTTGACTGGATCTTGATATTGTTCTTTTCTTGTTTGTAAATCACTTCAGTATAATTTTTGCTGGCATTGAGTTGGTTCACTATTTCTTGAATTTGACTCGTGTTCCTTTATGTTGAAAAGATTAGGGCTTTTGAACATAATTACAGTACTGGTTCTGATCGCTGTCCGACACATGTAAGGGCCCTACCTTGTCTCATGTTCAACCATTTGTCTTTGATTTTTCTGTTTCTAGTCAAGGATATATCTGCAATTATTTTACTTATAAGTCAGTTATGAAATTATGCCTTTCAGATGGCTCAAATGGCCAACGCTTTCAACCAAGAAATGCCAATATCTTATGCAAGGCCAGTGCCCCTTCCTATCTATAAAGTTTCATATTTTCTTAGGGCAAACACCTTTAAAAATCCAAATTCGAGTTCTTTTTCTTGTCCAGCTCTGCATTATTTAGGTTTTATTGGAAATCTACTTCTCATAGATGTTTGTAGATAACCTATGAGTACATGCTTGATGTTGTATCTGCTTTATTTTAGCTTGGATGTATGGATCCGCATCCTTGGTTATTTTATGAATGGAAATGGACCTATTTTTTGTATGCCAATGGCTATACAATAACAACAGTAATGAAGCCTCAATCCCAAATTAGTTGTTTGAATGCTAATGGATATTGATGACGTTCGATCACCGGCGATGACTGTCAGAATGCTTCGTGAAGTTGTCGACGAAGCTTGGACCTGCAAAAAGTCTCAGGGCCGAAGGCGGCTCCGGCAGGAACCCTCCAACGGACAAGTTAGCGACGCGATATCGCTTCAAAGTCCATCCATATTTAAGAAGAAGCACGGAAAGTGAAGCTGATTTCGAGCGCATCGAGGGTAGTTTCGGCAGGCCCCAGCTCATCCTCGGCCTCATCCTCGCCCGTTTCTCCAAGTGGCCCCGTTTCTTCAAGGCGGCCCTCGGTGGCCCCATCTCTCTAAGGCGGCCCTTGGCGGCCCTATCTCTCCAAAGCGGCCCCGTCTCTTCGAAATCGGCCCCAACACTGGCCGCACATCAACCTCTATGTCAGCTCCCGGATGGGCTGCGATGCCTACGTGGCCTCCCGCGTGGGCTAACCGCGCCGCTTGTCCCACGTGCCCGATGGGACCAGGCTCACCTACCATCTGTTCCACATGCACGATGGGACCAGGCCCACCTACCACCTGTCCCGTGCGCCCGATGGGACCAGGCCTACCTACCAACTGGTCCGCATGTTCGATAAGATTAGGCCCACCAATCGTCTTTGAACTCACGTAATCACCATGAGTTTAGCATACATCTTCCACGGAACTCCACGTAGCTAATCTCCAGATTGAAACCAAGGGTCCATAAAAGGGTAAGAAGAATCCTTAGCAAGGTAAGGTCTTTTCATACACAAAAAACGATTGGAAGGATATTCTTGTTACACTCTTAGCACTCAGAGAACCTTCATATTCTTTGGGCCTTTCTTTTCGAGCTTTCTCAAGCTCACGGCTGTAACTTCGGTCGCTAACTTGTCCGTCGGAGGGTTCCCGCCGGAGCCGCCTCCGATCCTTGGACTTTTTGCAAGTCCAAGCTTTGTCGACAACTTCACGGAGCCTTTTGATGGTCATTGCCGGTGATTCATCAGATATAAACATGATAAATCCTGTTTTCATATTATAAAAGCATTTAGCCACTGCAAATTAGGATTTATAAGAATCTGATGTTTCATTGTTGCAATTATTTTGTTCCTTCTGAATAAAATTGGACATCCTAGGACCAGGGTAAGATGAATCTCTAGAGGCTATTATGAAAATTGTTCTTCTATGTTATCTTGGCTTCATAGGGTTTGAACAGGGAACAGACCAGAACCAACAAAAAAGCTTAAAAAGAAACCAGGACATCAAGTGGGCAAAATGAGAAGGGAACCTTACATGGTTGAATAATGTTTCTATGCCACTCATACTCGTTTAGTTGTGGAGAGACAATGCAAGTTCATGAGTCTTTTATGATACAAAGTGGTGCTATATAGCTTTCCTATGCAGCAGGAAAGATGGATTTTTCCTGCACCAAGCATATTAGCTACACAAAAGTCTCAAAGAATGAGTCACTGCCTCTTTCTTTGTCCCTCTTGCTAAAGCCCTTTCTCTGGCTTTAGGTTGTAGTACAGCACTACTTCTCACTTTTAGATAAGCTTTGATTCTACTCCAGCTACAGTCAACTTTGGAATAGAAGAAAAGTGTGCAAGAAGTATGTGGGTGCATGATGCATGCGTTCATAAGAGGAGTTCCATAAGATAACAAAACTTGAACTACCAAGCTTTTAGACTCCTCTCTGGAGCACACTAAGTTTTCTCTACGCATACGTTTCTTCTTTTCGAAGTTGCGTTCCAAATTATCTTAGTTCAATATAACTATTTAGAGATCTCATATATGTCATGCTCCTGTTTTATATAATTTTCAAAGAGCTCCAATGCAAGTTATGTGACATATAATACGAATTATACTTAATTTACATTATGGCAAATTGCCATCATTTCTTCTAGTATTGATTTCAAATGGAGCAACATGTATATGCTATGTAGTTTTCCAAATCAGCTCTTTGGTATTTTTTTTTTGGAGGCTTCATCCATGCACTGATATTGATGTTTATGCTATCCAGCCAGGTGATAGCTGATATGTTTTCTATTTTTCATCAAATAGTAATAAGACCAAAATTTAGTTTGCAGCAATTTTGTGTCTTCTGCATCTAAGTGTCTGTACCAAGTTAATTCTATCCTGCCCTATGATTTTATCTGCATGCAGATGGCACTTCAGTTTGCATTTTCAGTCACGTAGGACTTTTACCTTTGTTATACAGGAGAATATTCACCTTTTGCTATTATGTTTTTGCAGGGAAGGAATTTCAGGACTGGAATTTGATATGAAGGTTGACCTTTAGTATTTGTTAACTTTGTCTTTGGATATTAACATGGAAGATCTTTTCCTTTCTAGCAGGTTAATGTAACTTTACATAAATGTCTTGGCATTGTCAGTTTAGCTTCAAAATCTTATATAGTTCAACATGATATAGGATGTTACTATTTATTGGTAAACAGGGACTGGTTTTTGGTGTTGGCTGTAAAAGTCAAATCTCCAAGCCAAACTGTCAAATTCTTTTTTTTGCTTGTTTTGTAAAATTCCTGGGTATTGAATTTTGATTTCACAAATATTATAATAGTCCATTTAATCTGGCACTGAAGATATACCATATCTAACAACAGATCCAGGATGACATAACTGATATTTCAAGTTCCAGATGCCAATCCATTATTTATAATAGAACAACAAGACTGCAAGTTTGAGTTGGTGTTAACTGGTACTAGTTGCTAAATTGATGCATTAGCTGCATGTATGTGTCAGTTTCTGAGCCCTCTTCATGTCTTGAGAAAAATTACTTGGACCATTCAAGTTCCTAGGCTTAACCATGAATAATCATGCTCTTTTCCATGTTAGGGTCTATCAGTAAAGGCTTGCATTACTATTGCCATTATTCAAATGCTTAAGCTAATAATTTTTTCCCTCTCTCAATCCTGAATCTGCTGAATGAATATTGGAAATCATGTTCTTGCTGATTAATTTGAGAATAATTATAGTGGGTGCGGATTATTATTGGCTTGATAGCTCATGCAAAATGTATCTATTCCTTGGCTGTTGAATTAATAGTGGCAAAATTAAACTGAAGTAGAGAATACATACGTGAAATTGAATATATATTTCAATGTTCCAGCATGGTCACAGAACTGTCAAGAGAATTTTGCCTTGATCATTATTTTTTGTGCATGCAACATTTTATCACTTTTATGGTCTCACACTCATTTTACTTTTTGTTCAAAAGGATTGCGCTTTTTGACAAATTGTGTCTGAACTTCGTAGGGAATCTATCTTGCATCAGTAACAAGATCAGGGTGTTTAACAGTGCATGACTTTGAAACTCTCTACTGTATAGCACATGGTCCAGCATCTGGTAAATTTTCACATAATGATGGACATAATTATCTAGTCTCATTATGAGATGATGTTCCATATGCTTTTCGTTTATTCAATTAAAGATGTCTTCAATTATGGCTTAACTGTGTGAGACTAGATCTGACCAGTTGAATTTTTCTTTTTTTTTTGTGCGCCTAAAAGTACCTGGATCATCTAAATCTAAGATTGGAAGAAGTAATTATATAATTGTTGATTAACCTCTTGATCCCCAAAGCTTATGCTGCCTTCTCATGTGTGGTCTGGACCACACATTTGGATAATAAATGAGTAGAAGCATGAGACAGGTTGGAAGGACGACGGGATCAATTAATTAAATAATTGACTTGGAGGGGATTTGAATCAACAAATTCTTGGAACTATAGCTTCTGTACCATGTTAATTGACCACTTGCTTCCAAAATCTTACGTTGCTAGGGAATGTTCAACGATGTATCAGGACTTATTGGTACTTGTATCTTGATTCCACATTCAGAGAAAAGGAAAAAAAACCAGCAACTACACATAGTAGAAAACCATACCAGAGGTTGCATTGTGAATCAGCTTGTATTATAATCTCCAATAATTTGATTTTGAATTTTGATATCACATTAGTGTGGAATTAATTTATATTTTAGGAAATATGCAATTAATACAACTTGAAACATAAATACATATTTATGCTTGTATTACACTAACATCATGCTTCCATTAACTTGATGATGTATATCTAGTAATCGCCAAAGAAAAAGGGTCTCCAAATTCAGAATCATTAAAATCTAGAAATCTTGTTGTGGATATTATCCCATTCCCCCACTATCTATTGAAGCTCTTCAAAAATTTTTTTTGTAATCTCATTCTAGGCTCAAATAGGGTCCGGCCTAGTCCCTTCTTGCTTCCAATCTCCAAGCCCTTTTTGGTCTTCTGGACCATTTTTTTTCCAGATGACATCTCTTCATTGACTTATGATTTATGTTTACAGATTAGGTAACATGGTAAGAAGATATTAGAGAAAAAGGCATTATGATTCGCTCAGACCTGTAGATTATATCATACAAAACTTTTAAGTGCCATTTTATGTTATTAAAAATTTATACAAAATGTATTTGGATTGATTGGTCAATTATTAATCTACGCTTCAGAAATGCATAAACACAGGATAGAATTAGAAGATCTTAAGAAAACTAAGTGAATCCATGCTTGGAGTTTTCGAGGAATCAGTATTGTCAAAGGGGCATGTAGGTAACAAGGTGCAAGGCGCCAAGGGTTAGGCTCTTCTTATACCGTAAAGTATGCCAAAGGCATGAGGCGCTAGGTGTCAAAGGTGAGGTGCTTCTTGTACCCCAGGTGAGGTGCCTTCATCTAGGCATGCATGAGGCAAAAAAGATATATACTTTTGATTTGCATAAGAAAAGCATGCCTTTTTTAATAAGCTATATTTATAATATTTTTTTCAAAGTCTATCGTATTTGTTAGACCGGCTCACTTTATGATGGAGCATCTCATAACAAAAAAAAGCTAAAAATTGGAAAACAAAGAGATGAAAAACCGAAAATTTTGCTATCAAAGAAAGAGGAGGGAAGGCATCCACAAATTTAACTAAAAAAGAAGAGGCTTTTCATTAAGCCAATAAGCTAAATATATTATTATTATGATTTTTTTTAGCTATTTTCTATTGTGTTATAAATCTTGTATATAAATTATTCTATCATTTATTTCAAAAATGTTAGCATCACTTTGCTGAGCCTCGTGCCTACGTTTTGTGCTTAAGCTTCAAGATCCATTTGTGCTTAAGTGTGCTTAGTGTTTTAACAACATTTGTTGCAATGAAATGAATTTGATCATAATTACACTGCCTCTGTGCTATTTAGATTGTAAACTTAAAATGAAGCCTCTGTCAGGCATTACAAAACTAGGAATTATTATAAAGTGAAGCCTAAGAAATTTGAATGGTCACAGCTTTTTTTCGAATCAAGGATCCTAATATGGGCTAATGAGGTATATGTTAATTGAGTTCCCATCTTCTTGCCAATTCAGGTATCGAGGCCTATTATGATTTTGAATTTTATACTGGGATACTTTCAGAAAGAGTGAATATTGTACCTTAGATATGTTGGGGAATAATATATATTGGAACCTAGCTCAACTTAAAATCTTAAGCTGTTAGGTTTTGAGCCCAATCATCTGTATCAATCTTTCTCCCTCTCACTAATTATTTCATATGGAACTAAATCTCACACTTGATCCTCTACAGGACAGTTGCTTATAATCATATTTCTCTTAAGAATTTTGCTGAAAGATAGGCTAGATATTGCATGCCTTATATACACATACAAGTACAGCTAAATATTGGTACCTACGATATGTGGTTTAGGAAATTCAAGTCTTTCCAGAACTGCTTTCAGTCCAGCTTCACTTTGTATAATCATTGTTTTCAACAATTAATATTTGCTGTAAGTTTTCTCATATATAATTTTATAAAAATTCATGTATACTTATGTTACAGCATTGCATATTTTATGCTAACTAAGTAACCATTAGATATTTTTGGTGTTGAAGTTTATGTGCTAGGTTTCTATTTGTTCTCGACAGGCTTATTAGAGGATGAAGCAAAGCCTTTGCTGCATATTTCTACACCTCAGCCATTACATGTTGTTCGGTGGAACCCAGCAAATCAAGATGAGGTTTGAATGAGATGGTTCATCTTATATGTGATGCATGTTATTACATCTTTCAATAATCTAACTTAAGAACCTGTTTGGTCCTGTCATTGTTATCAACAAAAAAGGTAAAAAACTGTGATATGAAATGGTTGAATTGACCTTTCATTTTTTTTTCTTTTAAATTGATATACACTGGTTGATTCTAGTGGAAAACCACTTAGATGCATGATATGCAAGTTGTTTAGATTATGTTGAATGACATTCTAACATAATTGATGATTAGCAGTGCAGGGCACATGTGATGTATGGGAGAGAAACTATCAGGACAGAGCCATGGGGCTGCCCACGAGGGGAAAGGGGGCACACCCCCAAGGTTCCACAAAATGCTAGTGCTTGCCCTGGCACACCTCCAATGAGTTAGGCACCACCCACCATACATCCGTTAAAACTCATGCAGCACACCAACCCACTCCTCCAATACTGTAAATTTTAAGCATTTCATCAGATTTTATTGTGGCTGGAGAATCAATGGTGGATTATTGGATTCATTCCTTGATTTTTGTTGTTTATTAGAATTCAAATGCCATATGGAAGTTAAAATCCAATCTTAATTGTGCATGCACAGCGACGGTTAGAAAAACCAAATAAGGAGGTCTGCTAGATGAGAGAATGATATTGTTCTCCCTTCTCTCAAGGATTATATCTTTTTCTAGGCCTAGCATTTTGCCATACATTGATGGTTTCTCCTTTCTTTTGCCAGAACTAAGGTGTTGTGTCTCTGTTCAAATTTTAGCTTTTTTGTTTTTTCAAAATTAATGTGCTAGATATGTTTCCCTTGTGTCTTTGACTCCTTTCTTGTACCTTTTCTTGGCTGTTGGATTATAATAAGGCACCTTGTAGGGTCTATTTATTTGTTAGGATTTAGAACAATTGTTGGTGGCCCTGGGAACAATGAACGATGGGGATTGGGTAGAAGCTTAGATCTGGTTATGGACTTGGGTACATGTGTGCATGATAGTAAGGATGGATGGTTATGATCTTAAGGACTTGACATTTTTTATGGTTATTTACTATGATAGTCTCAGGCCTGTGTCATGCATGAGGAAAAGCATTGATGGCTGTGAGCTTCCATGATCGAAGCTTTGCTCTCTTTGTTTATGAAACTTGATAATGACACTCCATTTTTGGGTATTAAGCCCATCTCAAAAAGAATAACTTTAATATTGCTGAAAAATGCATTTATTACATTGAGTGTTAATAGAGAAGTGGTTAGATTAGAATTTCCTAATAATTTTCAGTCCTGCCCACCCACCTTCCTCTATCCTTTACTATTATCAAGAGGCATCTAAGTTCCCTGATCCAGTT
Organism: Calamus simplicifolius; assembly: GCA_900491605.1. NCBI lineage: Eukaryota > Viridiplantae > Streptophyta > Magnoliopsida > Arecales > Arecaceae > Calamus > Calamus simplicifolius. The sequence continues at coordinate 505,050 of UESW01004800.1, read as the reverse complement.
GTGATGGTTAGGTCATGTGAGAGGTGTAATACCCCACATTTAGTTTCATATTGGATGGAAGAGGAATGTGTTATGTGCTTATAACTCAAGTCCACTTGCTACCCATTAACTTCCACTCGAGTTTTTGGGCCAGTGGTTTTGGCCCGCTAATGAGGTTAATTAGGCTAGCGGATGGGCTTGGGCCGTTACAAATGGTATCAGAATCGATCCGAGTGCGAAAATTGATGGCCGGGCCTGAGGAAAGGGCTATCCATGGGGGACGATGGTGGAGTCTCAACATGGCATGGAGCCATCTTTGCGGCACCAATGACCTGACTTGGGATAGATTCTGGTTAGCTTGTGGTGTGCGACAAGAACATCGCATTATAAGGTGGGGAGATTGTGATACCCCACATTTAGTCCCATATTAGATGGGAGAGGAATGTGTTATGTGCTTATAATTAAGTCACTTGCTACTCATTAACTTTTACTCGAGTTTTTGGGCTAGTGGTTTCGGTCCGTTAACGAGGTTAATTGGGCTAGTGAGTGGGCTTGGTGCGTTACAAGAGGAGAGATGACCGGCTGTGATTCTTTCATTTAATTAGATATCATTTATGAGAGGAGAAATGGATGGCTGTGGTTCTTCCATTTAATTAGATGTTGTTTACTAGTTGAATAGGAAGGGGAGTGAGTAAATCCCTGTTTCTTGGCAATGTATATACTTATTTATACTTTCTACCTTTGCACTGCATGGCTTCCCTGCTCAGGCGATCATGCATAAGACAGTCCATCGAACAACTGATGGTTGCCTCCATAGATTTTTATCTACATATACCATTGATGTTGTTCTTCTATGCAGGATTTATTATGGAAGCTTGAGTTTTTTCCCGTTTGATTTATAATTTGAGGAATGATATTTTTCTGCAAGCAAGAATCATATATATAAGATTTACAGAGCTATGGAATTGTTCCTGTTATATGTGGGATTTTGAGTATAAGTAGGCACATGGTGAGGACATTTATTTTTATTTTTATTTTTTTACCTCTCCTAGATTCTTTGCTCGATGCTGTGTACAGTTTGAAGGGTGGAAAATTAACATATTTATTCTAGCAGTAGTGAATGGTCATCGTATAACTTCTGTTTCTTATTGTTAGTTAAGTTCTTATTAAATATTATGTCAAAAGCTCAGAAAAAAATTCAATAGCATACATGAACATCCTTGGTGTCATGATGAATTGATTAAAGATGAATTTACATTTGCATTGACATTCTCATACTTGTAGTTTAGAATTGGTATGCCTATGTTCCTATGTAACATACACTGCACATAAATTTGTTCATTATAGTGGACAATTGTACATAAATTTGTAACTATGCATTTGTGAGTCATGTGTTTTGCTGTGCATTTGGTAGTGAGGATGCTTGCAGTGCCTTTTGTGAATATGCAATGCATAAAGACATCTTCATGGGAATGTACTTTCACACCTTCAGCTGTATATATGGTGTATGTGTGGATGCCAGTTGTCTTGTATATCTATCTAAAGGTTGCATATGCACTTCTATACACACCCATCAATATGGGTTTTCTGCTTTTAGGTTAATTGTCTTTGGTTTTGGTTTATTTTTTCTCAATTAACAACTGCAACCCTAACATATTTGCAAGTTTATTTATGCATTCAGGGTCTGGCATGGGTACCACATGCTTTTTGAAGTTTGGTTATTACATTTCTGCAGGTTGCTTGTGCATCTAGACAAAATGATAAAATCATGCTTTTTGATATCGGTTATATTTCATCTGAACCTGTAGAAGTAAGTGATATTAAATACCTTTGGCTATTCCTCAAAAGAAAAAAAAGAAAAGAAAAGAAAAGAAAAGAAAAGAAAAAAACTTTGGCTGACATGTTCAGTTAATGCTTTACCTCCACTGTTGATTTGTGCTGAGTCAAATTTCAGTCTTCTTAGTTTGGATCTTCAACCATGTCCATTTTCCCTTTTTCTGTGAATGGTGCTGAACTTCTTAGGCTACCATATTAATGGAAGAAATTTGGCATTGAAATCTCTCAAGTTTTTTATTTGTTTGCAATTTTTTTGTCATCACAATATTTCTACCTTTTTTACTCTATAATATCTCAAAAGGTTTTCAAAATTACTTCCTTAATTTGTTGTCATGCAGTTGATGCATAGCTATTATATGATGATTTCTTTGTATTTGCAAATAATATAGGTGTTTGAGAAAGGGAAATCTAAGTTTTCTCGACACAACCATGAACTGTACAATGGTTTATCCGATATAACTTTCGCTTCAGCTGACAAGTCAAGGTTGGTAACATCTTTATCATATTAAACTGCTGTCTAAAGGTTTACTGTGAGTTATTCTACTTATTTTGAAATTCATTTGAAGATCATCTCTGAATTATGAGACTAGCAGCATGTTTCCACATTCCTTATTATTATCATTATTATTATTTGCAGTGATTAAATTACTCCTATGTTTTATCTCTGAACCACAGGATGCTTTTTTTTTTTTTTTTGTAAAAGAATATATTTTTGAATATGAACAAATCTCTGTTGGGAAAGAACATTATTCAGAATTTTTGTTCATTCGATGCATTTTATTAGTTTAGTTAGGTTGATATTAGGTTTTTTTTTCCTCATCTACATGTCAATGTGCAAGCAGAATCAAGACCATTTTCCTTAAGTTTAAGGGGCTTTATGCTCTTTATTGTTTCCTAAGAAACTATTACTATAAAAAACCAAGTTTCCTTACTGACATCGATTCACTTATGGCTTTCGAGGTTGTGTATCCACTGTCATTTTTATTTCAGTTGATATATAATTGAGCACTAGGGCTGTAAACGGATCGGATACGGATCGGATAGTAGTATATCCATATTTGTATCTATATTTTTCAACGGATACGAATACTAAATGATATTAAAATTTATTTTCACATTTGTTCTAAATGGATACGGATACAAATCGGATATTAAACATATCCATATTTGTTATATACAGATACATATACAAATCGGATATCAAGCATATTCATATTTGTATATACGGATACGGATATGGATACGCAAACCTGAGTCTCTCTTTTACCTAGGCTTTCTGAAATACTCACTGCACATGCTTGCATATCATCCAATCACTTCTCTCTCAATGTACTTAATTGGAACAAAAACATTGAAATCCACTTTGATATGGTTATTAGGGTAAAATTGCAAACAAAGAATGAAGATATAATTTTTTGATTAGATATCCGAATCCGTATTCGTATCCGATTAATTTTTTAATTAGATATCCAAATCCGTATCCATATCCGATTAATTTTTTGATTAGATATCCGAATCCGTATCCGTATCCGATTAATTTTTTAATTAGATATCCGAATTCGTATCCGGATCCGATTGAACTGGAAAATAAATATCCGAATCTAATATAATTCGACTATGGATACAGATGCGGTCGGAGTTTATCTGATCCGTTTTCAGCCCTAATGAGCACATTATAAATTGTCATGTTTTAGCAGATTATTTGGTATGTTATGTGTGTATTTGCTTTAAAGTCCATGGTTTTCCTTGTTTGATACAATTTTGATAACATGAAAGTATTTTTCTTTTCGTATCCCCACTCTGCAGCAATGTTTCCTTTCCTGATATCATGATCATCATAGGTGGGTTTAGATCTGCAGTGCTTGCTTTTTCACCAACATACTGGTATTGGGTCTTCTACTGGCATAGTAAATGCATGAAGAAATCTTTTAGCAAGCCCATAATTTTGATTGGAATAGCATAAGAATTAGTACACCAATGCAGAAGAGTCTAGACGAACCAGTCAATAATTATGGATACTTTGATATCTGCCTGGTCAATGATGGCAGTTACACCAGGCCAATTTTGAGACCTCCTACTGTTCTGGTGAAAGGCTCATTAAAAAGGTAGATCTGCAGTGTTTGTTGCAAGGTATGCTGAATTATGTACTGAATTGACGGTGTATTGGTTCTTTGGTGTTTGGACTAGTATGCTAAGTTTTCCTTTTCTATTTTTTCTATGACTTTCTCTTTTTTTCCATCTTTTATGTGGCATGCTCAATTTTGATAATTTTTTCTTTAAATTTATATGGCTTTTCATTCATGTTTCGAAGTATTTTAGTATCAAATGAAATTAAAGCTTATCAGTATATCATTAATGCAAATGTAAGTAGCAAATAAATATAAGGATGTATTTTTAAATTATATAAAAATAAGATTTTCAAATATATAAGTTGTATATAGCAAATACATAATATAATATGCATTATCGCCTAATATCTGGTGAAATGTCTATGTCACTCATAGACGTCAAGGTTCTACTTATGGTTTGGGCCTTGAAGGCCAATTCAGCTCTCATAAGCATCATGACTTCATTGAGCTGGTTTACCATATTCAACTTTCCTTCATGTGTCATTATCCTGCCTTTGGTGTGTGATAGAATACTAGCTCAACAATGCAAGGCCCAATGCGTGTTACTACCTTTTCACTAGGGATACCAAGATCAAGTGGGATTTGATAAGGTTGTGTAGGTTCTAGGCCATGATGGACCCCTCTCTTGAGTAGGACCCAATCCATGGTGAGGTCATCATGAGATTTGGTGGGGGAGATTGTCATCGTCCCACATCGACTAATACAAGAAGTGCCACATGGGTTTATAAGCCTGAGCCTATCTTCCACCCAATAGCTTAAGCTTTTGGGCTATGAGTCCATGACATATAGCTTAGAATAACATTGTTGTATGTGCCTTATATCATAGGTGAGAACAATTCACTAAATCAAATTCAACCTTTTCATGCATAACTTTATGCTCACCACTTTGTATTCTTTCGCTCTTCCATTGCTGATTTTGTAGAACCATGGACAATCACTGGTCCTCTTACTGCAAGTAGCTAAATTTGATTCCAGATTTTGCTTATGAATATATTCTGTCTCCGGCTTGAACCTCGGTTTGCTGGTAGTGGTTTGTTACGTTATGTTTTCCGTTCTTCCTTCCTTTAGTAAACTCCACATGACATAAGTTACTCTCAACTTTACCCTTCTAAACCTTGAAAGTCTGTCCACTTTTAATTCTGCACAATCTTGGAGGCCTAAGGTTCGCCCTATTCAAGCCCTAGAAATATTTCAGAATGGGAGATCTCAACAATCCAAACTAGTGGTTTCTTCTACCAGAATCTCGGAAGAATGTTTCACTTTCATGGTAGGATACAAATAAATGTTAAGAAAAACTGTTACCTGCAGTAAAATATGTTTTGTTACCTGCAGTAAAATATGTCTTATCGTGTATAATTTTCCTTATCAATATGTGCTTGTGAGACATAAAAGAATGTATATGTTACTAACGAGAAGCCATCTGGGGGAATGCACTATAGTATATTTGTATTTAAGTTTTTGAGCTATTAGGAAATCTGAACTCAAAACATGCTTAATCAGGAAATCGGCACATTGAATGGAAGGTGTAGGCTATTTTTTTTTTTTTCAAATATTGGGTTTCTTGTAGAATGGGAGATCTTAGTTGATAAAAGAAAAATGATTTCTAGAATATCACGAGCTTTCAAGATTTATTATTATTATTATTATCATCTTATTATTGACTTTAAGTGGATTTTTGCTAGGGATGACTAGATGCCTATTTTAACCATTATTTGATCAAACCTTAGAGGAACTGTGACAAACTATTTTGACCTTTTACTCTTGAGACAAATGTACTCGACTTTTGACAAACTCGAAACCATCCTATATATATTTTGGCCTCATATAGTCTGAGGTTCTGGAGGAAAGAACTAGAAACCCAACTGGCTTTCATTAAGAGAATGAGAGGGGCAAAAGCCAGGCAGGTGGCTAGCAAAAAAGGAAGAAAAGAAGAGGAAAAGGAAGGAAAAAGACCAGGTAAAGCAATAAAACAACAGCTTCCAATAGTTAACAATATATTAAGTTTTACGAAGAGGGGAGCAATTATTATGAACTGGTTAATCTCATGCTATTAAATTTCTTTTATTTTCAATTTTTCTGCTATATGATTGTCTTTGATTTTCTTTTATCTGTTTCATAGGTTGCTTGCATGTGGCTTAGATGGTGCTATCTACATATGGGATAGGCGGCTAAGTAATCTTTCATGTCTTGAGCTTACTACTAATTCACAAAGTCAAATTAATAGTATCGTTTTGGACGTGGAAGACCGGGTTAGTAATGTTGATTGTGACTTTTTCCCCCTCACATCTAGATTTACTATATGCATTTCTTTTTGGTGGTTTGATGAGGAGTTCATTGGGGCCGGCCCCATGTAGCTGGGAAAAGGCTTAGATGAGTTGAGAGTTGAGTTGAGGAGTTCATTGGGGTTATCTATATCCTTTTTCAATTTTTTCTGATAAATTCAATTATATGCCTATGATTATTAACAAATTTCTTCTAATTTGACCGATAAATTTTTTCACAATGCTTGATATAATCCAAAGTTGTTCTTGACTCTGATAATCATTCCTTCTCCTTTTTTCCCCATTAAATCACATGATTATTTAAGTTATCCATTTCCTATTTTATTTTTTACTCATAAGTTGTCACATAAGAGCATATGCTTCTGTGTTTGTTTTCTGGGTCTTATTGCAAAATCATTGTCACAAATGCTGTCATAATGGATGATATATATATTTTTCATTATTATATAATCTCTTTTAAAAAAACCAAAGGTATATAGTTAACCTTTTAATGTTTGAATGCAAAAATTAAAACAATAAAGGTGAAACAAAACAATATGAATTACGAAATCTCACAAATAGCATATTGATTTCAATTCCTTAGGTTTAAAATGAACTAATTTTTGTTTTCTTTTAACCTGATTTTGGAGTTGATTAATGAGAATTTATTTTTGTTGTGCTATTCTTGTTGAGTTTTCAATGGCATGCAACATAAATGTTTGCAATTTGAACCAAGAAAGATAGAGATACCTTTTAAAGACTGACAAGCCTGTGAGATAAAAATCTATTCCTGCATGACGTAGGAGCTGAATTTAGAAAGGGTTCATGTCTGAGAGTGGGAACATGGTGATCTGAAAGAATATAAAATGGCAAAGCATCTAAAAATTGTTGAATAAAATGTTATCGTACTTGATTTATCATATTGAGAGATTATATTCTGTTGTCACTTTGTGATGTTGAATTGTCTGTGATCTAACTGGGGACAATATGGGAGGTAAGGATATATACATAAGTGGCAGAAATGGCCTGAGGTGCAGACATTATGCAGCTTGAAGCATCTCACAGTTGCTGCAACAGTTAGTTTTTGGGGCCAGAAATACTTTTAGGACCTTAGATTGAACCTGCACCTAAGGATGACACACAATTGTTTGTGATCATTTATTTAAATGTGGATGACTGTGTCAAAGTGTAATCCAGGCAGCATTGTGTCTTCTCCTTCCTCATTGCACAACAATTTTTGAGAGGAAAGATGGACAACAGCATGATTAGAGTTTAATCTCAAATAATGAACCATCCATGCATATTGTTGAACATAATGGTAGATGGCTTTAGACTGTGAAAGTATACCAAATGATGTAAATCAACAAATCACATCCTTAAAAAAAATTCTTATCCTTGGCAGCCAGTATCTTTTGTGTAGGGTTTGATACTTGCTTTGATATTTTGATTTTAAGCTGCAAAATGCTACTATAATTATGAAGAATTTTGAGATTTTTTCTCCTTTCTTTTTTATTAATGAATTACTCCCTAATATATATAAAGGGTGGCTGTTATATCAGTCCATAGAAAAAAAGGAAACATACTTCCTTTGAATTAGAAATCCTACCAAAATAGGTAAGTAGAAAATCTACAAAATCTAATTAAGAGAAAAATAGAAAGCTAAAACATCTATTCTAAATAAAGAGAATAAATAATTTTCTAACCAAACACATAAGGAACAGCTATTTTCAACACTCTCCCTCAAGCTGGGTTGTATATATTATACAAACCAAGCTTGGAGTTCAATTCATCAAAGCTGACCCTTGGTAGTGCTTTGGTGAGAATATCAACAATCTGAAGTCTTGTTGGAACATAGCTTAGCTGAACAATCCTGTTGTTGACCTTCTCTGAGATGAAGTGTCGATCAATCTCGATGTGTTTTGTTCTGTCATGATGCACGAGATTTTTGGCTATGCTAATGGCTGCTTGACTATCACTGAACATCTTGACTGTGTCCTTTGTTTCAACTTAAGCTCCAATAACCTTTGAAGCCACATTCCCTCACATATTCCTAGTGCAAGAGCACGATATTTTGATTCTGCACTACTTCGAGAGACAACAGCTTGCTTTTTGCTTCTCTAAGTGACGAGATTGCCTCAAACGTACAATAACCAGTGGTTGATCTCCTATCAGTTACCTCTCTGCCCAGCTAGCATGTGTATATCTTAACTTCACGGTTTTCAGATCTTTTGAAGAGCAAACCATATCTAGGAGTCATCTTCAAATATCTTAAAATTCTGTTTACTGCTTCCAAATGATCCTCACTCGGATTATTCATGTGTTGGCTCACTACATTGACTGAGAATGCAATGTCAGGTCTTGTCTGTGATAGGTAGATTAACTTACCCACAAGTCTTTGGTATTTTTCTTTGTCAACTAGATTACTTTCTTCACTTCTGTTCGGCTTTTTGTTAGGATCCATGGGTGTGTCAGCAGGTTTACACCCAAGCAAACCTGTTTCATTTAATAAGTCTAAGATGTACTTTCTTTGGGATATGACAATTCCCTCCTTAGACCGAGCCACCTTCATTCCCAGAAAGTATTTGAGAGCCCTAAGATCCTTGATCTCAAATTCTGTTGCAAGCATCTTTTTGAGTTTGATAATTTCCTCTGAATCATCACCTGTTAAGATGATATCGTCTACATATACTATGAGGATAGCTATCTTACCACCAGGATTAGATTTAACAAACAGTGTATGATCAGCTTGACACTGATTGTATCCATTTGTAATCACGGCTTTAGCAAACCTGTCAAACCAAGCACGAGGAGATTGCTTCAAGCCGTATAAGGATTTCTTCAACTTGCAAACCAACCTGTTGTTCAAACTATTCTCCAAGCCCGGAGGTATAGTCATGTAGACTTCTTCATCAAGGTTTCCATTCAAGAAAGTATTTTTAATATCAAGTTGGTATAAAGGCTAATCTTGATTCACTGCAAGAGAAAGTAGAACCCGAACAGTATTGAGCTTGGCAATGGGTGCAAAGGTTTCCTGGTAGTCAATTCCATATGATTGTGTGAAGCCTTTGGCCACAAGTCTGGCTTTGAATCTCTTGACACTTCCATCTGCTTTGTAGTTGACCGTGAATATCCACTTGCAGCCCACAGGATTTTTACTATGAGGTAACTCTGTAAGAGTCATATGTCATTATTCTCTAGAGCCCGAATCTCTTCCTTAACTGCTTGTTTCCATGTTGGAACTTTTAGAGCCTCTTGGATAGAGTTAGGAACCTGCACACTATCAAGATTTGACACAAAAGCCCTGTAAGCAATTTTTTTGTAAGCTACATATCTTTCGATAGGATGACTGTGCACCTTCGAACACTTTCCTGTGTGCAATTGGTTGATTTGAGTCATCAACCAATGGTGCAAGACCATGAGATAGGAATCTATACCATTATGATTATCGGATGCAGTAGGACTTGGTTTCGGTTCTTAACAGTCCCGGGTCTGCATAGTGTTTATATGCTCGGTGGTTCTTCTCCTTCTGGTATAGACACGAAGTTCATGATCATTAGTGTCAAGTCGAGGTGGAGTAGAGACAATTGGGACTGTTTCAGTGATAGAGTTTGGTTCTTCAAGTGGAGTTGGTTGAGTGCTAGGGTTTGGTTCAGTTGTTTGAGTATCTTCAGTTGAAAGAAAAATTGTTTGAGTATCTTCAGTTGAAGGAAAACCGGCCTGAGTATTTGGAGAAGATCCCAAATCTGATATTCCCTCAAGTTCTCCCCATGAATTTCGGATTTGGGAAAGTAAGGTTGGTTCTCAAAGAATGACATCCATGGAGTTGTATACTTTCCTAGTAATTGAAGAGTAATACTTGTATCCTTTTTGGTTAGAGGAGTAACCGAGAAAGATGCATTTGAGAGACTTGGGATCAAGTTTGGTGCGGTGTTGTTGATGGATGTGAACAAAGGAGGAACAACCAAAAACCTTTAGTGGTAAGTCGAAAGAAAAGGAGTTTGAAATTTTAGGACTCGATTAGGCATCCTATTGATGAGATATATGGTTGTGAGTATGGCTTCCCCCCAAAAGTGTTTAGGTACATGATTAAAGAACATAATGGCGCGGGCCATCTCAAGTAAATGTCTATTCTTCCTCTCAGCGACCCCATTTGTTGCGGAGTATCAACACAAGAGCTTATATGAATGACACCATGCTTGGAAAGATAAGGGCCAAGAATGGAATTAAAATACTTTTAGTATTATCTATTTTAAGAACTTAAATTTTGCTTTGGAATTGAGTGGAGATCATGGAATGAAAGGATTGAAATATAGTGGTTGTTTTGGATTTTTCTTTCGTAAGGAATGTCCATATTGTTTTTGTATGATTATCTATGAATGACACAAACCATCGGGCCCAATTTATATTTTTTACACGTGAGGGTCCCCAAATATCACTGTGAATCACAGAAAAAGGATGTGAAGGCTTGTATTGCAGGTTAGAGTACACATGTCTAGTATGTTTTGCAAGCTGGCAAATTTCACATTGATAGAAATTAGACTTTTTATTGATGAATAAATGCAGAAATAACTTTTCAATGTACGTAAAATTTGGATGACCAAGGCGATAATGCCATAACATGACTTGTCTTTCAACTGAACTAGACAGAATTGGAAACAAGATTAACAGGATTTGAACTAGACTCAGAAACACAACTTAATAGATGAACTTGCCTATCGAGGAGATTATTTTCTTTGAGCAAATATAGTCCACCATGCATTTCAGCACTGCCAATCACCTTCCTCGAATCCACTGCCTGGAAATCACAAAGATTGGAATAGAACTTAGTCACACATTTTAAGTCACTAGTAAGTTTGCTGATTGAGAGTAGATTGCAGTCTAATTTTGAAACATAAAGAACAGAGTAAAGGTGAAGATCCTTTGTCAATTTGACTGATCCGGTTCCTGCTACTGGTGATAATGAACCATCAGCTATTCGGATTGTAGAATGATTGGTATATGGGCTGTAATTTTTTTAGACGTTGATGTCTCCCGTCATATGATCCGAGACTCCCAAGTCAACTATCCAGGTTTTGATTTATTGCTTTGGACGGTATGAGCAAAGGATGGTGTACCTTGGTGTGCTAGAAGGCTGGTAGGTTGCTCAGCAGAGGATTATGGTGCTTGTACGAGACTGGAAACGTTACTATACATTTTCTGCAGCGCCTCAATTTGCTCCTTGGTGAATGGACTGAATTCTGCATTGTTGTCGGTTGTAACAACAGTATTTGCACGGTTCTCCTCTCATATCTTTCACTAGATGGCTTCCAATCTGCAGGTTTTTCGTGTATTTTCCAGCATGTCTCCTTCACATGACCAGTTTTCTTACAATGATCGCACCATGGTCGTCCTTTCCTGGGATTATTATTCTGAGAGAAATTATGAGTGTACAAGGCTAACCCTTCAACAGATGGTGTGTTGTGGTTGTTTGTCATCATTAACTTCTTCTACTTTCCTCTCTTCGAACTTCTGCAAAGGCCTCCCGAATGGTAGGAAAGGGTTTAATTCCCATAATTCTTCCCCTGACTTCGTCTAGGACTTTATTGAGACCAAAAAGAAATTTGATGGTCCTTGTCTGTTCAACAATTTTCCTATACAAGGCAAAGTCATCCGGGCACTTCCAAGAATAAATCTCGTACAAGTTGAGTTGCATCCAACAGCGTGTAAGAGTGTTGAAATATTGAGTAACACTCAATTCTCCTTGTCGTAGATCATATAGTCTAGTCTCAATCTCAAATAACTCTGAGGAGTTTTCAGTACTAGAGTAGGTTTCACGAGCAGCCTTCCATATCTCCTTGGCTATCCTACAAAGCAGGAAATTTTCTCCAACCTCCATGGTCATGGAATTTATTAGCCATGACATAACCAAGTGATCATCAGTTTTTAGGCTTGATATTTAGGATCCGTCATTTCTGGGGCAGAGGTTTCACCTATGAGATGTCCATCCATTCCTCTACTGCAGATGTACATGAAGACGGACGTGACGATTGAAGAAAATTATGGCCATGAAGTTTATGGTTTGTAACAAGGTGAGAAGAGTTATCAGATATGATAGGAACTGACTCGGATCGAAAGGTGATTTTCGAGGAAGAAGATTGTGAGGCCATGTCGTATTTGGTCATGAGAGTGGCAAGGGATTGAATTGTTCGGGAGGAATTAGGGTTCACGTCTAGAGACACCTCCCAGTGAACCCTCTTCACGGAAAGATCTACAACCAACTTCTTCTTGAGATATTTCTCACGGGCTCCCAGGTCACGGTTGCTTCTAGGTCATGGTGGGAAAGGAGGAGTCCATGTGAAGACGTGAAGAAAATCCACGTGAAGACGTGGAGGAGGGATCCACCTTGGGAGAACATGTGAAGGCGAGGCTTCTTCGTGATCCACCGTGGAGAACGTGCGAAGGCAAGAGGCGTGGCTGGAGGCTTGTGTCGCACAGGATCTCCAAGAACTGGTCCAAGAACTGGGATGCCTACGTGAAGCTCACGTATGTGAAGAGGCACGGTGGGGGATTAACGAGAGTGTGAAGGAAATCCAACAAAGGAAGAAACCAAGCTCTGATACATGAAGAATTCTGAGAATTTTTCTCCTCTCTTTTTTATAATGAAATTACTCCCTAATATATAAAAGGGTGGCTGTCATACCAGTCCACAGAAAAAAAAGGAAACAGACTTCCTTTGAATTAGAAATCCCACCAAAATAGGTAAGTAGAAAATCTGCAAAATCTAATTAAGAAAAAAACAGAAAGCTAAAACATCTATTTTAAATAAAGAGAATAAATAACTTCCTAACCAAACACATAAGGATTGGCTATTTTCAATAAATTCTGTTGATAAAAATTGGTGAACACAGCCCATTTATAAAAGAATGTTTTTTTTTTCTTTGTGACGCAAGGGGGGGGGGGGGGGGGGGGTTGGGTGTAGAAAAAATACTTGCTGAGTGGCTGCTGTTTTTTAAGCAATCAGCACAACCCCATGATAGGTGAAATCTCACTTTTCATAACCCTGTAGAGCCTAAATTTGAACTTGCTAATCCTGAAGTGTGATCATCATAATCAATCCACATATCATTGCAATTTTGACCTCCTCGAACTAAATATTATGATGTAATAGTATATGATCTAAACATATTATAAACCATAAAACTTAAATAAAGGTCTACCTATAGACTTATACATATCTAATTACGTACCATATCATACTTCCAATAATATCAATTATCATGAAATCTATGTTTTTGTTGTTGTTTCAATAGTCAATTCATCCAAAAATTATTCTTGAAGATTTAGTATTCGTTCTCTAAAATGAGTTCATCAAGGTCCACTGACCGATTGGCATTCCAGTCCTAGGGTGGTTCAATTCAGTTCTGTACCAACATTTAATATGCTTTGGCGTATCAGTTTTGAACCAGTATGCTAGAATCATTTTTTCCCTTTTCCCATGCTTCTAATTTTTTCACATGGTAACTTACAAATATATGGAATTTGAATTCATATATTCATGCTCTTTCAATTTTTTTTAGAGTATAATGATTTATCATTAACACAATGAGATCAGGATTAAAATATGTCTTAACACCTATACTGGTGTTGATTTTGATCCAAAATGGTACGGTATGATCATACTGTCCTATGTCAGTGGTTTTTAACCATGGTTTATATTAGATCATAGGTCATATTTTAAAAAATTAGACATAGGTTCACTAAATTACTTTGATAAAGAAAATTCAAGAAACTAGACTCCACTATAAGTAAAATAATGGAAAAAATCAAAACAAATTTACATCAAAATTTTATATTTTCTATAGTTTTATATTATTTTGTAAAGTTTTGCATGTATGTTCTTTTAAGCATGCAATATGTGCATCCTTTGCTAATATTCACAACGAGAAATAGTGATAATTGACCAAGGGAGCCCATGTTTTGGAAAAAAGTTTGGAATGTCATGGAGACGAACTGATTTGCTCATGTACATGCTTCAATTAATACTCTATATGTGCTTTGATATTATTTCATATCATGCCTAGATATGTAGAATTCCTTTGAATACCAGTACTTTTAACATTTGTGGAGAGTGTTTTATGTTGTAATTGAAACTTGTAGATTGTTTTTGGGGCAAGTAAACATGGGAACATTTATGCTTGGGATCTACGTGGAGGAAGAGCATCATTTGCTTTTCAAAGCCATAATGAGGTGCACAATCCACATAACTATTCCATCGATGTCTTCAATATTTCAATCTGGTCTTTATTATATGATCCTGTATTCATTCTTTAACACAAGATATTTGACAGTCTTCGATTGCAAAAGGGTCATGAACCATATGCTTGTTAACTACTTGTAGGCATCCAAGCCGTAAGTTAGTACTCTGCATTTAATGGAAATCTTAGCTGCATATAGAGAATGCTGACTTTATTGGAAATGTAAGAAAATGTGTCAGGAATTGAGTTTGCCACATAAGCCATATCCCACATTTAACCACTCCAATGCTATATTGGCATGTTGCAAAATCAAGAAAGGTTTGGAGTCAGGCCACATATGGCTACCTCTAAAGTAGTGAAGCCATAATAGGATTTTAGGAATCAGAGTGAAAGGGAAACAGAAATGGCAGCATTGGCTAGTGTTGTCAACGGTACACCTAAGGCATTAGGTGCTTTTTATACCCTAAGATGCGAGGTGCGGAGGCTAAAGATTAGGCATCTTCATTTAGGTGCACATGAGGTGACAAAGATGTGTGCTATCGATTTAATTTGAGGCGTAAGAAAAGCATGCTTTTCTTAATAGGCTATATTTATAATATTTTTTAAATTTTTAAATTTATTAGATTGTATTGACTTTAAGATACATCATCCTATCCACAATTATTTCCTTGACCTATAAAAAGGTTAAAAATTAGAAAACAAAGAGCTGGATTAAAATTATGCTATCATTTGAGAAAGAGGAGGGTTTTCATTGAGTTAATAGGCTAAATATATTTTTATTATGATTTTTTATCTTTTTTTGATTGTGTTATAAATCTTTCTTATATAAATTATTCTATAATTTATTTAAAAAATATGTCTCCGTTCAATTAGGCGTGTGCTTGTGCTTTGTGCCTTGCACTTAGTCTTCAAGGGCCTTTTGCACTTAAGCGCACCTAGTGCTTTTAACAACATTGGCATTGGCCTTTGTTTAATATTTAGAGTCCTAATAGGCAATGGATTTTTTAGAAGTTAAAACCTGCACTTAATGTCCAAGTACATCTGAACTTGGGATGGGATTCATATGCATGGAAATCCAGCCTGCAATGTTTTCTTTTTCCATGCGCATTCCCAGCCTGCAATGCTTCCTTTTTTCCATGTGCATTCCTTGTGCTAAATACTATCAATTATTAAATTATAGCCATCAATGCTTGTCTCAACTGTTTCAGTTGGCTTTCTGAGTCCATCGAGCATTCATATCTAGGGCTATTTCATTCATGAAACATTGTGATTTGCGTGTAACTATCAAATCACAACAATATGTTTTTGATGCTTGTGTAATGGGGCAATGAGGATTTATACTGTGATAATTTTTTAGTTAAATATTTGTTACAAACCTTTTTGCAATAGTGGTATACTTTCTAAGGGTAAGGTGCCAAAACCTTAAAATAGATGACATTCTATTCAACCCACTATAAATTTAAACCCTGAGTAGCGGACATCGCTACTAAAAAGTGAAAATATCCCCATGAATAATGCTCAAACACCCTTAAAGAAGAAGTTAAAATGAGAACGATGTCATGTCAAGTGAAATGATATTACACATGGGCAAATGTTGATTGTCTTAGTTGCTTCCCTGTTACGACTTGTTTGAGCATTTT
Organism: Calamus simplicifolius; assembly: GCA_900491605.1. Classification (NCBI taxonomy): domain Eukaryota; kingdom Viridiplantae; phylum Streptophyta; class Magnoliopsida; order Arecales; family Arecaceae; genus Calamus; species Calamus simplicifolius. Next base: position 488,971 of record UESW01004800.1, on the reverse strand, counting down.
TCCTGTTCTCATTCATTTTATTTTGGGAAGTAAAGATTGTGTCGAGCATTTATATGTTTTGTAATTGTTAAAAATGTTCTAAATATTTCATCAAAATTTTCCACTAGGTGTATTACCCCCTCTTGACTTCCATGAAGCTATCATCATTGTTGGAGAAAATCACATCTTTGAAGGTATGTGAAAGAAACATCAACTTTAGCTTTATTTGTGTGCTTCTCTCCAAGCTTGTTGAGTATTTTGATCCTATGCTGAGTGTTTGTTACTTTGTTTCATCTATTTGACACACATCTAGGTCTTTAATAATTATTAATTTGGACAAGCGAGCATATAAGTGTAATTAGAATTTAAATATATATGTGCACATGTCTATGTGTGCACTTTGTGCTTGATCCAAAATGCATACAACCAAGCAACTAATTCCAGATTTCAATAAAGAAATTATAAGTCACACTTACATAGATAATGGAATCATTTTACCCTGTGAATTATTGAAATTCTAGGGAGTGATTTTTTTATTGCATGAATTTGGGTGTTTCTTTTCTTGACATGGAAGGTAAGAATCAAAACTCAACTTGTTCTTACCTAAACAGATATTATGTTAGTGTTTATTAATTTAGGGTGTAGTTCTGTTTATTTTTTGCGCTTGGAAGAGATATTAGTTAATTGATTTTTTAGTCAGTAAAAATTTCATTCAGTTTGGGAAATAGAAGAATACGAAAGTGTAATATAGTTTTAAGATGTGAATAACCCACGATAAGCAATGGAATATAACTTCAATGAAAAACTGGAAAATGATTAGAGAGGTATTATCAAGTAGAATATTGCTATTAGAGCTTGGATTTGTTAGCTGGTGTAATTCTATTTTTGATGGTGTTTATAAGAATATGATGCATGTTTGGGAGAAGTGTTTTATTTTATCAAATAATATTATATGGAATGTAACTTTAGTGAGATTGGAAATAAAGATGTAATACTAAGATTGATGATCAAAAGATATCATGAAGTGACTGATTTTGTTATTTAGGATCTATTATATAAAATAAATGGGAGACAGAATGAAGATGTATGTAATAGAGCTAGTGCTGGTTGAATGAAGTGGTGAGGTTATGGAATATATGATAGGCGAATATATTGGATCTAGGATATGGTTAAGGGTTGCTATGTTGTATTGCTTAGAGTGCCGAGCAATAAAGAAAGTACATGAAAACAAGTTGAGATGATCGAAATGAGATTGTTAAGATGGATGCATGGTGAAATCAATAAGGATTAATAAAAAATGAATATATTAGAAGAGCTTAAGGAATTGTTCAAGTTAAATACAAAGTGATGGAAAATCAATTGAAAAGTATGGATATCTAACAAGAAGATATGAGGAGGATCCGGTAAGGACAGTATTTGATTATTATTGAAGTTTGTAAGAAAATGAGGGGAAGAAGATTTAAGATAACATAGATGGAAGTTATGAGGAGGGATTTAGAAAAATTTGGAATAGCATTAGGAGTGGATCTCAATAGGAATATTTGGTGAATTAGGATCTGTACAGCTAAACCTCCAATCGGGATAAGGTTAGATGCTTAAGGTTATGGTCCTCAGCTTTATCAAGATTAGATGGTTTAAAAGTTTTAAACATTCGTTTTATCTTTATAAAGTCAGCCCATGTTGGGAAAGAATATATTCTGTTCATTTTTTATTTTTAAATATCCTTTTTTGTGCTTTGGAATCCATCATTGCTGACTTCCTTAAGTTTCTGTGTCTATTCTATATAGAAGTGCCAATAAATGTCTGTCAAGAAGCAATCCTAGCCATTGATCCTGCTTGGTAGCATCATAGCCATTGAAATAAAATCCTTAAACCAAATTATACCCAGCCCCATGGATGGCACTAGTTTCAAAAAATAAAAAACTTGTTACAGTAGAAGCTGAGTTGAAGTTTGACTCGTATATAGCTTCAGATTCCATCTAATTTGTTTTGGAGTAGGATTTTAGGTTGGGTTTGAGAGTCTGCTGGCATTGTTTGTGAAAGATCTTGTGACTGAGTGGGATTCCTCCTACTGAACTCGAGCACCTCTTAGCAACCCCTCCTTCCACCAAGATAAGAGTGCATCTCAATTCTCTAGAATTCCATGACTTTCTACGACCTCTTCCATTTTAGGCCTAACCAATCTACAACTCTTAGATTATAATGCTACACATTAAGATTGATAAAATTAAAGGAATCCTCTTTTATCAGATCTTCTGACTCTAAATACCATATTTTATTCCTTAGAAGGTACATGAGGGAGACGAGACATCTTCACTTCAATGTCGAACCCAATGACATTTTCTTATTATCATTTTTCCTCACTGTCTCCTCTAACTGTGAAAGGCCTTATGGCTATCTTGGATGTTGTTCCATCAATTAACAAAAGTACCACTCACAACTTTCCTTTCCATCAATATGACCGATAATCATGATCTTGAATATTTCTTTAGTTGTCCATATTGGATTTGTAATATGGCTTTTGTTTGCCACTGCACAACATAGTCTCTCTATCATGCCATGCATATTAGGTTTTGAAGATGTGATAACTGTTACTCATTTGTTTTTTATTTTTTATTGTTTTGTTATTGTTGTTCCAAAAGGAAAAAAATGTCAAAGTTGTATTATTAATTTTAATATACATCAACTTTTGCTATTTGACTACATTACTCTTTATCATTGATAAAAAATGCTCATATTTTCTGTAGTAGATGAAAATAAATAGCTATACAAGATTGACCAATGCTAAAATAATTATAGTTTATTGATATAAAAAATTGAGTGATTATATTGCATATTGAATTAATTAAATTTCTGAACCCTACACCCATTACATCCATCTGCTGTGCAAATTAGAATCCTAGGTCCACCACCACATTCAAGGCTAGTCACAATAAGAACAATAGGAGCCTATAGCATCCTACAATCGGAGACAGCATGGTTTTGCGTTGTTGTGAATCTCTTAGTTCAGTAAATAGAGAATATATTATTATTTTAATCACTTCTCTCGATAAAAAGTATATCTTCAAGAAGAATTGAGACAGAGCTCAATAGTTTACATATAATTATTTTGTCACATGCATAAGATGCTATTCCTCATTTAAACAGCCAAACAGTAGTGTATCTTTTAACATAAATCTTTGATTTTTGTTAAGTTAATTTGGTAGTTGAGGCTTTAAAGAAGTTTGCTCAGAAAAATAAAAATAAAAATAAAAATAAAAATGAAGAACTCTTGTTCTTTTTCCTTGATAATATTTATCTTGTTCATATCAACTACGTTAACTATCACAGTGAAGGTGGTCTGAGCGTGCTAGCAAACTTTCCATGAAGCAATCAGAACTTTCCATGAAATGAAGTAATGCGTTTAGGTATATGTAAAGCCTCTTACTCTTCCATCCTGAATTAAACCTACACATCCCAGGTAAGCTCCAATTGGACTCACTTAAAATCCACAAATCTAGTCCAGAAAACCTCTATTCTTCGCCCATGATCTCTATTTGTCCAATGAGCAATTGCAGGCCATTGAGGAACATGATAATAGGATTATATTTTGTAATCCTGCTAGAATAAATCATATCATTTGTGACAAATAGAATTTCAATTTATGAACCTGAACCTGAATTGATCAAACCAAGTAACATAGCTCACAATTAATTGTTCTCATGCCTTGGTTTTTTCCGAGGCTTTAAAATCTAGTACTTGAGGTGGTATCAGTTTTCTATTAGACCCCAATATGGTATGGGTCTTGTACTGGTACGATATAGGGTTTTGTCTCAATATCGTATATTGGGATGCCAAAAAATCCTCCTATTCCATTTTACGTTTCCATGCACAATACAACTATTGGGCGAGTGTTTATGTTTTTTGTATTTTAGTTGCATTTTCAATGAGTGTGTGATATTTGAGTGTTGACATTACTACCAACACTAACCTATTTGTAAATTTAGTCCCCAACACTAACTTATTTTGTAAATTTAGTCATGAGTAAAGTGTTTATAACTCTCGTAGACATCTGGATGTTGTTCATAGTCCAAACATAGTATTAGACAAGCCTGGATATTAGCTCCATGCTCTCTAGTTTTATGATGTCTAACAGTGATGTGGCCATTGCTCCTAATACTATGGGTGCATGCATGTACAATAGTCTCAGAAGCCTGAACATATTTACTCGTAGGAGGCAACACTTTGACCTTTGGTTACACCCATAACCATAGGAGGAATAATGTATAGAGTCAAGTCCTTCAGGATTTGATGAGTGAAAGAATGCATGTGGATTGTGCATGGATGGAGCATACCATCTATTCTATGGTTCTACCCAATGCGCTAGAAGATCCACCTTTGGCATTCGATGAGATTTCCTATCTGCTGAAGATCCACCTTTTGGCATTCGATGAGATTTCCTATCTGCTATAGCTATATGATGCACCAACAAATCTTTCATCAATATTTGCTTCCTCTAATAGATGTAATAGATTTTGTGTCTTAAGTACATTTGTAATATCTTCTTATTTATGCAGCAAAATGGTATGGTGTGGACCCATTAGCAAATGCAAAATGACATGCAAATTTCACTCTTTATTAGCATATATTTTAATGGGGAAACAAAGCATGCATGCACTTTTTCCCCTTCTTTTCCATAATTAATGATTTTTGCACTTATTTAGATGGTTACAATTTGGACAAGATGCTCATTTTGCATCCTCTTCACTTTTCAGGCACAATCAAACATAATGTCAAGAGAAATTCACTCAATAAGCTTTGACCCCTCTTGCTCCTATCAGCTAGCATTCCATCTTGATGATGGTTGGTAGGTTTTTGGAGGTTATTCAATTGACTTTTTTTTTTAATAAGTATTCGTCTTTATGGTGTTATTTATTTTTGGGTTAGTTCTTATCATACACTTCTTTGGGTTCTTATCAGACACTCCACCGTTTCAGTCAAAGAAGTAAAAGAAAAAGAAAAAACTTGACATGCTTTCATTTTATCAAGCTAACCAACATTTTAGTTCTCTTCACCCATGGAGTTGTATTGATAGTTCTCGAACAGCAAACTGCTTTAGTGATGTTGGACTATGTGACGTGTGATGCCCATGATTGATAACTGCCAATGGGCAGTTATCCCACAAAGCCCATGAGGCCATGTGTAGCAGTTATCCACGATGCCATGATAAATAACTGCACACTGCCGCTCCTTCGTAGAGTAAGATAGATATTCCTCATTCGTAGAGTAAGATAATTATTCCGAAAGGATAAGGGCTGGGCATACGCGAAGACAGAAAGAAAGAAATCAAGGAAGTATCAGAGTCTAACGTCAGAAGGATAGTTTGGATCGTGAAAGAGGGTAACGCCACAACCTAGCATTCAAAATTCTTTCTTCGTGGAATCATCAAGCTAAGTAAATCCGATCCATACATTTATTTATGTATGAGTCATCATTATTGGTATCAGAGCCACATTGATGATTCTTTTTTTTTGAATTTTGAATAATTGATATGCACTCTGCCACGAGAGTTATCTATTTGAAACAAATTTTTTTTAAATTTTAAATTGGTATCTATATCATTAAATTTGGATAAGTGTTCAGAAAGATAAGTTCTTCCAAATTTTTTAAATTGAGATATGGATACTTATATATTTTTTTTTACGACACTGGACGATATTATAATTATATGTTGCAGAAGTCCTTGCACGGAATATCTCCACATGTTGAAGAGTGTGGGGATCTTCTAGAATGTAGCGTACTATTGCGGATGCAACATTGTTGAATCCAGAAAATAAACTATTAGTTAGCAAATTAAGTAATGCATGCAAACCTCCAGCATCTAGAAAACTAACAGCAACTGAATAAACCTTTATCAAGTGTGGCGCACAACTGAAAGTACCACATGCATGGTCTCAGAAGGTAGTTGGTTCTGTATGCATCTGCAACATATCTCTAACAGCCTCTTCGGATCCTGCATATCTAAACACCCAGTAGTTGATCCCAAATTGGACCTGCCGTGCCATTGGATTTACATCTGATGATGCTGGTCTTGATGCCGATCGCTGCAAGGTGCTTGTCAACATCGAGCAGCAGTCCCCTGACATTGCCCAGGGTGTTCACGGCCACTTCACCAAGCGCCCCGAGGAGATTGGTACTGGTGACTAGGGACACATGTTTGGGTATGCAACCGATGAGACCCCTGAACTCATGCCTCTCAGCCATGTTCTTGCCACTAAGCTTGGTGCTCGCCTCACTGAGGTGCGGAAGAGTGGAACCTGCGCCTGGCTGAGGCCTGATGGCAAGACCCAAGTGACCGTCGAGTACCGCAATGACAAGGGTGCTATGGTTCCTGTCCGTGTCCACACTGTACTCACACCCACCCAGCATGATGAGACCATCACCAATGATGAGATTGCTGCTGACCTCAAGGAGCATGTCATCAAGGCTGTCGTTCCTAAGCAGTACCGCTTCTTTTCAAGGAGTGTTGCGTATAGAATCTCATTCCATGAATCTAGAAGACTTTTAACCTATCCATTTTTTTTGAGTGTTTCCGTCTTGCTATAGTCCCATCTGCACCATAGAAAAAGACCCATTCATTATATTGGCTTGACCCTACATAAATAACTAACTAAATAAATTTTTTTTTGACATGAGTGTGTCTAAAACTAATTCCATGGCAATAATTACACATTCTATATTGTATTAATGTTTGGCTTGAGATTTGTTAGTTTGTCTGACATGGATATTTTTTTCCTTAAATGTTAAGGAATTATGTCTCGCTTGAGAGGATGATCAACCTTAAAAGGTATAGAAAAGAAAAGAGGGATAGAAGAATCCCTGGATCACCACTCGTCAAAAGAACTCTAATAGCTTTGAGAAACGAGACTGCAAGGCAAAGGCTCAGCAGTTTAAAATCAGATCTTGCTGAATATAGAATGTTGCCTGGACAGACACTTGTAGAGCATGTCAAGATTGTTAATAACAAGCTCCAAGAGATTACACATAATGGCGATGTACTTAATGATGTAGAGAAGTATTTAGCTTTGCATAAAACATTGCCACGATGTCTACAAGACAATTTGAAAGCTTCTGAGAAAGTAATTATAATGTCTTCAATGCATCAGATGATTCAGACTTTTTGAATGGAAAAACTAGAGTTTATGAGAGGCTAGTTTACTTGTTTCTTGAATCAAACATTTGGAAAAATTTAGAACGTATGTGTTAGTCGTAAGTCCCAATATGTATTCTGTTAAGTATTCCACAGTAAGTCATCCTTGGTTAAGGAAAATGACTCCTGTGATTATGGATAGGGAAAATTAGAACAATCTATCCCTAGAAAGGTTCGTTTCAACTGGTAGTGAATTATTTTTTTTTCTTGTTGTATATATTTTTTGTTTGTATATATGTTTTCATTGAATAGTTTATAATGAAAATATTTTGTTTATGGGCATTCATGATTGAAATATTCAAGTGGATTCTCATTTGGAATTATATTTGTCACAATTCAAATTAAATCCCCATGAATTCTATTTGAATATAGATGTTGATTGGGAACATAGTGAACTTTTGCATCTATATCTTATGAAGTTTTCTTTGGTTAATTTAATTTGGAATTATGACTAGTGATGTGTATATATTGATATTGCATTTGTCTCTTTGTAGTTCTGTGATTAGTCATGGCATCTAAGAATATTATTGCTGATCTTAACAAAGGGAGAAATTAAATGGTGATAATTATAACATATGGCAATTGAAAATTCAGTATCTACTTGATAAAAGTGATGCTTTGGAGGCCATCAACAATGTAATGAGTGAGCCTAAAGAAGTTGAGGGGAATGTTAACAATGCCCAGTTCATGTGATCTAGCTACTTATAATGCATGGAAAAAGAAAGATTCCACTGCACGAGGAATCATGATCAGTTCTATGACCGATGATTGGTATATGAATATCAGCAGTATCAGATTGCTAATAGCATATGGATTGTTTGAGAGAAAAGTTTGGAGGCACTTCAATCTCCAAACTTAGACAGCTCACTATCAAATTTGACACTTACAAGAAAGTCCTTAACAAATCAATGAAACAACATTTAATGGACATGTCAAATATAATCATGGAATTGAAATCTGCTGGACATACCCTTAGATGAGCAACAAGTACAAGCAATTATCCGGTCTCTTCTCAATAGTTGGGAACACATGAAAGTTAATATGACTCATAATGAAAACATTAAGACCTTTGCTGATATTGCGCGTCACTTAGAACTTGAAGATGAACGCCTAAAGGCAGCCAAGCCTGAGGCACAAGCATATGTGGCAAAGCCAAGTTCTAAGAAGTTTTTTGGTTTTAAGCGCAAGAGATTTTATGGTGAAACAAAGGCAAGGGTAAGGAAAATGAGGTTGGTCAGGACCAAAGAAAAAGACTAAGTTTCAAAAGCGCTACAGAGGAAAGCGTGGTGGTAAGAAGGACAAGACTAAGATGACATGCTATAATTGTGGCAAACTGGGTCATTTTGCTCGTGAATGCATTGAGCCTAAAAAGGTACTATCTTATCTTGCCTCCTTATTTTGTGCTTCTATATCAAGTATTTTTGTTTCTAGTACTGTTTTGCTCACTGAAACACATCCTTTGTGGACTGTAGACTCAGGAGCCACAGACCATGTGCTCGAGATAGAAATGAGTTTGTGGAATTTCGTCGAATTCCTGAAAGAACAAAGTGATCTATTTGGGCAACAATGCGAGGATAAAAGTAAAAGGGATTGGTACATGCAAATTGGACTTGCAAGAAGGCCGAATCCTTATTTACATGATGTCCTTTATGCTCCAGATATTCGACGAAATTTGGTCTCTGTAATTGCACTTTTAAAACTAGGTTTTAGCATAACTTTTCACGAAGAATGTGTATCTATCTCTCTTGGTACCAGTTTTTATGGTTGTGGTTTTCTAATGAATGGTTTAATGGTTTTAAACACTAAATATTGCAATAGTAACAATGGTGTTTGTTTTTCCTTATTTACTGAATCTAGCAATGATGATGCCGAGATGATTTTATGGCATACTAGATTAGGGCATATTGGCAAGATAGAATGAATAGACTTGCTCGTGATGGTTAGTGGGATCAAACCTGAAATTTAATCGCCCACTTATGAATATTGCTTAAAAGGAAAAATGAATAAAAAACCATTTGGAACAGCCCATAGGGCTGATTATCCATTACAACTTGTACACTTTGATATATGTGGACCAATGAGTACTAGAGCAAGGCATGGAGCCTCATATTTCATTACTTTCATAGATGATTATACTCGGTATGGTCATGTCTATTTGATCTCTCATAAATCGGAAGCATTGGATTGCTTTATAGGATATCTAAATGAGGTAGAAAATCATTTAGACAAAAGGGTGAAAGCTTTAAGGACCGATCGAGGAAGAGAGTATCTATCTGAACAGTTTAAGGAACTGTGTAATGATAAAGGTATTATGAGACAATTGACCATGCCTAGAACTCCACAACAAAATGGTGTTGCTGAACGGAGAAATAGGACATTACTAGACATGGTCAGGTCTATGATGGCACAAGCTAATCTTCCAATACAATATTGGGGAGATGCTTTATTAACTGCAGCATACATACTTAATAGAGTACCTTCTAAGTCAGTATCCTCCATACCTTATGAGTGATGGACAGGTAAAGAACCTGATTTGAGTCAGATGCATCCCTGGGGATGTGCAGCTTATATACTTGACACTTCCCATAAATATGGTAAAATAGGACCTAGGGGAAGGAAATGTATTTTTATCCGATACTCTGAAAACTCAAAAGGATATGTATTTATTGGTGAGGATTCTGATGGAAGGTTTACTGAAATTGAGTCCCGAGATGTCACTTTTCTTGAAGATCAATTTCCTAAAAAGGATGATGTGGACAAAGGTCTCATTTATATGAAATGGATGAGCAAGAAGAGGTTGGTACAAGTCGTTCGATGGTTGACACTCAAGAAGTTGTACTTAATCCTATTCTTGAAAGTTAGAGTAACAAGGAATTGCTTCAACCATCTCAATTGAGTGGGAGATTTGAGACTAACTTCGAACCGATTTTGATAGGTGGAAGCAATGATTCTCGATTACGAAGGAGTATTCGTTCCAAAACTCCTAGAAAATGTTTTCTAATTGAAAACGAGGCTTATATAGTTACTACCCAAGATGACGATGAACCTTTCAAAGAGGCACTTGAGTGTCCTGCTAAAGAAAAGTGGAAAGTAGCATTGGAAGAAGAAATGGATTCTATGAGGCTAAACCAAGTTTAGGATTTGGTTGATTTACCGCAGGCCGCAAAGCTATTGGGAAAAATGGGTTCTCAAAATAAAGCGTAAGGCAGATGGTTCTATTGATAGATATAAAGCTCGTCTAGTAGCGAAAGGTTATACCCAACAGGAGGGTATAACTATGAGAAACTTTTTCATGTTAGATTTACCTCTATTCGCTTAATTCTAGCTATAGTAGCACATCTAGATTTAGAATTGCATCAAATGGATGTTAAGACCGCTTTCCTACATGGAGAGTTAGACGAGAAAATCTACATGGAACAACCTGTAGGTTTTCTAGTTAAAGGTCAAGAGAGCAAAGTTTGCAAGCTCAAAAGGTCAATTTATGACCTGAAACAATCATCTAGACAGTGGTACCTCAGATTTCATAAAGTAATTTTAAAATATGATTTTAAAATAATTGATGAGGGCCATTGTGTTTATATTAGAAAGATGAATGATAAATTTGCAATTCTATCTCTTTATGTTGATGATATTTTGATAGCTGGAAATGATAAGGAGTATGTCATGACCATTAAAAGATGGTTGTCCATGAATTTTGATATGAAAGACATGGGTGAAGCAAATTACATACTGGGAGTAAAAATTAAAAGAGATCGTTCAAAGAAATTTTTGGCTCTGTCACAAGAGAATTATATCCAAAAGATTCTAGAATGATTTAATATGAGTAGTTGCAAACCCGTGGATACTCCTATTTCAAAGGATGAAGCTTTGAGTCAAAATATGTCCTAAGAATCCACAAGAACAAAAGCAAATGTCTACTGTACCATATACAAGTGCAGTTGGGAGTTTAATGTATGCTATGATGTGCACCCATCCGGATATATATTTTGCTGTTGGACTAGTTAGTCGATATCAATCGAATCCTGGTCCAGAACATTGGAAAGCTGTCAAAAGAATTTTAAGATATTTAAAAGGAACTATGGATTACTGCCTATGTTATCAAGGATTAGAATTACGTCTTGTTGGATATTCAGATGCTGATTGGAGGAGATCTCGATCAACGAAAATCAACATCTGGTTATGCTTTTTTACTTAATAAAGGTGCCATATCTTGGTATAGTAAGAAGCAAACATGCATAGGGCTGTCAACTATGGAAGCTGAATTTATTGCATGTTCAGCTGCTATACAGGAAGCTGTTTGGTTAAGAAGATTTATTGATGATTTGGAAGTTCAAAGTGATGGTGTTGCACCAGTCACTATTTATTATGATAATCAAGCAGCGATTGCTTTCACTAAAGACTCCAAATATCATAGCAGAACCAAACACATTGATACCAGATACAACTACATTAGAGACATCATTAGTAAAAGAGAAGTGATTGTACAATATATCTCTGCGCATCGAATGGTGGCGATCCTTGACTAAACCAATTCCAATAGATGTTTTTATGGCACATATAGATTCTCTTGGATTGCGTAGAATATAAATTGTATTGTTGAGCACATATATTGTATTGTTTTTATGATAAATGCAAATGAATGTTCTTTATCAACATATATATATATGTATACACATTATATTTTTGGTTAGAAGCTCAACAAAGTGATGTCGCACAGGTTCAAAGATTGGCTTACTCACATAAGCAATCACCTCTAGCGCTCGGATAGCGAGTAGAGATGAGACGTAATGCTAGGTATGTCGCCTCATAGAGAGTATGAGATGAGATGTGTGTATATATATATATATGACAATCGATTTGAATAGCCCATTTTCAAATTACATGTGAAAGCCAGATATGAATTCTCAGTGATTGCCTGCTAAATGAGAGCACTTAGAGAATTCAGGTTAGGCGCTTGAAAGCGATTGAACTAAGATCTGTACAGTGTTTTATCAGACATCGAAAAAAAAATTACAAACACTGTAACACAATTCATACCATGTGTGCTAGTTCGACCAATAAGGTAGTGGGAGAAAATATCCTTGCTTCACTATGTGAGACCGATTGAGGTTAAATTAAAACTTTATAATAATACCCTTATACTTTTTACTGTTATTTGGCGTTTGTGTTTAGTGTCTTGCTATCTTAACATGTTACCTATGATTATGTATGGTTCGATCTATGAACATGTCTAGATAAGCGACTAAATATGAATTGCAAAATTTTGAGTAGAAAAGGAAGACTATGTTCGATGTATTCATTGGCCGGCCAATCTTGTCGCTTAAGAAAAGCTAGGATTTGATTATGGATACATAACCACATTATTTTAACATGCTCTTGGAGGGATTAGAGATGTTTTGATAAAAGGAACGAGTCTAGGGTATATCGAGTTGAAACTATTGATATATATATACATACACACACATATATATATATATATTGGTTGAGTTACTATGACATTCCTAATAGATGCATGGTACTAAGCTCCCAAGTGCAGGTATACTCGCTAGGTCGCACTATCCAACTATCAGTATGAAATTGGTGTTTAGATTTCTATTGCATTTATCTTTCTTTCATTTTCCTTTCGCAATGAAGATCTTATCTTGCATGTGCGAGTGGGAGATGTTGGACTATGTGGCGTGACGCCATGATTGATAACTGCCAATGGGCAGTTATCCCACGAAGCCCACGAGGCCATGTGTAGCAGTTATCCACGATGCCATGATAAATAACTGCACATGCCGCTCCTTCGTAGAGTAAGATAGATATTCCTCCTTCGTAGAGTAAGATAATTATTCTGAAAGGATAAGGGCTAGGCGTACGCGAAGACAGAAAGAAAGAAATCAAGGAAGTATCAGAGTCTAACGCCAGAAGGATAGTTTGGACCGTAGAAGAGGGTAACGCCACAACCTAGCATTCAAAATTCTTTCTTCGTGGAATCATCAAGGTAAGTAAATTCGATCCATACATTTATTCATGTATGAGTCATCAAGTTAGGTCCATAAGCTTCTATTTTTACCAAAACATGACACGATGTTTTTTACATTAGTACGTTTGAATAAACTTTTGTTTAGACTTGCATGGTTGTTGTAGGTCCGGGGTCTTGAATATTGGCAGCCTTAGTGTGACACATGTACATTGTCCTCCTCCTGCTTGGCTGTAAGTGGAGTTTAGATATGTTCTTTCATATCAAGTGTTATTTTGGAGGTCATATTAACATGATACATGTCATCCATTACTATGTTTTTGTTTGCTTTTGTGAAATTAGGGCTGGCACAGACATGTCCATTAGTCCTTCAAATTTGAGAAGTCCATCTTGGCTGCCATCATGTTCGGTAAGAGCTATCAATTATATGTACATATGCTAATAATTGTGTTGAAACAGATTTCGACTTAATCTTGCAAAAAATAAATCTATTGTTTGGTAGTACTCTGCTATAATGTATGGTGGATGATTCTACTGTTGCTGTGCTGTGGTTACTTATAATCTCTCTCTCTCTCTCTCTCTCTCTCTCTCTATCTTGTTCTCCCTCCAGAAGATTTGGGTACACTAAGGGTTTGCCGTTTTGGTATCGAGGGCATACCAGTAAAATTCTAATACAGTGCCAATATGCCTGATACGCTCAGAGGCTACAGACCAGAACATTATGGTACGTATGGCTGGTACAGCTGTGTACCGACTGGTATGGTATACCATAGGTACACTAGATCATCAATGAAGAGTGTCTTCCTGAAACAAACCCTTAAAGTATCTCTAAATTTGTCATCACTCAAAAAACTGATAATCCACATGCTGTATATGTGCAACAACTAACAGTCATGCTTGCTAAGGTGATGTTGATGCTTGTCATAGGATCACTAACAGGTCCATGCTATTATCAGATGGCTCTTTAGCTGGTGTATGCTTGCCATTATTCAACAGAAGCATGGAGAGATCATTTGGAGTATATCAACTAAGTTCCAATGAACCAGAATTTCATTTGAAGCATACAACTGAAGTTCTAATGAACCAAAATTGGGGTATTAAATACTAAACTACTAATGCAAAGAATTTGGTGCTGATTTCTATAGGGTTGATGTCAGCTTGACAACCAGTCATAGAATCTGCTCAACCGTTTCATGGAATCTTATAAACTAAGTCACGCTCTATAGCTGATGCTGTTTGTGTTTGTTGTCAACAATACAACTTCAAAAAAGCTAATAGTTAACACAACAGATTTAGAACTCCCTGCAAAGGTGACAAATAACAGCAATCAGCATCTTGTGATTAGAAACAGTGCATATAGTTTGAAGTAAAACTACTATTATGGAAGACATGATTAATTATCTGTGCAAATCATACTAATTTTTGAGACCTTGACATGGAAAGATATGGGGTAAATTGATATCTGATGTAGCAGAGTCTAATGTTTACTCAGTTTTCACCATGCATGCACAAAGTATTTTGTAGGAATATGCTATCTTAAAAGAGAGTTATTCTTAAGCAGATTATTTTGTCTTCTTGGTCCAGATCTATGCAGTAGGATCTTCCTCTGGTAATGGGATTTATCTGCTTGATTTCTATCCAGACACAAGCTCTGCATGCCATGTAGATTTTGAGTGAGTGCAATTAAATCTTACTCCATGTGAAATTTTGTTCTAAGAGGCAGATTGAGCTGTAGGCCATCCTTGTCAATTGCTAGCAATTATCTGTTGATGGTTACTGATTTGCCTCTTTAAATGATTTATTTATGCTAGCAAGCAATTTATCTTAGGTTCAGGGATTTGTTTTAAAAAGTGAATTTGTTATTGCCACTTTTTTCCTTTTTCTTCATCATCATCATTAATGTGTGGCTAGACTCTAGATACCTATTTGCTCTACTCATCAGGGAGGACTTCCAATGCATTTCTGAGGAAAGTAGAGGAGCTGTCCAAAACAAATTTGTTCCTATGTCACAAAATGTTTTGGCCTGTGCTGCTCATCCCCACAATGGTACCATCATAGCTGGAACTAAGGTCAGGTTCTCTGACATTTGCATAATTTTCAAGCTGCTCAGATTTTTTATTCATCCAGTTGCTGAGCATGTTCTTATTCAAAACTATGCTTATTTTTGATATTCAAGGACTTCTTATTTGTGTGCTCTTCGTAATCTTTGCTACTATCTACGAGGATTCATGTTAGTATATATTTAATATCACATCAGCAATGCATTGAGAAGATCTTGGGTATTTGTACAAGAACAAAGAACCCAAATAATATATTTTTGGCTTGCCTTTTTAGGTGAGGTTCTAAGTTACAAATGGTATTAAAGTGGATCCAGCTTACAACTCATATAGACTATGAGACACTGCAAATGAATTTTATGTGTATATGATTAGATTTGATTGGATTTGGATTTGCACTCTAAGCTTTGTGTTTAATTTCATGTTAGTTATATATTAGAAAGATCCTAAGTATTTATATAGAAACAAAGCGTTCAAATAATACTTTTTAGCTGGTCTTTTTGGATGAAGTCCTCGATTATAACTATTGTGAGTTGATATAGAAAATTTTGATGCATTATTTCATTGATGCTTGCTTCTTGTCAAATCAACTTCTTATGGATTTATTGCTTGATTTCAGCAATCTTCTTTACTGGTGGTCTCTCAAAAGTACTACACTATGGAAGAAGACTCAGACCGTACTATGTGAAGGCTGATTAACATTATTCATTCTCCAATTCTTAAGTTAAAGTGAGACTGCAGACTGTATAAAACCTATAATTTTCCAGGGATCATCTGCATTTGTAAATCGTAGTTTTCAACAGAGAGATTGGGCGGTCATTTGTACTTATTAGCCGAAGTATGAGATGCAGCAGCAGGTAAACCGAATGGCAAGTAAGGAGAAGCTAAGAGAAGCCAAAGCTGAGGCGTGCCGGGGAAACACGCAAGGCACCACCACGAAATCACACCCTGGTGTTACATCTTTTCGATAATGCTACCTCGTTTTCAACTCATTTGCCAGAGCATTTCCCTGTCGTGGAACCTTGCTGAAAGCCTGTTTCTGGGAAAAGCTTGGGATGAGCTCCAATCGCTATGTAATGCTCCACTTGCCACTTTGCCATTTTTGAGCTGCAGAGACACCTCTTTCAATGCTTTTCATGAGAATTTATCGAGCATGAGTCACTGACCGACAGAAGTTAGTGGCCCTGAGTTGTAGGGGTTCAAACGACGATTGGTTGTTTGGCACCCTTTTCTATTAGTTGTTTGCTATATATATATATATATATATATATATATATATATATATATATAAATATTCTAATCGATAAAAGATTTGTGGGTGATATTTAGTGGTGATGACGCCAAGTCACATTCTTCAAACGGGAAAGACGGACGTTCTTTTCGGATCCCTGCAAGAAAAGGATCGGTTGTTTCAGTGGGGACCCTTCGACGCTCAAGTCAGTCACTTGGGATAAGACAGGAATGTTTAGCGGAAAGGAGTTGAGACAGTTAGGGTTTTGCTAGAAGGAAGAGAGCTAGAAAACCAGAGTTTGGATCTTTACTTATAGTGCGGGCTTGTGTTTTTATACCTGTCCGAATATCTCATCCTACTGTTTCAAAAGATTGCCGTCGTATCATCACTGTGCACGCCGGAGGTGTCTCGCGATACCTGTTAACATGATATTACACGTGTCTAACAGCTGCGGTTGTATTTGGTGTGCGCTGTTGCTTGACGCGATCGTGCATAGTGCAAGTGGTAGTGAGTCGTACTTCGTAACGGGACAGTCACGCACAGGAACATGCAGTGCACCATATGTCGTTATGAGGCATGGTCGCAAGCAGCCATGGGCGCATGAAAAGTCATGTGGGCGCGTCAGGTGGTCCGGAGCTGTCATTTGGTTCGAAGGTTGGTCCGCGTGCTAACTGTTGATGATACTGCGCACCTTGAGATCGGAGGGGGGTCTCGGGATCGAGATACGATGATCCCATTGAGACCGGAGGGGGTTTCGTTTACCCGTTTCGTTGGAACGTTGGAACCGGCGCGGGAGGCCGGAGCCAAAGGCCGTCGTTGGAGGTCGAAGCCAAAGGCCGTCGCTGGAGGCCATCGCTGGAGGTCGGGGATGAGATAATGCTGGTGCACCCCGAGATGAGATAATGCACCCGAGACCGGAAGGGGTCCGGGGTGGATGATGCTGGTGCACCCGAGACCGGGGGGTCTCGGGGTTGAGATATGATGATCCCACCCCGAGACCGGAAGGGGTCTCGGGGATGAGATAATGCTGGTGCACCCCGAGAGGGGGTCTCGGGGTTGAGAGATGATGATCCCACCCGAGACCGGAAGGGGTCTCGGGGTGGGATAATGCTGGTGCACCCCGAGACCGGGGGGTCTCGGGGTTGAGGATGATGATCCCACCCCGAGACCGGAAGGGGTCGGGGTGGATAATGCGGTGCACCCCGAGACCGGGGGGTCTCGGGGTTGAGATGGTGATCCCACCCCGAGACCGGAAGGGGTCTCGGGGTGAGATAATGCTGGTGCACCCCGAGACCGGAGGGGGTCTCGGGGTTGAGATATGATGATCCCACCCCGAGACCGGAAGGGGTCCGGGGGAGATGCTGGTGCACCCCGAGACCGGGGGGGTCTCGGGGTGAGAGATGATGATCCCACCCCGAGACCGGAAGGGGTCGGGGATGAGATAATGCTGGTGCACCCCGAGACCGGGGGGGTCTCGGGGTTGAGATATGATCTCCGTTAACTGCTGTTACCTTTTATTCTAACGATGCGGATCAGTCATATCAGATGCCCCCTCACCCCTGAGGCGAAGCGGGTCCCACTTGAGGAAAGGGGTGTTCTCCTCCATGTGGCTGATCCCCGTCCACATCTCTTATGCGGACGGCATGGGGAATGTGAGAAGGCGGCCCTCCGTACACTGTGCCCGCCACGATCGACCTCGAGAGAAAAACAGCCCTTCGAAGTCTGCGCGAAAAGCTGTATCATCATTACCTCTCATAGCGGACGACGTCAGCGGGTCCCATCATTGGCCGGAGGCGTGCCGCACCACGCGCTGGGCATCCCTCGAGGCGAGCCAGCCTATGGTAGGGGCCATGTGGCTGACGAGACGAGGCGGGACGATTTGAAAACCCAATAAACCCAAATGAGGGGTTGAATCTGGCCATATCGCTTCCGCTGTCGTCGTCTTCCTTTGTGCCTGTGCTCTGATCTCCCCTGCAACCCGAGAGCTCGTGCTTGGCTTTCTTTCTTCCAGGTCAGTTCTTTGTCCATTCCAGACTTCTCCATCCCCTTTGCTCATGAGCTCTCCATCCTGGACCTCGGAGGACGGTTCGGAGAATCGTCCTCCCTCTGAGAGGCACTGTACCTCTCCCGCACCTTCTCCTTCCTTCCGCTTGAGTGGTCCACTGATTCAGAGGACCGCGTCCCCCTGGCCCGGCGACGGGTCGCCGGTGGAGCCCCATCGAGGGGCCGCCGGTCGGAGGCCGGCACCTCCTCGAGGGTGGAGGGGTCCCCGGAGGGGATTGCCTCCACGGTAACAGGTCTGGATTTGGCAAAAATCCGGGCCCGTTACCAGATTCCCCGGGACGTTGAGCTTTTTCTGCCAACTCCCGACGATAGGGTCATCTCCTCCCGACCCGGTCGGGTGGCCCTTTATGAGATTTGCCTAAAGGCAGGTCTCCGTCCACCTTTTCCCCCTTTTTCATCAACCTTCTCGACTACTACTCCTTGACCCCATCTCAACTGGTCCCGAACTCCTACCGTGTCGTCAGCGCCTTTGTCATTCTCTGCCATCGTCTGGGTATCACCCCTCGAATCTCTCTTTTCGATCCTTCTACATCCTCCGGTCCCAGAAGGGTTGGTGGCTATTCCAGCCCCGACCCAATCGGGTCCTCAAACTTTTTCTTCCTTCTTCAATTAAGGGATGGAAATCCCGATTCTTTTTCGCGAACATTGACCAAGTTAGGCCCCGGTGGGGAGATCCCGACCTCCGAGGGAACGCGAACTCCGCCATCCATCCTGGGGATCGGGAGGCGTTGGGTCTGGCTGCCGAGATCCCCGGTACACCCTGCTCTTGACGGAGGATAATCTCGAGTCGGCGGGTCTTATCTCCCACCGGGGTAAGCCATCTCCACCCTTAGCCAAAATTTTGCTTCTTTTTTTTTCTTTTTTTTTTTACTTTGACTGATATTGCGCAGCTATGAAGATACCGGCAGAGAACTCCTGAGGGCCGCCTCTAAAAAGAGGGCCCGGGAAGGGCCACCTGGAGGCCAGCGAGCTCCAGCTCCAAAACGCCCGACGGCTCGGGCTCCCCACCACCGGCACCGCAAGACCCCCGGCTGCTCCAGAAGTTGATCTCACAGCCGACACCCGCCAGAGATGGCGGCGACCGCGAGAGTCCCAATGAGGAGCCAGTCGGAGGAGCCGGAGGGAGCCCATAGTGGCTGAAGAGCTTCCTGCCCCTGGCGAACCGACCCCGCCAGAGGCTGCCATGGATTGGGGCGAGGGGCCATCAGGGCCGTGAGCCCACCCCCCGAGAGGTCGCCTAGGAACAGCCCGCGCACCGAGCCAGACTGCCGAGACGGCCGAACGGAGTGGGGTCAAGCCCGGGCCACCCCGAGACTCCTTGAACGATGGTCGCTG
This sequence comes from Calamus simplicifolius, assembly GCA_900491605.1. Lineage (NCBI taxonomy): Eukaryota > Viridiplantae > Streptophyta > Magnoliopsida > Arecales > Arecaceae > Calamus > Calamus simplicifolius. The sequence continues at coordinate 469,151 of UESW01004800.1, read as the reverse complement.
GGCTGAGCGGGTCCTTGCCCCGGTTTTTATGCCCGAGATCCTGGAGGACCTTAGCCACCAAAAGGCGAGCGCATTCTTCCAGGATTCCTACGCGGCTGTCGTCAGGGTAAGCGGTCTTTTCGCCTTTGCCTTTATCTCTTTTCTTTTTGCTAACCTGGAACTTACGCATGCAGCTCGCACACTCCCTGAGGGCCGCCAGGGATGTGATCCATGGGAAGGCCCTTCTGCGGGAGGCGCAGAAGGAGGCTGAGGACGCTCAGCGCCGCGCGGAGGCGGCCGAAGAGGCGCTGGAGTTGGCCAGAAGCGCCTGGGCAAGTGAAATAAAGGCCGCTGAGAACCGGCGGAGGCCGACGCCAACCGTGCGCGCGGCACTCCACCAAATGACGGAGGCCGAGAATGCTGTGATGGCCAGAGATCTACACATCTCTGAGCTAACCTTAGCCCTCCAGGAGGCCGAGGGTCGAGCGGAGGGTTGAAGGGCGGAGGAAGAGGCGCGGGCGGCGAAGGAGGAAGCAAGCCAATCCGGGGAGGAGGCGAGCCCGCCCGGGAGGCGAGAGGGTTGCAGCGGCAGCCCTCGCCGCGGAGAAGGCTCGGGCCGCAGAGGTGGAAGCTGCCATCGGCCAGGACCGCTGGGATCATAGAAGAGTACAAGGCGTCCGAGCGCTTTACAGATGATTTGGCAGAAGCCTCGGCGGCAGTGTTCCTCGAAGGTTCCAGCATGGGAAGGAGAAAGTGGCCAGGGATTTGAACATTCCCCAGGCCCTGGAAGTTGAGCTAGACCGCTTCTCAGATTGGCCCCCTCCGATGATGAGCCGCGCCAGCAGAACCGTGAGCTTGTATTTTTGTTTTTGCAAGTCCGACGATGTCGGCATTTTGTAATCCCTTCAATTAATGAGATAATCTTCTTCAAAATACATTGTCTATTTGTGACTTACCTGAATTCGTTGGTTGACAATACGCGGCCCCATGTCCCATTAGTCCCGCTAGTGTCAGGGGATAACTCTCAACTCATCGAGCTATTCCGCCTTAGCCATCTAGGACCGAAAATTGGGGCCAGGGAGGATAGGTTTCTTGGGGTTGAAATGCCGGTAGTTGGAGGTTGAGGTAGGCGGGTTCCTCAAGACCGTCAGCGCAACGCTCTGCCAGGAGTATGCCGGGCCTTGCGCTAAGGCATGTGGCTTTTGGTGTCGACGGGGGTTGGACTTTATATGAGGAAGAAATGTGCCGTCGGATGTCGGGGGGTGTGAGGTCAGGCTTTAAAACGGGTGTCGGGCTTTACGCCTGGCTGGCCCAGGGCTTTAGGTGCCGATGGGTGTCGGGCTTTATGCCTAGCTGGTCCAGGGCTTTAGGTGCCGAATGCCTGGCTGCCCAGGGCTTTAGGTGCGGGTGTCGGGCTTATGCCTGGCTGGAGGGCTTTAGGTGCCGACGGGGTCGGGCTTTATGCCTGGCTGGCCCAGGGCTTTAGGTGCCGACGGGTGTCGGGCTTCATGCCTGGCTGGCCCAGGGCTTTAGGTGCCGATGGGTGTCGGGCTTCATGCCTGGCTGGTAGGGCTTTAGGTGCTGGTGCCAGGGCTTTAGGTGCCGATGGGTGTCGGGCTTCATGCCTGGCTGGCCCAGGGCTTTAGGTGCCGATGGGTGTCGGCTTATGCCTGGCTGGCCCAGGGCTTTAGGTGCCGACGGGTTCGGGCTTCATGCCTGGCTGGCCCAGGGCTTTAGGTGCCGACGGGTGTCGGGCTTTGCCTGGCTGGCCCAGGGCTTTAGGTGCCGATGGGTGTCGGGCTTTATGCCTGGCTGGCCCAGGGCTTTAGGTGCCGACGGGTGTCGGGCTTCATGCCTGGCTGGGGCAGGGCTTTAGGTGCCGACGGGTCGGGCTTCATGCCTGGCTGGCCAGGGCTTTAGGTGCCGACGGGTGTCGGGCTTTATGCCTGGCTGGCCCAGGGCTTTAGGTGCCGACGGTGTCGGGCTTTATGCCTGGCTGGCCCAGGGCTTTAGGTGCCGACGGGTGTCGGGCTTCATGCCTGGCTGGTGCAGGGCTTTAGGTGCCGACGGGTGTCGGGCTTTATGCCTGGCTGGCCCAGGGCTTTAGGTGCCGATGGGTGTCGGGCTTCATGCCTGGCTGGCCCAGGGCTTTAGGTGCCGACGGGGTCGGGCCTGGCTAGGGCTTTAGGTGCCGGTGTCGGGCTTCATGCTGGCTGGCCCAGGGCTTTAGGTGCCGACGGGTGTCGGGCTTCATGCCTGGCTGGTGCAGGGCTTTAGGTGCCGACGGGTCGGGCTTCATGCCTGGCTGGTGCAGGGCTTTGGTGCCGACGGGGTCGGGCTTTATGCCTGGCTGGCCCAGGGCTTTAGGTGCCGACGGGTGTCGGGCTTTATGCCTGGCTGGTGCAGGGCTTTAGGTGAAAAGATCTCAGGAGCTAAAATCGAAATTTGTTAATATAAAATGAGGGGTGAAAACCCAAGTGAATACAGGCATGATACTTGATGTGAGAGGAGGAATACGTTACTGATAGTACCCGAAGGTTATCTGCATTCCATGTCCTAGGGAGTGGCTTCCCATCGAGCTCCTCAATCTTGTAAGCTCCGTGGTGAAGTGTCTCGGCGATCCGATAAGGTCCTTCCCAATTTGGAGCTAGCTTGCCTCCCTCTGCTGGCTTCGAGACCTCAGCCCGTCGAAGGATCAGGTCTCCTGGCAGGAAAGTCCTGGGGCGCACACGGGCGTTGTAATATTTGGCGGCCCGTTGCCGGTAGACCGCCATCCGAAGTCGCGCTCGGTCTCGCACTTCCTCCACCAGGTCGAGGTTGGCTCGCAGCTGGTCTGGGTTGCCTTCCTCGCTGTATGATTCCACCCGAGGGCTCGGTGAGCCAACCTCCACCGGGATGACGGCTTCGGATCCAAAGACTAAGCTGAATGGTGTCTCGCCGGTGGGGGCTCGCGGCGTTGTGTGGTAGGCCCATAGCACGTTGGGGAGCTCCTCCACCCATCGCCCCTTGTAGTCATCTAGCCGAGATCTCAGCCCCTGGAGAATGATCCGATTAGTCACCTCGGCCGCCCCGTTGGTCTGAGGGTGCCCGACGGAAGTGAACCTCTGATGGATGCCCAGCTCGGAGCAGAACTCCCGGAAGGGCGCATTGTCAAATTGCCGGCCGTTATCAGTGACCAGGGTGTGCGGTAGCCCGAACCGACATATGATGGACTTCCAAAAGAAGGATCTCACTTTGCTTTCTGTGATCTTGGCAAGGGCCTCGGCTTCAACCCACTTGGTGAAGTGATCCACCGCCACCAAGAGGAACTTTCGCTGTCCGGAGGCCGGGGAAATGGTCCCAGGATATCCATGCCCCACTGGGCGAAGGGCCAGGGTGCTACTAAGGGGGTTAGGTGAGACGTCGGCTGTCGCTGGATATTAGCGTGACGCTGACAGCTATCACATCTCTTAACAAGCTCGGCCGCGTCCTCCTTCATTGTTAGCCAGAAGTACCCCTGCCGCAGGGCCTTGTAGCTAGGGCTCTGCCCCCCAGGTGACTCCCACAGATGCCTTCATGGATCTCCCGAGGATGTAATCTGATTCAGCCGGCCCCACGCACCTGAGGACTGGGTATGAGAATGATCTCCGATAAAGCTTCCCGTCCATCATCAAGAATCTCGGGGCCCTCCGCCTGAGTAGCTTGGCCTCAGCGGGGTTCTCTGGGAGAGTGCCGTCGGTCAAATATCGGATGTAGGCGTCCATCCAGGAGGGCTCTTGCTCCACCGGCAATGCTTCATCCGCAACTTCAATGCTCGGGGCTTGTAGGTGCTCCACATATGTTCTTCCCAGCGTCCCGTCGGCCGAAGTGGCTAAGCGGGATAATGCATCGGCCCTGGCGTTCTCGCTCTGGGGATGTAGCTGACGCGGAAGTAAGAGAAACGAGAGGCTTGGGACTGCACCTTGCTCAAATATCGGGACATGGTTGGGTCCCTAGCTTCGTACTCCCCGGTGATCTGCCCAGAAACAAGTTGAGAGTCCGTGAAGGCCCTCAAACGCCCCGCGCCTAACTCCTCAGCCAACCTCATCCCCGCTAGCAAAGCTTCATACTCCGCCTGGTTATTAGTTGCCGGGAACTGGAATCTGAGAGCATACTCCACTGCATCTCCCTGGGCTCGCAAGAATGAGTCCAGCTCCGCTTCCTTGAGAATTTGCAGCTCCATCCACATGCAAGATCCAGTCCTCCTCCGCCTCCTCGGTTGAGGGAGGGTCTACACACTCCTCCGGGCACCTCCTCCATACCTCCCTCGGTCCAGGAACACTCAACCAAGAAATCAGCTAACACCTGAGACTTCATGGCTGACCTTGGCCGGATGGATAGGTCAAACTCACTTAGTTTAATGGCCCACTTGGCTAGCCGACCGGAGGTGTCGGGGCGAGATAAGATGGTTCGAAGAGGCTGGTCCGTGAGCACCACGATGGGATGAGCTTGAAATAAGGTCGGAAGCGTTGAGCAGAGACCACCAAGGCAAAAATAATCTTCTCGGTTCTAGAGTACCTGGGGCGTCATGGAGTACCTTGCTGGTGTAATAGATTGGCTTCTGAACCCATCAGCATCCATGCGCACGAGCACAGAGCTGACAGCCTCGGGGGAGGCTGCAAGATATAGGAAGAGCTCCTCTCCATTCTTAGGCTTGGACAACAGCGGGGGAGTGGATAGAAACTGCTTCAACTCCTCAAAGGCACCCTGACACTCCTTTGTCCACTCGAAGCCGTTGACCTTGCGCAGCGCCTTAAAGAAGGGCAGGCACCTTTCTGCCGATCTTGACATGAAACGACTCAAAGCCGCCACCCTCCCAGTCAGGCGTTGCACCTCCTTCTTGTTGGCTGGGGGCCTCATCTCCAAGATAGCCCTGATCTTGTCAGGTTGGCTTCGATCCCTCGCTGGGTTACCATAAAACCCAGAAACTTGCCTGCTGCCACTCCAAAGGCGCATTTGTGGGGGTTAAGCCTCATCCGATACCGGCGCAAGTTATTGAAGGTCTCCTCGAGGTCGGCGACATGGTCAGCAGCACTGATGCTCTTGGTCAGCATATCATCCACATACACCTCCATGTTGCGCCCTATCTGGTCCTCAAAGACCTTATTCATCAATCTTTGATAGGTGGCCCCGGCATTTTTCAACCCAAACGGCATCACCTTGTAACAGTAAATCCCCTTTTCTGTGATAAAGGAAGTGCTTCTTCATCCGCCGGGTTCATCTTGATTTGATTATACCCCGAGAACGCATCCATGAAACTAAGGGTTTCATGCCCGGACGTGGCGTCCACAAGCTGGTCGATCCGGGGCAGCGGGAAGCTGTCTTTAGGGCACGCCTTGTTGAGGTCGGTGAAGTCCACGCACATCCTCCAGCTCCGCTGGCCTTGCGAACCATTACGACATTCGCCAGCCAGTCCGGGTAATGCACCTCGCGGATGTGACCGGCCGCCAGCAGCTTCCGCACCTCCTCATCCACGGCTTTTGTCGGTCAGGGGAAACTCCTTTTCTTCTGCCGGATAGGCCGGCACCCCGCCGAATGTTAAGCTGGTGGGTGATCACCTCCTCTGGAATCCCCGGCATGTCGGACGCCGACCATGCGAAGACATCCGCATTAGCCCGCAGAAAGGTGAGGAGTCGGTCACGAGCCTCCTCGGGAGTAAGGCTCCAATCCGGACTGTTTTGCTGGGTCCTCCCCGAAGGGAAAGTAAGCAGTCGCTCGGCTGGCTCTCCTCTTTTCTCCAGGTCTCGGGGGTCCAGCGTCTCAGGTATCGGTGCGGGTGCCGCCCCCTGCGGACTAGGGGCCAAGTGATAGCAAAGTTGGTGGATTCTGCTCTCCCCGCATCTCCCCGACTCCTCTGCTGGTGGGAACCTCACGAGGAGCCTCTTAGTGGATATGACAGCATCCAAGAGGTTGAGCCCGGGCCTCCCGAGGATCGCGTTGTATGCGAGGGGCACGCGAACCACCAAGAACTTCATGAAAACAGTGCTTGGCACGGGGTGTACCAGCCGTCACAGGGAGAGTGACCTCCCCCTCAACTTTTACAGAATCTCCCGTGAATCCCATCAGAGGCCGGAGCAGATCAGGTGACAAGTTCATGCGAACAAAGGCATCGTAGTTCAAAACATCCACAGAACTCCCACTGTCAACTAGAATTCTTTTTACAGGATGCTTAGCGATCGTCATGGACACGACGACGCTATCATCATTTTTGTTCACTACCCCATCTAAGTCCTTTTCAAAGAAAGGAATTACAGACTCCGACTCCCCCTCCCCTCTTGGCCTCTTCGACGGGCCTCCTGCCCCCCAGGAAATCATCGCACCGTCTTCTCCGTCGGGGCATTGTCGATCACCGGCGGGGGGGCGCTGACGGGCCAGGAGCTCCCGGGTTGTTCCTCTGAACGAACTTTCCCAGGTGGCCCCGCTGGATAAGGTCTTCAATAGCCTTCTTCAGCTGGCGGCAATCGTCGGTGTCGTGGCCATGGTCCCGGTGGTAGCGGCAGTAGAGGTTCTTGTTCCGAGGGATCTTCGGGTTTATGGGAGGAGGGCGCTGCAGATAAGACTCCCCTTCAATCTCGAGCAGGATCTGAGATATCGGGGCGAGCAATGGGGTGTAGGGTCCGTCTCTTGGTGCAGGGGCTCGGGGCGGTTGTCTGGCCGGCGAGGAGGCTCAGGTCTCCTGGGGGAACTTCTGCAGGTTCCGGCGGGCCGGCTTCTTGGGGACATTCCCACCAGCCTCGCGGGAAAAGTCGGCCTCGTCGCCCGGATGTACTTCTGGGCCCGGATCAGAAGCTCGGAGTAAGAGCCGGCGGCTTCTTGTCAAGAGAGTACGCGAAGCGAGACGGGCGGAGCCCCGCTTCAAGGCCAAGGTAGCCACCGAGTCTTCCAGGTTGTAGACCTCCAGCTGCTTCTTTAAACCGAGCGACGTAGTCCCGCAGGGACTCGCCGCTCTTCTGCTGGACGGCGAAGAGACTGTCGCCACCCTTGGAATCTTCCGGCAGGTCAAAATGGGCCAAGAAAGCCCTCTCCAACTGGCGGAAGGAATCGATGCTTCGTGGCGGCAGACGGGAGTACCAAGCTCGAGCAGCCTTCTTCAGGGTGGCCGGGAAGGCAATGCACATAAGCGAGTCAGTGGCCCCCTGGACTTGCATGAGTACCTTATAGCTTTCCAAGTGGTCCAGGGGGTCTGTGGTCCCGTATGGATCTAGCTGGGGAAGGCGGAACCTGGTGGAGATGGGCTCCTCCATGATGCGGCGAGACAAGGGAGGCCGGCTGTCGTAGTCTGTTTCTGGCAGGTGGGTGATCCGACGGCTAAGCTCCTCCAGCCTCTGATTATACTCATCGAGTCGACGCTCGGCTCGACGAGGCATCCGGCCATCAAAAGAGCCCTCCCCGAAGATTCGGAAGATGGAGAACGGGGCGGCGATGCCGGCGGGGGCGCTCCGCCTCCTTCCCATGCCGCCGCTTAGGAGAGACACTAGCGTGGCGGGAAGGAGACCGATGTCTCTTAGAGGCTTCGCGGTGGTGAGGCTTGGCCGGAGATCGATGGTGGTGATCCACAGGAACTGGCGATCTCCTCGGGAGGAATGCTGGCTGGGTTGCACCACCCCTGGGACAGATGGATTCGGCTCTGGCTGCTGCACGGCCGCCTGCTGGTGCTGCAGGCCCTGAACCGCCGCCGCCAAAGACTGGACTTGCGTGGCCAGGGCAGTGAATCGATCTTTTGGAGCTGTTGCAGAGCAGGCGCGGGAACATCGACCTGAGGAGCAGAAGGCCCAGCCCCCGGGGGTGCAGCGGCTCCGGAATACTGGCTGCGAGAGCCGGGGGCCTCTGCGGGTGGACCGGCCCCGCGGTGCTGCCCCCCAGCGCAACCGGCTGAAACTCCCTTCGTCCGGGTCGTCACCATAGCTTCAAGAGCTTGAAGAGAGGGAAAGTAGACTGCTGGTTCGATGTCTTTCTCTTTCTTCCCCCTTCCTGCGCGCCAATCTGATGACGCCAAGTCACCTTCTTCAAACGTGGGGAAGACGGACGTCCTTCTCCTCGGACCCCTGCAAGAAAAGTCCGGAGATCGGTTGTTCCGGTGGGGACCCTCCGACGCTCAAGTCAGTCACTTGGGATCAGACAGAACCGCTCAGCGGAAAGGAGCTGAGACAGTTAGGGTTTTGCTAGGAGGAAGAGAGCTAGAAAACCAGAGTTCGGATCCTTACTTACAGCGCGGGCGTGTGTTTTTATACCTGTCGAATATCCCATCTACTGTTCCGGAAGATTGCCGCCGTACCATCACTGTGCGCACCGGAGGTGTCCCGCGATACCTGTCAACATGATGTTACACGTGTCTAACAGCCGTGGTTGTATTTGGTGCGCCGTTGCTTGACGCGACCGCACAGTGCAAGTGGTAGTGAGTCGTACTCCGTAATGGGACACAGTCACGCACAGGAACATGCAGTGCACCATACGCCGTTATGAGGCATGGCCGCAAGCAGCCATGGGCGCACGGAAAGTCACGTGGACGCGTCAGGTGGTCCGGAGCTATCATTTGGTTCGAAGGCTGGTCCGCGTGCTAACTGTTGATGATACCCGCGCACCCCGAGACCGGAGGGGGGTCTCGGGATCGAGATACGATGATCCCACCCCGAGACCGGAGGGAGTCCCGTTACCTCGTTCCGTTGGAACCGGCGCTGGAGGCTGGAGCCAAAGGCCATCGCCGGAGGCCGGCGCTGGAGGCCGGAGCCAAAGGCCGTCGCTGGAGTCCAGCACTGGAGGCCATCGCTGGAGGTCGGGGATGAGATAATGCTGGTGCACCCCGAGACCGGGAGGGGGTTCGGGGTTGAGATATGATGATCCACCCCAGACCGGAAGGGGTATCGGGGATGAGATAATGCTGGTGCACCCCGAGACCGGGGGTCTCGGGGTTGAGATATGATGATCCCACCCCGAGACCGGAAGGGGTCTCGGGGATGAGATAATGCTGGTGCACCCCGAGACCGGGGGTCTCGGGGTTGAGATATGATGATCCCACCCCGAGACCGGAAGGGGTCTCGGGGATGAGATAATGCTGGTGCACCCCGAGACCGGGGGGGGGTCTCGGGGTTGAGATATGAGATATGATGATCCCATCCGAGACCGGAAGGGGTCTCGGGGATGAGATAATGCTGGTGCACCCCGAGACCGGGGGGTCTCGGGGTTGAGATATGATGATCCCATCCCGAGACCGGAAGGGTCTCGGGGATGAGATAATGCTGGTGCACCCCGAGACCGGAGGGTCTCGGGGTTGAGATATGGTAATCTTTGTTAACTACTGTTACCTTTTATTCTAACGATGCGGGATCAGTCATATCAAATGGTAGGCAAGAAGTTGGTCGCATTCAAAATACATGAAGTCTCTCTGCGTCTGGTCAACAAGATAGCTGTATTGACTTTTCTTTTTCCTTCTATTTTTTTTGTTGATTTGCTATGGTGATCTTGAAAGGATGCTACGAAGGATCTAGTATGTGGTCTGTATCTTTTTCGTCTTTCGTTTTTTATCAGGTCTGCTTTTGGGGTTGCACTCTGATCTGACTAAACCTAAAAAATTGGTCGAGTCTTTAAGTTATATCCTCTGTATGCTCCAACTGAACTACCTAGCAAAATAGCCTTGCCAGATAATTCAGATTACTTGCGGTGTAGCTGTGTTTGCGTGTCTTAGGTAGGCACTTGGAACCGTGGAGGAATTAGGCTCTATGGAAGACCCATCTCAACTCCACGAAGTCCTGCAGGGTAAGCGAGAACCGCTTATCCAGTTTATTAAAAGTTGGTAAGAGACATTGCGTAGGAGGATTAACACGTATCCTCTTGCATTGCAGGCACCAAGAAAAATGCAACGCACTTGGACGAGCTATTATGTCATGTAGTTCCCAATGACACTATGGTCAGTAAGGGAACCGATGGATGGTGGTGTTTCTTATCAAATTTCTAGGATCCAGACATTTATTTGCATTTTACTGCACTAATAAAAACAAGTTCAGATGGTTTTTTCCTATTTATGATGTCCCGAAGCGTGCCTAAAGCACTAAAGCAGCGCTTTTAAGGTTGGATTGTTGGCTTCGGTGATTTGTCTCTTACCAAACCTTCACTTTTCATAGCAGCGAGACGGAAAAAGCGAACAAACAAGCCGAACATTTCTATTGGCATTTCCAGCACCGGCAAACTTAAATATTTCGCACCCGCCAGACAATGATGGAATTTTATATATTGCTGCTCCTTTATACAATGAAATGATGAGAACAAGAATTCTACAATCAACTCTTCCCTTAGGCTGCAAATGAAGATTGGATCATATTTATTTCATTCTGATTTGATTTCATATTTAGATTTGGAGCTAATTTATTTATTGTTCGAGTATAGTGGGATTGAGCCTGGAATCGAGCGGGATTGGGCTTGTGAAAGAATTTTAGATGCAACGTATCATTCAGATTGGGATTGAACCGAAAGATATTATATTTAAGTAAAAAAAAAAAAATCTATCCAACCAAATAATTATAAATGTCGGCAAGGGGTATCCAACCAAAAATAATTACAAATGTCGGCAAATGAGTCGAGCGCCGGCATGGGTACAGGACCGGCCACTTCGTACCGCCCATCCGTCAACGAAAAGTGGGGAAAAAGTAGTCCGGTGATGGTTGCCTCCATCCATACGTTCACTTCAACTTGGGGGGGGGGGGGGGGGGCTACGTCATTCCATTTGCAGTGACATCCACCTGCATCTTTACAATTGGTTTCAAGTTGCCTTCAGCAGCTAGTCAGTGACCACCTCTGGGAATTTTCACCTTCCAAATTGTTCAGTGGAAGACTCGAGAAAAGCTTCTCAGCTTGGATGTTAAATCTCCACTCTAATCTTGCGCCTAGAAAAATTTTAGACTTGTAATATCACAGGCCTGGCTTGTTCAGGGAAAAATGGTATCTGGAGTGGGTTTAGCCATCGGGGGCTTGCATTTCAAAGGACAGATTCGCTGTTACTCATTCTAAGCTGAAAGATATGTTATCACCACTCTGGTGTACATTTGTACATAGACTTTTTTTTTTCCTTAATAAATGCCGGAACAAATTAAAGAAGATCTCTCTTTTTTTAATTGGTATTTAATATTTTTAAATTTTTGTTAAAAAATGTAGTTGTTTTAGTGAAGTAATTCCACACCAATTTGTCACTTTCTAAACTGTTGTGTCCAAATATCTATTCCTTAGCTTATGCAGAAATAGAAACATTCTTTTCCAAATCAAGCTTCTAAGAAACGAAATAAAAAAGACGAGCATAATCCTGTTTTATATCGGAAGGATAACAATTTATTTTTTAAGCAGCGCTTGCCATGATTCTAGATTATTGTAGAAAAAATAAACACTAGTGCAATAACAAAAGGTATAAGCTTACAGACATAGAACCATTTCTACATTCGCGTTTCAGAGATTCTGTTAATATGATTCATGGCTCGCATTCACATGCGCTCGCGCGCGAATAAACTGGTTGACAGCTAAAGCTTGATGAATCGCACCTCCAGCAACCAAACTGGCACTTCCACTTATATTTTCAAACCATTTTTCTTTACGATCACGCGCCACAGCTCGCAGAAACGCTAACACGGCAAATCACAGCAAGGTCACCCAGTTATTTGGTAGAGAGAAATCATGAAATCTGAACGACGCGTTCCCTGCAGTGTCCCTCTCTAGCCTCGTCTCCGATGCATCACCAAAAACTAGGCTCTCTGGACGTTCAGCTACTGGAGGCGGCGGCGGCGGTGATGGCAGTGGCGGCGGCACGGAATATCGTGTTGAAGCGTTGTACCGAGCGACCGCACTGCTCGAAGGTCGCTCCCACAAAAGCACATGAATTAGGATGGGCCTCAATGCATGGCGATGAAGGGAGAGTTTCTGGCTTAGCGAGACGGTGTCAAAACACCGAATGGCTCCCAAGGACGAGACCATCCAGGGGAGAACTTTCTCATTGGCCACCCTTGAGATCACCAGCAGTTTTGATGCTTTTGCTGCCTCTTTGTACAGACGACTGAGCCTGACCGCGTTGAAGCCACACCAATATTGTCGTTCTCGTCATCAATTACTGAAGATATGTAGATAAAACCCTGCGAACGATCGAGAGAGGAATTGATCAGTTGGTGTTATAATTTACACGCTAGCAGCTATAGCTAGGAAATTCATTGATTGATTTCTGATGTCGTTAAACCTCTTCAGTGCGACTAATTGCAAAGCCCAGCTTGGTATCGCCTTCTTGGAGTCTAATCTCTACTGCCATTTCCCCGGCAGCTGTGGTGTACCAAAACCGAACGGCCTTCACCACTCCAATGTCCACCCCATGGTAGTCCTCGAACCCATAAAGGCTAGCATTCGCAAGATTCGAAAGGTCAGACAGCGATCCTGTGTTCACTGTTGATGATGCCGTCTCTCCAGATATCTGTCACAAAAACAACGATTTGCTGTCACTGCCTGGAAAATAGACACGCCAAATTCGATCTATTGCTTTACCTTGGTGAGTAGAGCCTCGGTCTGGACATTCATGAACGCAATTGGGACTCCGGAGGCCTGAGAGGAGTTGAACCAAGCATTTGCTCGAGCCAAGGTTTCCTCGATGGAGTCGTAACGGGAAGCAGAAGGATCCAATGCCTTGGGAAGGACGAGCATAGAGAGGAAGCAGCCAGAGTTCGACATGGGAAGCCATTCCCTCATCTTTCTCTCCCAGTGATACGATACGTATCCATCCTGGAGTTGAGCCTTGTTCAAGGCACAGACCACCCTCGAGTCCCTCGAACCTGCGGAGTAATCAAGATTGGAGAAAGAAAATTAATATCAGCAAATTAATCCGTTTCTAAGAGAATGGAAACTGCTGCCGGTTAGATCATGGAGGTCTCCCATTGTCAGCAATTTACAACTCGCTAACAAGTCAACCAAGTGGAGGCCTTCCCAAAGTCTGACTAGCCAAGCATGCATAAGGTCAAACAAAAGATGACTCATTGGCCAATTTTAAGCATCACCCGAGAGATCTTGTCGTCAACAATAACCTGCCAGCCGGACAGCAAGTCAAGGAAGTCTAGAAGCTCATCAACTCTGTCCCCAATAAAGTGGATATATCGTCCAACTAGCCTTAAGCATCAGCACATGCATGCATGCTCAAATTGATCGCATAAAAAACTTTTTGCAATCGCATTCGACTTTTACCAAGACTCGGTAAACATGACACCAAACGATTTGGCAGCTCGTGTCACGGGGTTACAAAGGCCCTAATTTTGGTTCACGAACGTTTCATGGGATCTGAACACACCGAGAAAAAAGAGAGCACCATATATTCTGAGTTTTCCTCTCTTTCTCACTCTCTTTTGTATAGCGTACGTATATGGACAAAGTAGCCAATCCAGTTCAAGGAAATCTATATATCATGCTTAGAATGGAGGAGATAAATATACTAAATATATAATTCTCTCTTTTTCTTTTTCTTTTTTAACAGAAATAACTTCAAGGGACAACAAATCCGCAAAGAAACGCGCTGTTGGCTTTTGAGGAGAGAGTGCAGCAGTTGGCTTTCCATAAAGAAGTTCGACTTGTTCCACACGAGCAATGGTCAGTCCACAGCTAAGTTGTTTGAATTAAGGGGATGGTCGGAACGGGATTCAGGAGAAGGTGTGCTCTCTCAAAAAATAAAATAAAAGCGAACGGCAGCTAGCTAGTGCGAATGTGCCGGACAACGGCGGCTAGAGTCAACCTTCAATCTTTCTTGGAAGAAGCCTGGAAAGGTGGGAAAAAGGAGAAGGTTCGGACGGACTAATATCTTGTCGTCACCGTCACCAAGCCTGCTGAGTCTATCGATCGAAAATTTTACAAACTTAAAAACACTAAAAATAAACTTGTAATATGGATCTGGATAAGAATAATAAGTTGATATCTAAAGATCAAATTAGACCCAAAGAAAATTAATTCCATTTGATTCAATTTGAAAATATATGTATATATATTAGATTTAACCATGGGCTAGCTGGCTGCTGGCCTTGCTAGGATGAATGCTAAAGATATCCTAATTGAATCTAAAATGATGGGAAAAAAAATTAACCTTTAGAACTAGATCGAACTTGATATGAACCTATTGGTTAGATTAGATCTAAGCATTAGGTTGAGGCAATTTGAAAATACATAAAATTTTGAAATATAATATTTTAAATATAATGTTTTAGCTTTTAGAATTTTTAAATTCTTTATTTGGATAGTTCTTTTCAAAATAATTTTTTTATAATATTTTATTATTTATATAAATTATGTAATTTACATAAACAAAAATATTTGATATTTACGTTAATTATTAATTTTAATAATATATTTGATAAATATATTATTAATAAAAATGTTAGTTTATAAATATTATTTTTATTTATGTAATATTTATGTATTAAATACAACATTTTTATGTAAATATTAATAATAACATATTAATACTTTAAATAACATACATATTCAGTAATAATATCTAATAAATAAATTTAATAAATCTATAAAAAAAATAAATGAAATCACATAAATATTAAAAAAATTACATAAAAATAAAATTATCATAATATTTATATAAATATTTTGGTATGCAAATAAAGTTAAATATTTTAACTACTTCTAAGGTGATTCTTAGAAGGAATTTGTAAATGACCTTTTGGAAGTAGAGTTTGTGATTGACCATCTTGAAGAAATTTCATGGAATTCTAAAAATTTTTTCTTAAAAATATCAAATAAAATATTTTAACTTTGAAATTTTAGAATTCCCACTTAAAATGAAATCTCTCATGAAAATCTTACAAAACCTTTATATTCGATCCAGCTACCAATACATAGCCCAATATGATTCCATCTAGCCTAAAGTTTGATTAGCTCTATTTCTAAAAATGAATTTCTTTTTTTTTTTTGTTGAAGTTCAAAAGAGTGAAAATTGCATATCAGCTACAATATTCAATCAACATAAGTCAAGGAGGTTTAAGATATGATTGTTATCCATATAAATCAAAATGGTAAGAATGCAATGGTCTCTCATGCTTAGAGGTTGAAGCATTCCATTCAAATTTAAGATAATCTAATGCAAGCTTTACGGAAAAAAAAGGAAAAAAAGAAAAAACAAGAGTGAGCGAAAGGGTTATAAATTTATAAATTTATTGTATTTTACATATTGCAATGAATCATGAAAATATCTTTAAAATTTTTCACGCAAGAAACCCTCATTTTTTCATATTCTATGTTCGCAATTTCACTCACATAATGAACTTCTATGGTCATCCAACAATAAAAATAAATCTAGGTTAAATATGAACTAGATAGGGTAGTGAGCCCAATTATTGCTTGCGTTTTACAAGAAGATTGACATCTTAGAGATATTATTGATTTAATAGTAAAAAAATAAGATTGATATCTTATAGATATTATTAATTTAATAGTAAAAAATATATAGCCTTTGCACTATGGATTGGAGTGCCTGGATATTTCTATGGCTACGATGAGGGGTTGGCGAACGGGAGGCGGGGCGCTTACCTTGCAACGCGATGCACTCGCCCTCGGAGAGGTCCACGAAACCGACGGCATAGTTGGGGTCGTGGATCGATCGGAGGACGAACTGGCGCCGCCCGGCGGCCTCGTGGGGGACGATGCAAGCCTGCAGCTCCGCCGCCTCCTCGCGGCCCCGGCGGACGCGGACGGCGATAAAGGTCTCCCCGCGCTTGAACGCGGCGTGGAGGAGCTTCTGGACCCCACCCTTCCCGCCCTTGAAGGGCGCCTGCAACGCCGGCGACCCCCTGATCGCGATCTCCTCCACCACGTCCCCCGTCTGCGGCACGTCCCCGCCCCACTCCTCCGCCTTCGAGCTTCCCGCCACGCACTCGATCGCCACCACCGCCCCGCCCCCATCCATTATATACACACACCTGATTTTTAGAAGATTTTCATCGTCGGCGTCAAAGGAGCGAAGGATTTGGGGGAACAGAACGGCGGAGATCCCAGGATCCGGCGATGAGGTGATGGCCTTACGGGAGAAAGATGGAAATGATTCACTAGATCCAGTATCGCCTCTTTTTTAAAGCTAGATATAGAATCCTCCGCAGCGACCGAACAGGAGAGAAGTTCGCGGGAACGCAGGCGAGACGAGGCCTCAAAGATCGAAACGAGTCGAAGACTGCAACTAGTTTCTTTTTCTACGAAAGAAAGAGAAAATTGGATCGATTTCGAGGGAATGGAACTCGAATGACGGAGGAGAGGTGTCCATATCCGGGATTGGAGAGCACACGCGGTTTCGCATAAAAAAAAATTATTCTGGTCCATGTTGGACGGCGACGGGTTTTTTTTATATATATATATATATATATATATATATATATATATATATATATATATATATATATATATATATAATTTTTTGAGCGCGACCTTCTGTGACCGGCTGCTGCAGGGACGAAAGCGTTCACAAACGGCGAGCCGGTAAGGGGAAATCGGCGACGGAGACGTTTCTGGACCGATACAATGGAATGTCGCATAAAAACTTTTATGCGGGACTACGGCAAATAAAGCTGCTGGATGATCCATTTTTTGGGGCCCGCTGCGCTTCGAGGAGGCGTTTGGAGGTTGAATAACCAATCGGAATGTGAATAAATTAATGAAGAATGGTAGCTAATAATGGACGGGCAGGTGGGCTAACTTTATTGCGCCCCGCAAGGAAATGGAATAAATTTAACTTAAATGCCAAGCTTGCTGGGATCGATTGTGTTGAGCAAAGGCAAGAGAGGGAGTCTGGAGCCTCACGGCCCTCAGAAATGATATAACTCTCTTTTTTTTTTGGGCAGGGTTGTCAAAAAGTTATTACATGAGTAAAATATAATTTTTTTTAAAATAATTTATTTTTAAAATTTATTATTTTATTTATTTTATATAATTAATGTGGCATTATTTTAAATATGTTTGATGATAAAAAAATAAGCATATATTTCATTAGGAATAGATGAAGATTTTTTTAGAAATCTCAAAAATATTCCTAATCAAATGATAAAAAAATAATTATTAATTTATTTATTAATGTAATTATATAAATAAATTATTTTTATTAATTAATTAATTATTATGATATATTAAAAGTTTGCATGTTATGTACATATATTAGTAACAGTTAGTAAGAGAAAAATGGATATTTTGTGGTGGACATTGTTAAAGTAAAGCAAAATTTGATATACAAAAAAACACATGAGTTAGAAAAATATCTGTTATAATAAATATTTAATTTTTTATATTTTAAATAAATATATAAGAAGGACTGATATACTATTTAGATAACATATAAGTCAACTGAATTAGGAACGTGGAGACGAGGAGATTAGATCCAAACAATATCTAACCAACAAGATATTTTTTGAATACATGAAGTCACACTATGATATTCAACAAACATATCTGAACTCAAAGTTATAAGTATAAAACAAATTGAGAACTTTTCTTATAATGATTCAAGTCCATAAACCATAAATTGGACACTATTATACATGAGTCAGAAATTAGTGAATCATAAAGATACCTCTCCCAAGGGCAAAGTCTACAAGTGGTAAGACATGATTTGAACCTACCTTATATATATGTTAGCACAAGGGGCTGCCAAAAACATAAGCATTGTAGCACATAAGAGCCTTCCAACCATATTACCAATGCACATACAACAGCAAAAATAGAAATTATAAAAGACCATTATAGTTTTACAACTCTTGCAACCACGACATTAACTAGATATAATAGTCATAACCATTTAAAATATTAACGAAGTATGTCTACACTGAAACCCAACTACAAAGCCTACCAGAAAGACTACTAAAACAAACAGAAATGTTTTAAAAGGTGCATCTACATTCCTGGCCAAGGCTACATCTTGTTTTCCTTCTTTATATTTAATATAATATTTTTTTCGATAGATGAATGATCAGGAGGTTGATGATAACTCTCAAATGTAGCAGTTGCCTCTTGTCTAGTTTTTAACTTCTTATACAAGGCATGCCTGAACCAGTAACCTCGCGTTGACACTCAGGCCAAGATTCATAATCCTCATCTATGCCCAACGAAAACTACATAACAACTTTCGGAAGACATCACCATAACTCAATAGCATGCAGCTTGATTTCATGCATTAATGCAAAACCAAAATGATACTCAGATTACATAATACATTGCGCTAGTAATAAAGTTAATCATGGTAAATATACTAACTTATCAAATAAGAGGAAAAAATTGTACTTAATAAAAGGATACCGATTAGACTTACTTCGCATGTTACAAGCAACCCATAGCCTATTAGCTATAGAATTACGTAATTCATCATTCTTTGGAATTCATCGTTCCCTATAATCAAATGAGGGTCAACATCATCCATGGTCAGCATGTAAGGGTTCAATTGACATATTGAAGTATTTGTCGTTTCTTTAGGTGCGTCGTGTGAAGTTGTGATGGTTGGTCAATGTTAATGTTGTCTAAGTTGATCCGATCCACCTTGTCGTCTGAGGTATCATTATCCGATACCCCCTCTGGAATAGCATATGTATCCCCATATCTATCAGTAGCCGTGTTCTTTGAAAAAAGAATGTCTATGCCGTTGTATGCAGTAAATGTCTTACCCTTAATCTGAGCATACTCCTTGTTAACATGTTAATAATATTTTAAAAGTAATTATTATAATGTTATCAAAAGCATGCTACGTATGATATCAACATTAATCGATCACTTACCGAGATGACCTCCTCCCACATCTGTTCATCATCATATGTGGGCACTTTTAGTACAGGATCACATCTCCAACCAGATCGATTAGCTAAGTTATACAAGTTGAAGGTCTTCTTTAGTACCTTCAACCGATTCTTGAGGTTTTTATAACTAAAGGACTTATTTGCCTATGCGTTGAGCATATTAGTCATTTTCTTCCATGTTTCTTATGAGAAAGTACCTTGTGACAGTTACCTTCGTCATTCTATTGCCTCATCAAGGCAAGCATTATCATATCAAAAGCATTTGTCTAATTAGGTGCTCTAATACGACATGATCCTTCCTTTGCATGTACAGGTTGATTGTCTTTTTTGGATGTTGGCCCAGATGGCAGCCCAAGAGGGGGGGTGAATTGGGTTCTTTAAAAATTTAGCTCTTTAAAACTAAGTGCTCTGATATGAAAGTGCTTAAGTGCAATGTATCGATAAATGCTAAGCACAAACAAATGAGATAGAGAGAGACAAAGAGACAAAGCACGGCAAATACAAAGATTTTATAGTGGTTCGGTGTATCCAACACCTACATCCACTCCCAAGCTTTACTTGGGTCCACACTATAATCCACTTGATTATAGCTGAGTGTTTTACAAGCTCACAACTCAAAACTTTTGTTTCCTCTGGGATCACAATGAACCCAGCTGGTTTTCGGGCTCACCAGCACAAAACCCAACCACAAGCTATCCTTAGCTTGTCCCGAGTATACTACCTCCACTAATTCAATCCCCTGATTGAATTAGCCAAAAATAGTGAAAAATAGAGTTTTGAATTGACAGCAGCTCCTCAAATGAGCAAATATACAATAAAAAAACAAAGGTAAGAAAAGCCTGTTTGAAGCGATTTGGAAGTGACTTTTCTTCTTTTTCTCTTCTCCTTTGAAGGATTGAATCAGGCTTCAGCTCAGATTCTTCACAGAAAATCGCAGTTGAAAAGTTGAGGATTTTGGGCTTTTTGCTTTCTCTCTTCAAATGTTGAAAATCTCTTGGATTTGATCTTGAGAAGCTTTCGGATTTCTCTTTGAACTCTCTGAGATTGATGGACTTAAGCTCAGAGTTTTTCCTTTTGATTTCTCTCTCAGATTTTTTGATTTTTCAAAATATTTCTCTTTTCCGTTTTCTCTTCTCTGCTTTTTTTAACCAGACGAATCTCCTTTTTATAGACTTCAATCCAAGGTTAGGTGGAAAATATAGCCGTTACAGAGTGGTTGGCTTGCGTCTACACAAAAAAAAATAGCCGTTAGAGATTAGGTAGAAAAATCTTACCGTTGGAGTCCGTTCTGACATTTAAAAAATCCGTTCCTGACAGGTTGGAGTCGGCTCCAACTTTCAGGTGTCGGCTCCAGATCGTGGTGTCCAAAAATAGTAATAAGAAGTTGTTGAGGAGTCGGCTCCGAAAAAGTTAAGTGTCGGCTCGGCGATTTTGGGAGTCGGCTCCAAAATCCAAGGGTGTCGGCTCCAACAATGTCCACAAAAACACGTTCTCTGTATCTCAGGTTGGAGTCGGCTCCAGAAACTCAGGTGTCGGCTCCCAAACTCTCAGGTGTCGGCTCCCGATCTCAGGTGTCAGCTCCAAAACTGATGCAGAAAATACTTCTCTGTATCTCAGGTTGGAGTCGGCTCCGAAACTGTAGGTGTCGACTCCGGACCGTGCCGAAATTCCAGAAAAGTTCTGATACGCCCTAGGGTCGGCTCCTGACTGTTTGGGTGTCGACTCTAAGTTCTGAACTTACAAATTTTCTTTTCAATTTTGATTCAAAACTTATTTCCCTATACCTTTTGACTGACTGAACATTTTTAATGCCTGAAACACTTCGTAAATTTATCAGAAACATAATGAATATACTCATGTCTTTTGTTAATCATCAAAATCAATACTTGGGTCAACAATCTCCCCTTTTTGATGATGACAAAAACATCGAGTATATGCATGATTAATCAATAGGAGTTTCAAATCAAATTTCACAAGTTTTAAGTTCTCATAGTTGAGCTCCCCCTGAATGAGGTAGCTCCCCCTATGATACTCAATTTAACATCTTCTCTTCCTTTACTATTAAACTCATAATCATATCAAATTACATTTGATGCTTGATACCAATTAAACTTATTTCATCAAAACTATTTGATACCAATTCCTTAAGCTTGCTTGATACTCATTACTTAAGCTTGCATATACAATCTTCTCTCCCCTTTTTTGTAATCAACAAAAAGGTTTTAGAAAGGATTCAAGTTCAAATTAATCTTTCTCAAAAACAATCAAATTGCAAAAATTCAAGTAATTCATTCACAACATTACATTTAATAAAAAGTAAACATTACATTTCAAAAAGAACTTCATTATATCTAACTTCATTAAACTTCATTACATCACCAAAATATCAAAACATACTAAACTAAACATCATCTTTTAATAACATTAAAAAAACTTCATTACAACATAATCAAAAATGAGTTCTAAGAAGTCTTTGCAATTCTTCTACAATTTTTTTCCATTCCTTCACTTTGAGTTCTGACAAATTCCTTCAGTCTTCTATCAACAAATCTACATGCAGTAACAATTTTGTCTTGAAGCTCTGCATTGCATTTGGAATAAGTCTCTGAATCTCCTCCAATCTCTTTAAGTTCCTCAAAAATGTGCATGAGATCAGTCTTCAAAGATTCTGAAGAAGAACCAAGAGTGGACTCAATCTTGCTGATTCTATCATCCAAGGAATAGAGTCTCTCTCAAGTTCATAAATCTGCTATCTAACTTAGTCTTTATCTCTTCCTTTTGAGTACACAATAAACTTTTAAGTTGCTCTAACTGAATATCAGAAAAACCAGCAGAAGGAACAGGCAATGGCACAGGTGCAGGAACTGGAGTAGTGCGGTGGTGGTGATGATCTGTTAGGCTCTGGTGATGGATGCCTCACTGATGGACCTGCCTCAGATGGTGCAGTGGCCCTAATGTCAGCTGCTCTCATCCAGATGACCTTTTCTTTCCCATCTACCATCCACTTTCACAAACCCCATTCTATGCACTGTAGCCAAGCTGTAATAATCAGTGTGCCTTAGGTTTTTCAATGGCTCATTCTCAGAAATAACAACTCCTTGACTTTTGAATGCCATGGTCAGGACCATTCCATAAGGCAAGGTCGATCTCCTCTTGCCCCCGGCCTCAGCCATATACCATATCATCATTCCTGCTAGATTGATTGGCTGACCCATCAAAATACTGTCCATAATCACTATGTCGCTCTGAGACATACTCAAACCTACCAGTTTTAGGAAATAGGATCCTACCACATATATTATGTAACAGTCTAAGCTCAAGAGGCAACTGATTTGCTCTAACTTCCTCAAACTCAGTGAAGTCTCTACCCAACATCCTTGACAATGCTCCTGCTCTATCACTGTGACTATTTGCAATCAATCCTACAACAGGATTTCCAAAAGATTTCCTAAAATTTTGGATGTGAGATGAATTCTTTTTCCTCTAACCATACTAACTAATCCTCCATCTCCTCTTGACAAATTGAAGTAAAATTCCTTAACTAGAGCCGGATAAGTGGGTACATCTAAGGAACATACCTTATCCAACCGAGTTCTTTGATTTGTCTTCCAATAGCAAAACCCTCGGCTTCAAAAAATTCAAAATCCACCTTTCTTCCCATGGTAATGATTCGGCCGGCTAGGGTATCAACTTGTGGTGAGGATGGGCTAGGAATGGCACTAGGAGTGGATGCGGTTGAGCTGGAGGATGATTCCGGAGAGGGTTCACGTCGGACACCTTGCCGTACGTTTTCCATCGTTACTCTTCCTCCAAACAATGATCCTCTGCGCTTGGGTGCCATTGAGTGCTATGGAGAGGCTAATTTAAGAGATTTGGGGTTTTGGGAAAAGTTTGAGAGAGTTTGGGAAAGTTTGGAGTCGATTGAAATGAAAGAGGAGTCGGCTCTGCCCTAAATAGATAACTTGGGACCACTTGGAGTCGACTCCCGCAAAGCGAGGTGTCGGCTCCAGGTCGCTAACACAGTCAGCGCTCGAAGTGGAGTCGACTCGGAAAAGCAGGTGTCGGCTCCAAAGACTCAGACAGAACTGGAGTCGACTCGATACCAGAGGAGTCGGCTCCGA
This sequence comes from Calamus simplicifolius, assembly GCA_900491605.1. NCBI lineage: Eukaryota > Viridiplantae > Streptophyta > Magnoliopsida > Arecales > Arecaceae > Calamus > Calamus simplicifolius. The sequence continues at coordinate 446,260 of UESW01004800.1, read as the reverse complement.
GACAGTTTCAGAAAATAAAAAGAGAATTTCAAAGGATCTGAAACATGTCCGGATAGAGATCAGATTTTGGTTGAATAAGCTTTGGAATGTGATGAATCAAGGGGTTCAAATGTCTAGATAAATTATCCTTAAAATCATGAGAGAAATTTCAAGAAATTATTGAATTCTAGAAAATCATTCCTTAGGGGTTTCAAAATCATTCCAAAGGGTCACAAATCCCTAACTCTCCTCTAAGATAACAAAATCTTTCTTCACTCAAAGGTTTTGTAAATATGTCCGCTAATTGTTCTTCAGTACTAACATAATCAAGGCAAATTTCATTGTTAGCTACATGTTCTCTTATAAAATGATATCTAATTTCAATGTGCTTAGTTCTTGAATGTTGTATAGGATTTTTAGTTAAGTTTATTGCACTTGTGTTATCACATCTAATAGGAGTTTTATCAAGTGTTATGCCATAATCTTCAAGTTGTCGCTTAATCCAAAGGATTTGAGCACAGCAACTTCCAGCTGCAACATATTCAGCTTCAGCAGTAGATAATGCAACTAAATTTTACTTTTTGCTAAACCAAGAGATTAAGTTACTTCCTAAAAATTGACATGCACCACTTGTACTTTTTCTATCTAATTTACATCCAGCATAATCAGAATCAGAATAAGCAATCAAATTTAGTGTTGAGTCTCTAGAATACCATAATCCTACATTTTTAGTTCCACTTAGATATCTTAGTATTCTTTTTACAGCAATTAAATGAGATTCTTTAGGTTCTGATTGAAATCTAGCACATAGACAAACAACAAACATGATATCAGGTCTACTTGCAGTTAAGTAAAGTAGAGATCCGATCATACCTCTATAATGTTTCTGATCAACTTTCTTACCATCTTCATCTTTGTCTAATTTGCATGAAGGACTCATAGGTGTTCCAAGGGGTTTGATTGATTCCATTCCAAACTTTTGAGAATTTCCTTCGTGTACTTTGTTTGGTTGATGAAAATCCCCTCTTTGCTTTGTTTGATTTGTAGTCCTAGGAAGAAATTGAGTTCTCCCATCATGCTCATTTCGAATTCACCCTGCATTAACTTAGCAAATTCTTGACACAAAAGATTGTTAGTAGCACCGAATACAATATCATCTACATATATTTGTACTATTAATAAGTCTTTGTCTTTTCTTTTCAAAATAAGGTTTTATCAACATTTCTCTAGAAAAATCATTTTCAATTAGAAATTTACTTAACCTATCATACCAAGCTCTAGGTGCTTGTTTTAAACCATATAGTGCTTTGTGTAATTTAAAAACATGGTTTGAAAATTCATGATCTTCAAAACCAGTGGTTGTTCTACATAAACTTTCTCATTTATAAAACCATTTAAAAATGCACTTTTAACATCCATTTGAAATAAATTGATATTCATATGACATGCAAATGCAAGTAATAGTCTAATTGCTTCTAATCTAGCTACAGGTGCAAAAGTTTCATCAAATCAATTCCTTCTTGATTATATCCTTTGCAACTAATCTAGCTTTATTTCTGATTACTATGCCATTTTATCTAATTTATTCCTAAATACCCATTTAGATCCTATAACTGAATGACCTTTAGGTCTATAACTAAGGACCATACATTATTCCTAGTAAATTGGTTTAATTCTTCTTGCATAGCCAGCATCCAATTACTATCTTTTTTAGCTTCTTCAATAGTTTTAGGTTCAATTTGAGATACAAATGCAAGATGATTATTGATATTTCTTATAGATGATCTAGTTCTTACTCCTTGAGATGGATCATCTATAATCAATTCCTTTGGATGACCATAGGCATATCTCAATCTCTAGAAGATATACCTCATTATGATTAGTATCAATAACATCAATCCTAGGAGAATCATCATCTTTAGCTTCTTGTTCATGATCTGAAGATACATCTATATTTAATTTTTCAATATCTCTTTCTAGCAAAATGTATCTTCCTCATCATCAATCTTTTCTGAACTTGATGCTAAAGACTCATCAAAAACTACATGAATAGATTCTTCTACAATTAAGGATTTCTTGTTAAATACTCTATAGGCTTTACTAGTTGTTGAATATCCTAAGAATATGCCTTCATCAGATTTTGCATCAAATTTTTCAAGATTATCTTTACCATTCATTATGAATGAAACATTTACAACCAAATGCATGAAAATAACTAATATTTGGTTTTCTATTATTCCATAATTCATAAGGTGTTTTCTTAAGGATTGGCCTAATTAGGGCTCTATTAAGGATGTAACATGCCGTGTTTATAGCTTCGCCCAAAAGTATTTTGGTAGGTTGCTTTCACATAGCATGTACGGGCCATGTCCTCTAAAGTTCTATTCTTTCTTTCTACAACTCCGTTTTGTTGAGGTGTTCTAGGTGCAGAAAAATTATGATGAATGCCATGTTCAATGCAGAAATTTTTGAATAAATGATTTTCAAATTTAGTGCCATGATCACTTCTAAGAGACACTATGGTTGTTTTTTCTCATTAGTGACTTTCTTGAAGAATTTCATGAATATAGGGAAAGTCTCATCCTTATGAGCCAAAAATAATACCCAAGTGAATAATAATCTACTATCACAAGACCATATTTCTTTCCTCCTAGACTAGTGGTTCTAGTAGGTCCAAAAAGGTCCATATGAAGTAGCTCTAGTGGTCTAGAAGTGGAAACACATTTTTAGATTTGAAAGAGTTTCTAGTTTGTTTTCCAAATTGACATGCATCACAAATTTGATTTTTTCAAAATCTAACTTTGGAAGTCCTTTAACTAAATCATTCTAATTAATTTTGAAATCAAGTGTGTGCTTGCATGACCTAATCTACGATGCCATAGCCATCCAATCTCATTAATATTAGCATTATCAGCAACTAAGCAATGATTACTAGTAGACAAATTGTCTAAATCAATTAAGTATACATTGCCATTTCTATTTCCAGTAAATACAATGCTATTGTTAATGGATTAGAAACAGTGCAGATAGAAGCTTCAAATGAAACTTTGAAACCTTTATCACACAATTGGCTAATGCTAATCAAATTATGTTTTAAACCATCTACATATAAAATATTTTCTATAAAAGTGGAGGGAGTTATTTGAATTTTACCAAATCCCATAATTTGGCCTTTGCCATTGTCTCCAAATGTAACAACTCCTCCTCTCTTATTTTCAAGGGTGATGAATTGATCCTTGTCACCCGTCATGTGCCTTGAGCAGCCGCTATCAAGATACCACTTGCGTTTTGATCTTTTGGCCGCAAGACACTCCTGCAAGATGATCAAATCTTATGTTTAGGTACCCAAGCTTTCTTGGATCCTTCATGGTTAGTAGCGATAAAAATTGTTCCTTTCGGAACCCATATTTTCTTTCTTTTATATTTAAATTCTTATTAATTTTTTTAAAATTGCATTCATAAGCTTTATGTCCTTTCTTGTTACACAATAACATGAAACATCATTTTTATCTTTTTTTTTATAAAGAAATTCTTAACAAACTTTTGTTTCTTGTTAGGCCTATAACCTAATCCAGCTTTATCAAATACAGCTCTTTGATTACTCAATAGCAAGTTAAGTTTTTCAGAGCTATATGTAAATTTATCAACTATATTTTTATATTTATCAACTTCTTTCTTTAAACTAATATTTTCATTATAAATTGATTCTTTTCTTTTAACAAATTTTTATTTTCAGATTTCAATTCTTCAACTTCATGAGTTAGTTTATTTTTCTTTGTCAAGATTTAAATTATCATTTTTCAAAGATTTGCTTTTCTTTTTCAAAACTTTAAAATCACTAACTAATTCATTAAATGCATCAAACAATTCATCAAAGGTAAAGTCATGAGTTTCGGTACTTACCTCATCGTCATTTGCCATAAAGCAAATGTTTGCAACTTCTTTTTGTTCCTCCTCAGAAGAGGATTCTTCGCTGTCGCTCCATGTTGCAACATAAGCCTTCTTCTTCTTTTTGTAGGCTTTCTTTAATTGAGGACAGTCATATCTAAAGTGCCCGGTTTCTTACATTCATAACATATGAGGGGGTCTTTCTCTTTGTCCTTGTCCTTCTTTTTCTTTTTTACCTTCCATTTTTATTCCATACTTTTTCTTGTGGAAGGGTCTCCTTCTTTGCATAAATTTTCTGAACTTCTTTGCAAGAAGGCCGTCTCATCATCTTCCTCTTCTTCCTCGCTGCTGTTTGTTTCCTTTTCTGCTTTAAGGGCAATCGTTTTCTTCTTTTTGACTTCTTCCTCTTGATGTTGCTTCATGGTCAGTTCATGGGTCATCAATGATCAAGTAGCTCTTCCAAAGGTAATATATTTAAATCTTTGGCTTCTTGGATGGCAGTTACTTTCGCTTCCCATGATCTTGGAAGAGACCTAAGAATTTTATGCACCAAATCAGAATTAGTATAAGTCTTACCAAGACTTTTTAGACCATTTACAATATCAGTGAATCTAGTGTACATGCATGTGATAGTTTCAGTTTGTTCCATGCTAAACAATTCATATTTGTGCACTAAGATATTAATTTTAGACTCTTTAACTTGATTAGTACCCTCATGGGTAACTTCTAGTCTATCCCAAATTTCTTTTACGGAAATACATGTAGAAATTCTATTAAATTCATTAGCATCTAAAGCACAATATAAAACATTCATGGCTTTTGCATTAAGCTGAGCCATTTTCCTATCATTCTCATTCCAATCCCTTTCGGGTTTAGGAACTATTGAACCATCTACTAAGTGTGTGGGTGTGCTAGGTCCATTAGTGATTACACTCCATAGTTCATAATCTAAAGCTTGAATAAAAATTCTCATTCTAGCTTTTCAATAAGAATAATTTGAACCATTAAATAAAGGAGGTCTATTTGTGGATTGACCTTCAGCAAATGAAGATCCAGCTTGAGCTGCCATTTGATCTTTAACTCTTGATCGTTGGATCAAATAAAAAATGAGTACTAGCTCTGATACCAATTGTTGGCCCAGATGGCAACCCAAGAGGGGGGTGAATTGGGTTTTTAAAAATTTAGCTCTTTAAAACTAAGTGCTTGATATGAAAGTGCTTAAGTGCAATGTATAGATAAATGCTAAGCACAAACAAATGAGATAGAGAGAGACAAAGAGACAAAGCACGGCAAACACAAAGATTTTATAGTGGTTCGGTGTATCCAACACCTACATCCACTCCCAAGCTTCACTTGGGTCCCACTATAATCCACTTGATTACAGCTGAGTTGTTTTACAAGCTCACAACTCAAAACTTGTTGTTTCCCCCGGGATCACAACGAACCCAGCTGGCTTTTCAGGCTCACCAGCACAAAACCAACCACAAGCTATCCTTAGCTTGTCCCGAGGTATACTACCTCCACTAATTCAATCCCCTGATTGAATTAGCCAAAAATAGTGAAAAATAGAGTTTTGAATTGACAGCAGCTCCTCAAATGAGCAAATATACAATAAAATAAAGGTAAGAAAAGCCTGTTTGAAGCGATTTGGAAGTGAGCTTTTCTTCTTTTCTTCTTCCTCTTCTCCTTTGAAGGATTGAATCAGGCTTCAGCTCAGATTCTTCACAGAAAATTGCAGTTGAAAAGTTAAGGATTTTGGGGCTTTTTGCTTTCTCTCTTCAAATGTTGAAAATCTCTTGGATTTGATCTTGAGAAGCTTTCGGATTTCTCTTTGAACTCTCTGAGATTGATGGACTTAAGCTCAGAGTTTTTCCTTTTGATTTCTCTCTCAGGATTTTTTGATTTTTCACAAAATATTTCTCTTTTTCCGTTCTTCTCTCTCTTTTTTTTAACCAGACGAATCTCCTTTTTATAGACTTCAATCCAAGTTAGGTGAAAATATAGCCGTTACAGAGTGGTTGGCTTGCGTCTACATACAAAGAAAAATAGTCGTTAGAGATTAGGTAGAAAAATATTACCGTTGGAGTCTATTCTGATTTTAAAAATCTGTTCCTGACAGGTTGGAGTCGGCTCCAACTTTTCAGGTGTCGGCTCCAGATCGTGGTATCCAAAAATAGTAATAAGAAGTTGTTAAGGAGTCGGCTCCGAAAAAGTTAAGTGTCGGCTCGGCGATTTCGGGAGTCGGCTCCAGAATCCTAGGGTATCGGCTCCAACAATGTCCACAAAACACGTTCTCTGTATCTCAGGTTAGAGTCGGCTACAGAAACTCAGGTGTCGGCTCCCGAACTCTCAGGTGTCGGCTCCCGATCTCCAGGTATCGGCTCCGAAAATTGATGCAGAAAATACTTTTGTATCTCAGGTTGGAGTCGGCTCTAAAACTGTAGGAGTCGACTCCGAACCGTGCCGAAATTCCAGAAAGTTCTGATATGCCCTGGGGTCGGCTCCTGACTGTTTGGGTGTCGACTCTAAGTTCTGAACTTACAATTTTCTTTTCAATTTTGATTCAAAACTTATTTCCCTATACCTTTTGACTGACTGAATATTTTTAATGCCTGAAACACTTCGTAAATTTATCAGAAACATAATGAATATATTCATGTCTTTTGTTAATCATCAAAATCAATACTTGGGTCAACATTGGATTTAGGTATCTTATCTATAGGACCACAAACAATACACAATTATGAAAAAAGTAATATTTATTATTACAATTGGCTTTCTAATGATGCAAAAAAGAAATAATAATAAAGACATGTTATAGAACAAGAAAATAAATCCACTGGAATATGTATGTGCCGAGACATGTACTTGCTATAAAAGTAATCTATATTTTAAATAATTAAAAATTATATGCCTTAGGACAAGCAACATTATAGACACAGGAGCATCATGGCTACAAGATAGAATAAAGAAGGTTAACGAAAGATGAAAACAAACACGATCATCAATTTGCTTCAACATTATCGATGTGCTTGAAAAATAAAAAATCCATACCCAAATGTCTTATAAATTCATAAAAAATATCACGGATCGACCAAAAAAATACAGAAGAACAGTGGGGAGAACAAGAGGATTTGGAAGAACTCATGCTATAGGTGCGATTGGAGATGATGTAAGGCAGCTATCTCCGAGTTTGAGACGAAGGCAAGCATCGGGTAAAAATCCCTAGCCTTGGGAAAGAAGGCAACCCACTAATCGAGTAAAATGGAAAGGCCGAAATGGTAGAGAACCAGAGGAGTTGGGTGAACTCATACGAGAGGTGCAATTAAAGACGAGGCAAGGTGGATTCCTTCGATTTTAGATGAAGGGAAGCATCGGCTCCTGAAACCCTGGCCTCGGGGAAGAAGGCAAGAAGGGATCGAGTAGAATGGCCGATGAATCAAAGAGAAGGTAATAATCAATTTTTTTTCAGCCACTACCCTTAGAATATGATAAGTGAGAATAGGGCTATTCCATAGGGAAGCATAGAATATGAATTTCAGAATACGGATGTTTGATCAAACACTAACTTAGCGTCACTAACTTAGCGAACGTAAATATTTTATCATCGAGAGAGATATAGAAGATCATATCAAATTTGATGCATCCACCACTGTTTTAGAAGAAAAGAAAGAAAGAAAAAAGATTGGACCAAAAACCAAACCGTTGCATTCATGCTTATAAGCTTGTCGTTGCCTTTTACAAATCTAATAACCTGATTGCCAATATCCGTTATTAAGTAAAAAAAATACGCATGCAACAGGCCGCTGCGGGTGTAGTGGAAGGAGAAGGTGGTAGCATGCAAGAGCGCAGGTGTGGCATTTGGCACGCACGTCATAATATTTTGTTGATGTGGCGTTGAAGGAAATGTTTGAGACTTTGCCTCTAGAGTTTAGACCTTTTTTTTTTATACATACAGGCCGATCATACAACTCAGGTGCTAAGACAGCACAAAAGGTCAAAAAAAGATACATCAAAAGGAAGGTGAAATACAATCACTCTGGATCTAGGTCCAATCAGTGGAGTGCTGGGCAACGTAGGAAGCAACCCAATCGGCTGCACAATTAGCCTTCCGATAAACATGACGAGCTATGATGATCGTCGAGTCCTGCAAAAGCCGCCCGATATCATGAAGAAGCGGGTGGGCATCATCGTGGTCCATCCTATCCTGAATTCATCGAATAACTGTAGACGAGTCCCCCTCGATGAGAAGCCTTCGAGCCCGCAACTGTCGGGTCGCTCTAGTAATACCAACACATGCTGCTCTAAGCTCGGCTTCCGGTACAGAAGAGTCCTGAAAGAAAGCCTCACCAGCTGCCACGAGTCTCCCATCATTGGTCTGGATAACATAGCCAGTACCACAAGTAGTACCACGGACACTGCCATCAAAGTTTACCTTAACAAACCCTAAGGATGAGGGCTCCCAGGAGATAGAAATCATCCAAAGGATCGCTGCCGAAGTAGCATGGGAGTCCCAGGAACCTGGGGTAGATAGGGAAGTGACAGCATCAAAGCATAAATACTCCATTGCCAAGCATCTGGCTCTCAGAAGAATTCGTTGGACGGAATAACCTCTACCTCAAAGATCATCATATTTCTAGTTAGCCAAACCTGATAGGCAATATAGGCAGCGAGGCGGACCTCATGTGTTAAGCTTAGATAGAGGAACCGAAAGAAGGAGTACAGACAGGCAACATCATCAGCATCAGCATCAGCATCATCAACATCCCAAGGCCATCTCCCAGCAAGCCTCCAAGTCTGCCTCGCCTAAAGCAACTTAGGGTAGCATGCTCAGTCGTCTCGTCATGAGTCCCACAAACCGGGCAAGATGCTGCAATGTCCATGCCTCTACAACTAAGAAGGGCCTTCGTAGGGAGGCAATTCTAAGCCATCTTCCAAAGAAAAAGCTACACTTTTGGGTGGATAGGTAGTCACCAAATCTATGCCTCCGCAAATGAAGTTTCAGTCGATCCCCTGCAGAGATTATAGATATTATAGAGGGAACTCGCGGGAGCCTTGGGGCAGCAAGAAAAGCCCCAGACCCTAAGGTCACGCCCTTGGTGGAGGGGAATCGAGATAGCAAGGATACTAGAGACCAGCTGGGGCCCAAAAAGCATAGTAAGGTCCTAGGATCTCTAGGTCCTGCCATCATCCATCAGTAGATCACTGGCCAGAAGATTATTGGTAACATCTACGCTAACAAAGGTCGGCCACCGAGACAAAGGGACAGAGAAGATCCATGCATCCTGATTAACATCAATTGTGGTGCCGTCACCAACTAAACATCTGACATGGGCCACTGCAATAGAGGCACAGGTCAAATCTCCTAGCAAATGAAGGAGCAACCTCTGATCGGCTGAGGTAGGACTCCCTGACTCTAGGCACCGTTAAGGGCCCTCATCACCCTGCTCCACAAGCAATTGGACTATAGAAGATATCTCGCAGCGTGTCTGACAATCAATGTTTCCCTTTTTACCAGAAAGGACTAAATCTCGAGACCTCCATCACTAATAGGATGACAGATAGTGTCCCAGTCAAGCAAGTGAACACCATGTCCGTCTTGTTTGGAGCTCCATAAGAAATTTCGAAAAGTGTGTTCAAGCTCCCTCAGGCAGGATTTAGGAACCATAGTGTTCGCTGGAAGAAAGATAGGAATGGAGTTAAGCACAAACCTAATAAGAGTGATTTTGCCCATCATGGAAAGTGTAGTGGCTGGTGTCCCTCAAGACGGTTACAGACCCGTTGCACCATTGGCCTAACCTCCATCTTCCGCAACCGTCTGCTAGTCATGGGAACACCAAGATAGGTCAAGATCCCCATCTGCTTCGAGATCCCCAGGCTGGCCAAAATTTCCATCTTTGTTCTTTTCATTTTGGGGTTGAGAATGATAGAAGACTTATGCAGGTTGACAAGCTGACCAGACTCACGGCAATAAGATTCCACAGCATGAGTGAAGTATCGAGCATTCTGGGTTGAGGCCTGACCAATAAGAAGACAATCATCAGCAAAAAGGAGGTGAGAGAGAGGCTGGGCACCCGGGGTGGCCCGGTATGGCTCCAAACAAGATCGGTGGACTGCGTCGCCCAAAGTCCGAGAGAGAGCATCAGCACATAGAATAAACAAGTAGGAGGACAGAGGGCATCCTTGACGTAGACCAATTGTCGAAGTAAAATAGTCCGTCGCAGTGCCATTCACCAAAATAGCAAAGGAAGGCCCCTCCACACAGTCCATGGTCCACCTGGCCCAGGCATTAGTGAAGCCAAACTCATGAAGGGTCCGCCTGATGAACTGCCAGCTCATCCTATCATAAGCACGCTCCATGTCAAGCTTAATGGCCATGAGACTCCTCTGAGCTAGGGCTTGCCTGAGGTCATGCATGAATTCCTGTGCAAGGAGGATATGGTCCGTTATGCCACGCCCTCTAATGAAGCTCCTTGTTCAGGGCTAATCAGACGGGGTATCGTCTGCTGAAGTCGACCAACCAAAATCTTGCACAAACTTTGTAGATGGTGGTACATAGGTTGATCGGCCTGAAATGACTAGGAGATAAGGCATTGATTCTTTTGGGGATAAGAGTAATCAGGGTTTTCTTCCAATCCTCAGGAATGTCAGAGTGGAAAGCTGCCTGAATTTTCTCGACAACCTGTCCCCAACAATAAACCAATATCGCCTAAAGAAAAAAGAAGGAAAACCATCCGGACTGGAAGCTTTATCCTCTCCAAGGGACCAAAGTGCATCCCGCACCTCTAGGTAAGTAACAGAGCGTGTAAGGGTCAAGTTCTCTGTTCAGTAACTCGGGCCACTGGGCAAGGACCCCGAGTAGATGGGCCATCCCCTAAAAGCAGGTTCCACCTAGATCTGAAAAAATGGAAGATCCGCTCGCTAATTTCATCAATGTCAGTAACATGGTGCCATCTTCCTCCCTCAACTGCTGGATCCGATTGGCAGACCTCCTAGCCATGGTGGCTTGATGAAAAAAATCTGTGTTCCGTCCCCTTCCTTGACCCATTGAACATGAGACTTCTGTTTCCAAAGAGTCTCTGCTGTCTTATGAGAGAGTGGTGGGAAGAGAGGCAGTAACGTAGTCTCCTGATATTAGCATCCTGAAGGCCCCCTCCTGGATCTCCAGCCTCTGAAGCTTAGCGATATCGGCCTCGACCTCATCGATCCGCCGAAAATGTCACCCACCTTCGTTCTGTTCCACCAACAGAGCCTGCGCTTCGCTAACTCAAGTCTTCGAGACATCCGATATCTGGCATCCCCGCGGATAGATAGACTCTATACTGCTTTAATCAAATCCCAGGATCTAGGATAGAAGGTCCATAGCATCTCAAAGCGAAAGGGAGGTCTCAGGAAGCTCATGTTCTCAGTGGATATAAGGAGTGGGCAATGATCAGACGCAATCCTGGGAAGGTGCTGGACCTGGTATACAGGGAAGCACTGCAACCATGTCGCTGATCCAAGGGCCCAATCTAACCTCTCCCAAACCCAGGCACACTAGCCCGATTATTGCACCAGGTGAAGCGGGAGCCTATAAAGCCCAGGTCAATCAGGCTATTTATGGCTATAGATTCCTTGAACTCTCTAGAGTCAATATTGTCCACATACTGTCTACCTTCCATCTTTTCGTGAGGGCCAACAATGCAGTTGAAATCCCCTGCAACTAGAGAAGGAAGGCCCTGGGTGACTAGCCTGTAAATTTCCTGCCAAAAGTTTTGCCTCACCCTATGCTCAGTACTTGCATAAACACTAGACAAAATCCATAGGTCACCTGCCTGCTCCAAAATCACCAACACTACATGCTGCTCACAGTGATGAAACGCATCAACCCTCACCGAACCTCGTCTCCACATGACTAAGATACCCCCTGATAGACCCCTGGACTTGATGGCATATGTGCTCCACATGGAGTGAAGACGATGCCTTGTCGATCCAGGCTTCTTCCCGACAATCACGTTTATAACAAAATACAAATATCAGGGTGGTGCTGATTGACCAGCCTGTCAAAGGTCGAACGAAATTCAGGTTTTCCTACGCCCCGAGCATTCCAAATCAGAAGTCTAGTCATGGCTCCATAGAAGGAGGAAGGGCCGCACCTCTACCCCCTTCCGACAGATCTACAGTAGCCCCATCTGATGGATCCTCCGCCATCAGCGCTCCATCCTCAGTGTTTTTTCAATATATATAATGTTGTAAAGAGTTATTACATATAAATTAAGGATATTACTTAGAATTAGGTTTTTTCAATATATATAATGAAAGATGAAAGATCATACGGCTAAACGGTGGTACGATTTGTGCAAGAACGGAAAAAAATATGTATAAATTTGTTGATATTGTAGGAATTACGATGCTCGAGAATGAAGATATGCGCATTTGGATGGGATACTCCTCACTTGAATGGCAAATCTCCACGCAGTGGTTGCTGGTATGCGAGAGAGCGATAAAAGAACCAGATGGCAGAAGCCTGCCAATGGTTCCGTGTTTAACCAACATTATGTTTATGCATAGCCATATGCAATGAAGAAATAAATTTTTGTTCAAAAGAAAAACTCTTATGTATTCTAGAGCTACTAGGAGTTATAATTGGGGTTGGGCTACAGCAACTTAAACACCAAAACTCAGGATTCCTCTGGTTGGCATATGAATATTGTTACTCAACTCTTTGGTAAGGAATTAGCCTGTCGGATCCTTGCTATTCCGCTTATTCGGGGGAATATTACTGATACCAAATTATGGCGTAGATCTTCCTTGCCTTGGGCTCCTTCCAGGGACTTGATGAGTATTTACAGACCTCCTCCACATCGTACGATGGATGCTGGTTGGGTATGGAAGCTCCCTATTCATCCTAGGGTTCAGCTTTTTGTTTGGAAGCTATTGTGGGATTGTATTCCAACATGCTCCTTCCTTGCTAATAGGGGCCTTCATATCCAGTCTATTTGCCCCTTGTGCCGTCAGAAGGAGGATACTACCGACCATGTTATCTTTACCTGCCCTAGAGTCAGGGGAATCTGGCGGAGTGTGGGTTATGATTGTCGTGCTGATGCTGCGGGCTCTCTGAGATCTATGTTTTTGCATATTCTTCGGCAGGATAGACAGCACCAGACTAGCTTATGGGCTACCACTGCTTACCATATCTGGCTATCACGGAATCTTCTTATCTTTACTAATGAATCTTCTCCTTCCTTCAGGGTTGTTCGGAAAGCCAGGCTTTATCGGTTGATTTCTCTTCTCGTCAGAATGCTCCTGTGTTTGGCAGCCCTGGCCACTAGGGATCCTCTGCTGCTACGGCAGCGGACCGATATACGGTCTTCATCTCCTGGGAGCCCTTCTCCAGGGTTTGTCAAACTTAATTTTGATGGGAGTGTTCGTGGCAGCTTTCTGGTTCTGCGTTCGTTATTCGTGGGCCTGTTGGAGATTTATTGGCGGCTAGTGGCTTTGGTAGTCTTGACTCATCAGTTTCTCTTGCTGAACTTTATGCTGCTTGGGCCGGCATTCTTTATGCTATTAGATCTCTGCATGCTCTTAATCTAATTATTGAGGGCGATTCTCTTACAGTTATCCGATGGATCCAGAAGGATAACTGTTCTCAAGCTCCTGTCAACCCCCTGATCCTTGATATATGGGCTACCTTGCGGGATGTTGATAGTGTCCAAATCCGTTATGTTTATTGCGAAGCCAACTCTGCGGCTGATTGGGTAGCGACAGAGGTGGCTCACCACGGTGGTTATAGGATTTGGTCACAGGGTGACCCCTGTCCTTCTATACTTAATCTAATTTTGCATTCTAACTTATCTGAGCTGACTCGCACTAGAATGATGTGATCACCCGTTTGTACATAAAAAAAAAAAAAAAAAAAAACACCAAAACAACTTACGTGGAGCATCCTCTATCTCAAACTTGGATTTCTGTGGACGGAACAAAATAAGCTAGCTATACTTGGTTTGAAAGGTTGCGCATGATCCACGCACAGAAAATCAATCGAACCCAAACTTATCAAATAAAAGCCAAAAGCTAAGAACCGGCAGCAGGATAAACTTGGGAAAATCCAAGTTTCCTTTTGGTTTGGAAACTTCAATCGGAACCACATTCATGGAATAAACTTATTTTGCACAGCATAGAGTCTAATCTAAACATTAGCAACAAAAGAACCGAATATTAAGAAAATACAACGCAACAAAAACGAGGAAAAGGAAAAATAAAGAGTTTATATTATTGAAGGTCCTTATTAAGCAACGAACCCATAATGGTCCTAAATGTACAGGAGGTTAAATAACAGTACCTAATCCTGCTGCATCAGCAGCAGAAACCCAAAACAATGAGGAACGGCAGCAGAATAGGGAGGTCCTCCAGTAAAGAACCAGGGAACAGCCCAAAATATACAGAGGACAGAACCGACTTCCACCTGAACCTCCCAGCAGAGACTCAGTGGAAGTAATAGTAGCATAATCCCCAGATCAAATTGAGCCAAGTTTGTTGGGTGGAAAAGAATCCAAAAAAAAAAAGGCAGCAAAATTACTGACTTATCAGAAGATGGGGTAGGGGAAAAAAAAATAAAAATCTCATCAGACGTTGAATCCCTTCCAATTTGCTCCACTTCAATCGGTGAAACGAATCGTTTCACTTATCGCAGCGCCATAAGAGTGCGCTTCTGTGCGGCCTTCCTGCCTGGCTCCTTTGGGAACTCCTTAAGATTTTTCATCACAACTCTTTCAATCTCATCAATGGAGTTCAACAGCTGTAAACTTAGCTCGGTTTGCTTTGACTCATGTTGTGCCTGATTGACAGAACCAGATGTAATCTGTGGTGGGTTCTCAGCTGGGGAAAGGGAAGCGAGTGAGGAAGATATCTGCAGTGAAGGCTCAATTGGCCTTGACGGCTTCTCATGCTCATTAGGCTTCAAATCTTTGGGTGCCAGATTGGTGGAAACAGATACGGTCTGTGGCTGGTGCTCAGCTCGAGTAAGGGAACTGAACGAGGAAAATATCTCCTGTGGATGCTCAATTGGAGAAGGTGGGGTGACCGTGGGAGTTGAGGACGTATCAGAAATATCAGATGGGAGGAATTGGTTGACTGGAGTCTGCGCAGAAACACCCGGTTCCTGTGGAGTCTGTTCAGAAACACTTTGCTCCTGTGGCGATCCATTTGTGGGAAGCGTGGATTGCGGAGTTGCTTCAGGGTCATGATCCCTCTGTCCAGCCCGAGCTGCTCGCAAACGGCTCCTCTTCTCCAAAGCCTAAGGAATTTCAAAATAAATCAAAAATCTAGTCCATATGAAATTCGTCAGGAAGAAAAAGGGTGGTAAGAGTGACATGGAAAAAAACAAAGGTGACAAATTAAATCAACTTTTTGTTCATAACCCTAATGATTCAACTCTAAAATCAACAAAAATAATACCACAGGTAAGTTATCCCTGCCGATTGAAAGTTTGAAATCAGATGAATTAGAAATCAGTAGGAGAAACAAAATAAAATTAATCAAAAAAAGCAAGTACATAATAAACATGGTTCCAAGTGAGGAGTACAAGGCATTCATTTTCAGAAGATGACCAGCATATATTCCTTTGAAACAGATCGGGCTCTTTAAGATCAACTACAAGTCAGATAACGATAAAATAATTGATTGACTAATATATGTCACAAAATGAAGTTGTGACACTCAAAACTTATTTATTCGCTTCAACCGGACCACGACACTTATAGAATTAAAAGCAGTTCTGCTGGAGAAGAAATATGACATCCACAGGTAAGCAGCATCAAGCAGAATCTAAAGCTCAATAGAGATGAATGCATACAACTTTCAGAATCTAAAGCTCCTATTGCCTAAAATACTCGTTCAAAATAACTTAATATACTAATTAATATGTTAAACAAAACACTACACATTTTTTAAAGTAATAATGGAATAATTATAGCAGCAGACAAATCATAGATTCCAGCAGAAGAGTAATAATAATTAAAGAAGTTAAGCCATTCCTAGTTCAAGCTCATTATAATACCTAAAACTCTTCATGAGCATTTTGATACACTCATCTAATTTGTACAAAATCAATTAATTTAACAAAAAGAAGGTCAACACAAGAACTAATAGTCTGAGTTAAGGTATACAGAAGTGGATTTGGAGTGGAACTAATTATCATAGCAGGCACAAGATAAAAATTTTCAATAAAATCAAAATCACAGAAAATCCATGCAATAGATATTGGGGCGCTCTATTTACACCTTCTTCTTTAGGTTCAACAAGCTTCAAGAAAGCATCGCTTTACATCAAGGACTACACAAAATTTATGCTTCTTTAAAATAATTTAGAGCGGCTACAAATCCAAAGTGTCAAATCCAAGTTTAATATCTAAATAGGAATGATATTTAAGCATTTATCTCGAAACAATGTTAAATAATGATTAGCTTTAGAAAGTACAAAACTTCTTGGTTATTATCACTAATTAATGAATTTGTAATTCAAACATAAAATTAAATACAAAATGACATAGCTTGCTTTGGCTAGCTTACCTAAAACGATGGCGAAATAGAAGATTGCATGATGTAGTCTATTAAATTACAACATAGGCCCTCTTAAAGAGGAAAGTCTTGTCCAAAAAAGACTCCCATCGAAATTGCCAACCTATTGATGATTCTTTCCGTTAAAGGTATAGAATAGTTTGAGTACAAGCCTACCACTCTATTTGAAAAGAACTTCACTGCGGTTGCCATCTCATCCAGAGATCAAATTTATCAGAGCTGTCTCTTAATAAGTGGCCAACTCCCAAAAGACTCTCCTAAATGCTTATAAAAATAATTTTAAGCCTCACAAACAAATAAGTGTAAGCTTAGGTATGGCACATCCAAAGTCCATATGAGTCACAAAGGTTTGAGAGCTTAGGCTACATATAAGTTCTCAGGTTCCTAAGTCATTTGGGTCAGCTTGTGACCCAAGAATAGAGAGCATGTGAGTCATGGGTGTACATGGGCTCGAGTATGAGTATTTTCTTGTATGACTTAGAAGGGAGTTTGTTGAGAGAATGTTTAAT
This sequence comes from Calamus simplicifolius, assembly GCA_900491605.1. Taxonomy (NCBI): domain Eukaryota; kingdom Viridiplantae; phylum Streptophyta; class Magnoliopsida; order Arecales; family Arecaceae; genus Calamus; species Calamus simplicifolius. Next base: position 429,327 of record UESW01004800.1, on the reverse strand, counting down.
AACCTAATTATAGGTTATGTGACTGGGTCCATGGAGATTGGGCTCAGGTTTTCTAAATTAGGGGCGCCCGATTTTCTTGAAAGTTGCTGGGCGTACGCTAGGCTTCCATATTTGTAGGAAGTTTGTTAGGGAGTTGGTTACGGACTGATGTGAAGAAGTTTTATCATCCAAGATGGATGATTATTTAAGGCTCTCTCTAAATGTAACCGAAGTGATATAGAATTTAGCGAGACCATGTCATATGCATTGATGGCTGCCAGTGGAGGACCAATTACCTACCAGGAGGCAATGACAAGCCAGGATAGAAATAGATGGGTTCAAGCTATGACGGAAGAGATGCAGTCCCTGCAGAAGAATCAGACTTGGCAGTTAGTGTCACTGCCAAGTGGAAAGAAATCCATTGGTTGCAAATGGGTATTTCAGTGCGAAGAATGAGCCACAGAGAAGAAGAGATCAGATATAAGGCCAAATTAGTGGCCAAAGAATTTACTCAGAAAAAAGGCATTGACTACAATGAAGTATTATTTTTAATGGTACGATACACATCTATCAGGATATTGCTGAGAATTGTAGCAATACAAAATTTGAAACTGAAGCAGATGGATGTCAGAACGGCTTTCCTTCATAGGGATTTGGAGGAGATTTATATAGAGCAGTCGAAGGGGTTCATAGAACCGGAGTCAGAAAGAAAGGTATATCGTTTGTAGAGATCCTTATATGATTTGAAGCAGTCGCCGCGTCAGTGGTACTTACGGTTTGATACCTTTGTGAAGAGCATCGGCATGTCTAGATGTGAGTATGATCCTTGTGTTTATTTTCGAATTTTAGAAGATAATTTCAGATTATACTAGCTTTTGTATGTAGATGATATGTTAATTGCATGCAAGAGTAAAGCTGTTGTAGAGGATCTAAAGGCAGCATTGTCAGTTGAGTTTGAAATGAAGGATTTAAGTCCTGCTACACGGATTTTGGGGATAAAAATTTTTAGGAACAGAGACAGGAAGTTGCTTCATTTATCTCAGAGGACTTATATCAGGACGGTCTTGGAGAGGTACAATATGGATGGTGCAAAGCCAGTCGCATTACCATTGGCTGGTCACATTAAGCTCTCCAAGACTATGCCACCGAGTTCTGAGACAGAGATCGAGAAGATGTTCAGAGTACCTTATGCTTCAGGAGTTAACAGTCTCATAAATGCTATGATGTGTTACAGGCCTGACCTTGCATATGCTGTTAGCCAGGTTAGCATATTCATAGCTAGTTCGGATAGAGCACATTGGAGAGCTCTGAAAGGAATCTTCAAATATCTTGTTGGCACAGTTAGTGTTGGTGTATGCTATGGGTATAGTAGCATGGAGGATGGTACTAGACTGACCATGGAGGCTTAGGATCGGGTAGCAGGTTTTGTTAATGCTGACTATGGAGATGATTTGGACACCAGAAGGTCGATGATAGGGTATGTCTATATGTTAAATGGTGGTCCAATATCATGAAGGTCAAGTTTGCAGCCAGTAACGGCTGTCTACTACAGAGTATGAGTATATTGGTATTTCAGAGGCTACAAAGGAGGCTATGTGGCTAAAAAGTCTTGCACTAAAGATGAAGATAGCACCGGGGTGATCAAGGTATTTTTTGATAGCCAGAGTGCTTTATGTTTGGTCCAGAATCTGATATATCATGCTAAGACCAAACATAATGACATCATATACCACAGGATTAGGAAGCTTGTGGAGGATGGCGAGTTGGAGCTTATGAAAGTGTTTACCAAAGATAACGCAGCGGATGCACTCACTAACGTACTACCTCGAGATAGCTTCTTTAGATGTGAAGCACTGACGGGATTGATGGACTAGGTGAAGCTTACTGTAACTTTGATGCACCAAGGTGAAGATTGTAAGCTCAGGTGTGGCACATCCAAAGTTCAGGTGAGTCACACAGGTTTGAAAGCTTAGGCTACATAAGTTCTCAGGTTCCTAAGTTACTTGGGTCGGCTTATGACTCAAGAATAGAGAGCATGTGAGTCATGGGTGTACATGGGCTCGGGTTTGAGTACTTTCTTGTATGACTTAGAAGGGAGTTTTTTGAGAGAATGTTTAATAACCTAATTGTAGGTTATGAGACTGGGTCCATGAGGATTGGGCTCAGGTTTTCTAGATTAGCGGCGCCCAATTTTCTTGAAAGTTGCTGGGCGTACGCTAGGCTTCCTATCATCCAAGATGGATGATTATTAAGGCTCTCTCTGAATGTAATCGGATAGAGTAGAAATAAAGGCATTCTTTTTTTCTTCTATATCCATCTATTCTTCTTCTTTTCCATTTTCTCTCACGCGCCTGATCTCAACGAAAGCTGCGCAACAAGTGGTATCAGAGCATCAGAGAGGCGCTTGGTAAGAGGAAGAAGATCTAGGTTCCACGAGCTTCATGAAGAGTACTCAGCGGCAAAAGGAGAATCTTCCTCCTAGGATCCCAAGCGTGAAGGAGGAATTGTAGCCACAAGATGAGAGGACTTGCAGCCGTTGACTATTGACTCATCGTGGGATGTGAAGGAGTGTTGACGTGGAGGTGGCAGCCTTGGGGAGGAAGGCTTCACAGTTTTGGAGCAAAAGAAAAGCATGCGTTGGAGTTTCCATGAAGAGGAACATCCGGCTTTACGATCCAACGACCAAGAATCCCACACAGATTCTCTCTCCAGGTGAAGAAGGACGGAACGGCTTCGTGGGTTTAAGAAAGACGTCCTGACGGAAGCACAAGTTCTTCCGTGGCTCCCTCTCGTGAGTTTCTTAAGTAGAATCCAGGATTCGTGCGTTAACGTGGGACTTCCACGGAAGACGAACGGGGAAGACGAACAAGTATTCTAATTCGTTGACCCATAAGACATCCATGGCGTGGAAGAGATTCGATTATGGCATCCATGAGCGTGAGGGTGGTCCAGAGCTATAGAAGCCCAGGAGACGCCCACGTGATCTCTTCTCACGGATTCCAGGACACAAACGGTGACGTGAAGGGAACAACTCTTGGAGGGGCTGCAGGAGGGGATTTCAACCAGGATTTCGCCTTTAGGTATTTTCTTAATTCATCTCTGTGATTGCTATTTGTGGCCTGATCAACCATGAGTAGTGGAAGCAAAGTTGAATTTAAAAAATTTAATGAAAAAGAAAGTTTTTCCATGTGAAAGGTAAGGGTTGAGGATTTACTAGTGCAGAACTTTCTTGATGTTGCTTTGAAATCAAAGCCTGAGGATATGTCAGAAGGGGATTGGTTGTCTCTTGAGAAGAGGGCACGTGCAGCGATCAGAGAGTGTCTTGCTGATTCAACTTTGTACAGTGTCCTAAATGAGAAGAAACCGAAGGGTCTTTGGGCCAAGTTGCATTCCTTGTACATGAGCAAAAATATATGCAATAAACTTATGTTGAAGAAATAATTATATAGTCTTCGAATGCAGAAAGGCGGAGATATTGTTCTTTATATTCAGAAGTATGATTGGGTAATGCAATGATTTGATGACTCTTGGTGTTAAAATGGAGGAAGAAGATAAATCTCTTCTCTTGTTATGTTTATTGCCTATGTCTTATGATCCTCTTGTTACTACACTGCTTTATGAAAAAGAAACACTGCTTTATGAAGATATTGTATCTGTGTTGAGATCCAATGAGAGGCAGGGAAAGATAACAGGGAAAGGTGTACCTCAGAAGGGCCTCATGGTGGGAGAGAGAACCGACAGAGGCAAGGAGGTCAGCAAGCACAAGGGCCGATCCAGGTCCAAGTCAAAGAAAGGCAAAGGCAAGTTCAAGTGTTACAAGTGTAATGGGATTGGACACATAAAGAGAAATTGTCCTCTTTGGAAGAAACCTTAAGAAAAGAAGAAAGAGAAGGAATATGTCAGTACTGTTAAAGATGTAGGGGTTTAGGAGGACCTATTGGTGGTTTCAGATGCACATGGAAGAACAGCAGACAGTTGGTTACTTGATTCAACCTACTCACATCATTATATACCGCATTGGTCTTGGTTTGCAGATTACACTAAAATCGATGTAGGGAATATGACATTAAGGGATAACCATTTTTGCAGGATGGCAGGAGTTGGCACAGTTAAAATCAGAATGTTTGATGGGGTTGTGAGAACTCTTACTCATATGAAGCATGTTCCTGACTTGAAGAACCTAGTGTCCTTGGGGTACCTGGAGAGAAATGGATTTGGCTTCAGTTGTCGTTCAGGGAATGATGTTCTCAATATCGTTAAAAATGCCCTAATTGTGATGAGGGAAAAGAGGCTAAAAAATAATTTGTATCAGCTGGTTGGGTCTGTGATGTGTGAAGGGTATGAGATAGTAGCAGCAGTGCACAATCAGCAGAATATGTACCGTATGTAGCACTATCGTCTTGGTCACATGGGAGAGCGGGTCATGAGGGTGCTAATGAAAGATAGAAGGATTCCAGCTTTAGATAAGAGTGTTGCAGAGGTCTGTAAGCCATGTCAGATGGGCAAGCAACACAAGATAAAATTTTCTACCAGTTCAGCGTACAATACAGGTCCCTTGGAGCTAGTACATAGTGATGTTTGAGGTCCAGCTCCAATTTCGGGCAAGAATGGGGCCAGATATTTCATGACTTTGATTGATGATTTTTTAAGGAAGGTCTGGATATATTTCTTGAAGAAAAAGTCATAGGTCTTCTCCAAATTTCAAGTATGGCAGGCTGAGGTGGAGAAGGAGACATGGAGGTATGTAAAGGTGGTGTGGTCTGATAACGATGGAGAATTTGCAAGTAAGAAGTTTCTAAAATTTTGCACATATGAAGGCATCAAAAGGCAATTTTCAGTGTTTAGAACTCCTCAACAAAATGGAATGGCTTAGAGAATGAACCGAACTCTCATGGAGAAAGCTAGATGTATGAGATTGCAAGTAGGATTACCTAAATGTTTTGGGTGGACACAGTTGACACAACAGCCTATTTAGTGAACAGGTCTTCTCATGTCAAGCTTGATGGGAGGTTACCAGAGGATGTGTGGTGTAACATCCTGAAAACCTTGTAATCTATGACATTTTCAGTTAAAATGAAAGTCAGAAAGTTTTCTTGAAATATGGGTGTGTTGGCCTTTTGATAAATGTAAAGAGAAGAAATTTTGGAGTAAATAAGTATATTTCTAAATGTTAATGAGTCTGATTTGAGAAATTGAGAGACTTAAGTTTAATGGGTTTAAATCACAAGAAAAATCAAGTTTAGTTTGAGTTTTATCCTAAAATGACGTTTTTAGTGGTTGGAGTCGACTCTAATCTGAGTGGAGTCGACTCCGGCACGGTTTTAAACTTTCGGCACGCTTAGGAGTCGACCCCTGCAGTGCTGGAGTCGACTCCTACTTTTCAGGAGTCGACCCTACTTTTCTGGAGTCGACCCCTACTTCTGCTCGAGCCGACTCCCAATCTGTTCGAGCCGACTCCGCGACGGCAGGTTTTTCTGAGTTAAATCTTGAGAAATTCATATTTAATCCGTTTCAAGTCCGATTTGGATGCCGTTTGAACCGTTGGATTTCTAAAATCGAGTTCTTCAAGATGGTAAAGTCTTTTCTTAGAAATGTTACATAAAAGTATAGATTTAAGCGAAAAAGGATGATCTGGGCTATAAATCTATTAAAAAAATGCTATATCAGGGGCAAAATGGGAAAAGGCTCCGATGTCAATTGCAAATTGTGTTAAGGGCAACTTAGGAAAGAAAATATAAGGGCAAAATATCATGGTTATAAGTGAGCCACGTGTTTTCCAAAAAGCGTGCGTTAAGAGTGTTTGAGGGTAAAAGGGAGATTTGGCATGCCTTAACCCTTAAGTTTCCTATGACTTGGTCCCCAAGTCATTAGAGAAAAAGGGGAACGTGGGTTCAGCCAGAGAAAAGAAAGAAAGAAAGAAGAGGAGAAAAGAGAAGAAAAGGAAGAAGAAGAAGAAGAAAAAGGAGGAAGAAAGAGAAAGGGAAAGGGAAGCTTGGGGTTTGTGCTCGACTCCAGGTAAGCTATAGCTTCCCTAGATCTTGTATGACTTTAGATTTTCTTAGATTAGTGTATTTTGAGGTAATAGTAGAAGTAATCTTGAGTAGAGAAGGGTGGAAGAAAATAATGAGATATTAGAGGATAGATCATGTATGCATGCATGGTTCATGGGAAAACCTCGTGTGGAGGTAATCCTAATAGCTATTGTATCTGTATGTTGACGTAGGTCAAGAGGGTTATTCCAGGGAGCCGAAATACCAGAGTTGAGTACCAGTTGTACCAGTCGAGGAGTAACCTACTAAGGTGAGTGGATTTCTCATCTAGCAATGAGATGGTTTTAATTATGAGCTAGTATGTGATAATGAGTTTTGAGCATAAACACATAAGCATGAGTTTCGATGAGGGAATTTTTAATGTATACATGGCATATTTGCATGATAAAGCTTTACAAATGATGTATGAGTCATACTGAGCATCAGGCAGCTAGGGGGCTGATCACCCTTTAGACTGTACTGTAGCATGAGCATTGCACACTACTATCGAGCCGGCACCTCCTTGCGAACAGATCGTACGATGAACCCCAGAATCAGGGGTGAGTGCATGCCTAACCAGGCCAGTGGGGCTGGTTGTGAGCAGCCCGTGGGGGCATGAATCATAGCTCAGTGGAGCTGATTACTATATATAGCCCGTGGGGGCAGAGAGAAAACCCGAGGTTCCAGGGTTAAGGAACAAAGCACTTTGCCAGGTGAACCGCACGGGTAAGGGGTGCTATTTGTGCGGGGATCCTGTTGCTAGTCACGCACCCGATGAGAGTACACCTACAGAAGGGCGACTGTAGGGTGGTACCTCAGAGGCATTACACACACAGCCCAGCATCATGAGATCTAAAAGCATATGTTGTGATATAAAAAGGGCCAATGGGCCAAATAGTTATCCCGAGAGGGAGAGCTTACTTGAGATGCCAGTGGGCAAGCAGATCCTGATGGGAGTCTGGGTTGTAGATAAAGAATGCATATCTTCATATTGTAATGCATGAAGTTTTATTTTAATGAGTTATCTTTCAGTGAAGAGTTATTATAGAGTATTCCAGTACTGATATGTTATTTGAAGAATAAGCTACATTTTATTTTATCTGATATCATGTTAAAAATGTACTTTGAGTTGTACAAGTTAAATAGTTTCAGCATACGATTGAAATTAAGAGGTTATGGTTCTCTATTTCTCCATAGTTAGATGGTTATCCAGTCACTGGGACTTAGGTCT
>UESW01004800.1:348845-417026 GCA_900491605.1 Calamus simplicifolius | reverse complement strand
GGTGTTGCCGAGCCTTCCAAGGTGCTACTCGGTTGTAACCGAGGCATCAAATAATAAAATACTCGGTGTTGCCGAGCCTTCCAAGATGCTACTCGATTGTAACCGAGGCTTCCAAATAATAAATTACTCGGTGTTGCCGAGCCTTCCAAGATGCTACTCGGTTGTAACCGAGGCTTCAAATAAAATACTCGGTGTTGCCGAGCCTTCCAAGGTGCTACTCGATTGTAACCGAGGCTTCAAATAATAAAATACTCGGTGTTGCCGAGCCTTCCAAGATGCTACTCGGTTGTAACCGAGGCTTCCAAATAATAAATTACTCGGTGTTGCCAAGCCTTCCAAGATGCTACTCGGTTGTAACCGAGGCTTCAAATAATAAAATACTCGGTGTTGCCAAGCCTTCCAAGATGCTACTCGGTTGTAACCGAGGCTTCCAAATAAATTACTCGGTATTGCCGAGCCTTCAAAAATGCTACTCGGTTGTAACCGAGGTTTCAAATAATAAATTACTCGATGTTGCCGAGCCTTCCAAGGTGCTACTCGGTTGTAACCGAGGCTTCAAATAATAAAATACTCGGTGTTGCCGAGCCTTTCAAGATGCTACTCGGTTGTAACCGAGGCTTCTAAATAATAAATTACTCGGTGTTACCAAGCCTTCCAAGATGCTACTCGGTTGTAACCGAGGCTTCAAATAAAATACTCGGTGTTTCCGAGCCTTCCAAGGTGCTACTCAGTTGTAACCGAGGCTTCAAATAATAAAATACTCAGTGTTGCCGAGCCTTCCAAGATGCTACTCGGTTGTAACCGAGGCTTCCAAATAATAAATTACTCGGTGTTGCCGAGCCTTCCAAGATGCTACTCGGTTGTAACCGAGGCTTCCAATATTAATTGCTACTCGGTTGTGACCGAGGCTTCAAATAATAATTTACTCGGTGTGCCGAGCCTTCCAAGGTGCTACTCAGTTGTAACCGAGGCTTCAAATAATAAAATACTCGGTGTTGCCGAGCCTTCCAAGATGCTACTCAGTTGTAACCGAGGCTTTCAAACAATAAATTACTCGGTGTTGCCGAGCCTTCCAAGATGCTGCTCGGTTGTAACCGAGGCTTCAAATAAAATACTCGGTGTTGCCGAGCCTTCCAAGATGCTACTCGGTTGTAACCGAGGCTTCCAAATAAATTACTCGGTGTTGCCGAGCCTTCAAAATGCTACTTGGTTGTAACCGAGGCTTCCAATATTAATTGCTACTCGGTTGTGACCGAGGCTTCAAATAATAATAAATTACTTGGTGTTGCCGAGCCTTCCAAGGTGCTACTCGGTTGTGACCGAGGCTTCAAATAATAAAATACTTGATGTTGCCGAGCCTTTCAAGATGCTACTCGGTTGTAACCGAGGCTTTCAAATAATAAATTACTCGGTGTTGCCGAGCCTTCCAAGGTTATATTTTACTTGGCGCTGTCAAGGTTCGGAGACCGTTACTCGGTTGTAGCCGAGCCTTCAAGATTATATTTTACTTGGCGCTGCCAAGGTTCGGAGATTTATTGCTCGGCCCAGCCGAGGTTCGGAGATTTTTACTTGGCCCTGCCAAGGTTCGGAGATTTCCTGTGCAAATAGGCAACTCGGTCGTGCCGAGGATTGGTGAGCAGCACCTGTTTCTTTTCGCAATCTTTGGCAACATAATATGTGATGATTCACGTTGCAAATTACGAAAATACATGCCGACAGGAAGGTATAATAAGGCATATCAAAATGGACTTATAGAGGACATACCCTATTGATAATACTTACGGAGATTGTCCGAGTTCCACGTCCGAGGGACAAACTTTCCGTTTAGATCTTGCAGCTTGTAGGTTCCCGGTCCAATGATCTCCGCCACTTGGTAGGGGCCTTCCCAATCTGGTGCCAGTTTTCCTTGCTTCAGCGGTTTGGAGACAGATGCTTTTCGGAGAACAGGGTCGCCGGGCGAGAAGGATCTCCCTTTGACTCTGGAGGCATGATAGCATCCGCGGATAGGGGGGTCCTATCTCCATGGGGATGACAGCTTCTACGCCGAAGGCCATCCGTAACGGGGTCTCGCCTGTGGGGACTCTCTGTGTGGTGCGATAGATCCACTGGCCAAGGTTGAAGCTGGACGTTGGACTTCTGTGAAGCATGGAGTCAAGAACTCCTTGTCTTGGCTTTATGACGCCATCCTTCCTCACGCAAAAGGTGCCTAGGGGCAACGCGGCAGCCATAAATGCCTTAATGATGGAAGGAGATAAGGCATTAAATGCAGGTAGATGCACATGGCCTTTATGAGGCCATAAATGCCTTGGTGCGCATAGCGCGCTATGGAAGCCGATCTGTTGTGCCAAGGCAGGGAGAAGGCGGAGATGGCGTCGAGTCGTGGCGAGAGGACACCGGAGAGATGAATCGGGCCCGCCGAGATCTGGGGAGATCCTTGTCGCAGCCCCCTTGTGGCACTAGTCTGGCCTCCTTAGGTCGACATGGGGGGTCCGCAACTCCATAGGATCAGAAGAAGAAGTGGCTGGAGAAAGAGGAGCTGCGGCCTCTTCTGGGAGGCATGGAGCAGGGGTAGCTACAACTGGATGGGGAGCTGTATGACGCTTCTGAACTAGACGGGTCAGGGCCTGGACCTGCTGGACCAGTGTGGCGAACGGGTCCTGGGTCACTGGGACAGCTGGTGGCGATGGAGTCTCAGCTGGTGGCGGTGGCAGTGCCACGATACTCATCAGATCAGGTCTCTGGGAGGTGACCCGGTCCTGGGCTTCAGAAGTTGCCCTTCTCCGATTAGCCATTGGAGAGGTTCTCTTCCAGATCGAGATCCTTGTCTCCTTTTTTCAAGTTTAACGGGACTTGAGGCCCCTTCCTCTAGCGCCAATCTGTTGCCGCTGAAATCTGTCCTCCGGCTCGGGCACGATCGGGCTGCAGCATGGGCTCCCTCCTAGGCGGACCTGCAAGACGTCCTCACGCAAGAGGCATTGGGGGTGGCCCTCTGCGGAAGACCCTTCGACGCCCAAGTCAGTGGAGACCAGCAATCAACAAATATGGGGAGAAGGATCCCCCAGAAAGAGTTCCTCCGAGCTCTCATGTGAGCTTTCATGACGGAGTGTGAGAACTGCGAATGAAAAATGGGCGTAGAATAGCCGTACCTGAGAGGCTTGAGGATGGTAGTATTTATAGGCGGTCACCTGACTTCTTGGACGTGCTCTGGATGAGGTCTGAAAGTTGTTGGGATTCGAAATGGATTCGAATCAGGTTGTTACAGGGCCGGTAGGATCCGTATCTGGTTAGTTAGAGGATCGACGGCTGGGAGGCGGGGAGAGCTGGCCGATGGATCGAGACTCAATGGCCGCGTGGTCCCTAGGCCACTATTGTAGGTCCTAGGCCACGTCTTGGCATGATTTCTTGTTTGGAATCTTATTCTGTTACAGTGAATTTGAACTCTCCCGCGCCAGATTCCACAGAGGTCTGAAGTAGCTCGAATCGAATGGCCGAGGAATGGTCTGGCCTTGATGGCAGTAGCATAAGAATAGCTCGGGTTGCCGAGGCATAAGGTTGGCCGAACTTGCCGAAGTACAATGTGGTTGGCCGAGTCGGACTTCTGTGAAGCATGGAGTCAAGAACTCTTTGTCTCGGCTTTATAACGTCATCCTTCCTCACGCAAAAGATGCCTAAGGGCAACGCGGCAGCCATAAATGCCTTAATGATGGAAGGAAATAAGGCATTAAATGCCTTAAAATAGATGGATGCACATGGCCTTTATGAGGCCATAATTGCGTTGGTGCGAAGGACATAGTGCGGTTGCGGAAACCGAGCTAGAGTGCCGAGGTATGTTGGCTGAAGCATATTTACCGATGCATGTTTGACGAAATATATTTGCCGAACTATATTTGCCGGGGCATGTTGGCCAAACTATATTTGCCGAGGCATGTTGGCCGAACTATACTTTCCGAACTATATTTGCCGAGGCATGTTGGTCGAACTATACTTTCTCTTCTCTTTTTATTCCATTAAATGCTCACCATTGAATGCTCCGGCTTATTGATTTGACGAATATTAATGAGAGGGCCCTTGGGAGAACCCACGCACATGGCGTGACCCTTTTTTCCCTCTTGTTCTCTTTCTTCATATTGAGGAGACTCTTGTCGCTAGAATGTCGTGCCAGGGCATTTGGACTGGACGCGACCCCATCGCCGATGTGAGCGGTCAACAATGCAATGACGATTTTACCCCTCATCAATACTAATTGCAAATATTTCTAATGTTCATACTTTCCTTGTCAATTAACACATTAAACTTATTGGTAAATATGATGTATCATTCATCTCACACAATTTTACCGTGTAACCTTTAAGATTATTTTGTTCAAACAAAGTTTTTGCCTTGTTTCTTAAATATTTTATATCATTTTTGGTAATACAGATATTTTATGAGAACCTTTGATTTTTTAATTGCTAATTAAAAATAAATTTCAGGTATTTACGTATAATTTATTTAGTTCTTATTTTTAACCTAGTGTGGCTAGTGTTTATTACTTTTGCCTAATGTCTTTGCTTTGAACTTATTGTATAATATATGTTTATTTATAATATGAAATTCATTTGTAAGATGATATTGTTTATTCATAATATAGTATCTTCAAACTGAATGTTGGAATAATTTCTAATAAATGCCAACGAATCTATTGCGAGGTTAACTTCCCTAATTACATCTTTGTGACTTTGAGAGGCACTAAACTGATGGCTTAAGCTGCCAAATATCTCATAATAAAGGATTGAATTGAAGAGCATTGTGGGAGGAATGACAGCTCCGTATGGCAACCAGCCTAAACAACCTTTGGAGCTTATTTTGCTATTGGTCAATAGCTATTTCATGTAGTTATTAATAAACCGCCAGTTAAATGAATCAATCTTGGACATCTTCTAAATGAATCAATCTTTCCTTCAATTTAATAATTTGAGAATATAGCTTATTCATTTAATTTTTTGACCAAACAAAAGAATATAAGGAAATTGGTTAATAAAAGTCGATCAACCTTTGCATAAAATTTGTTATCAAGAGCAAAGCTTAAAGGAAAACTCTTCCTATAATCCTTTCAAATACATACCATCCATTAATAAAAACAAAGAATATAGCTTATTCATTTAATTTTTTGACCAAAACAAAAGAATATAAGGAAATTGGTTAATAAAAGTCGATCAACCTTTGCATAAAATTTGTTTATCAAAGAGCAAAGCTTAAAGGAAACTCTTCCGTATAATCCTTTCAAATACATACCATCCATTAATAAAAAAAGACTATATCCATAGAAATCCTTCATTGATTTCTTTTTAAGATAAAATATATTTGGTTGCTCACAGTTTTATTCAAAATTTATTTTGATTCTTAAAATTTTGATTATTATAATTTAGTCCCTCGTATTATAACAATGTTGGTTTTTATATTTCATTATAGAAGATCAATTAAAATTAATAGAACAATCAATGTATCACTCTAAGGTAGTGTTTGAAATAGGGGATAAGAGGGGATATCCACTGGATATCCCCTCTTATTCCCAAAAGCCATAACTATAAAGGATAGCAGGGAATAAAGTTAACCAAAGGGATAATCCATGGTTAACCATGGGATATCCCCTCAATTTATTTCCTAGAGAATGCAGGAATAGCTGATTATCCCTCCAAATAAGAGTAAAAAAAGGTTATCCCATGGATTTACCTTTTTGCATTTGATATGATCAATGGAATAGCCAAGGGATATCCCTAGGAATAGCCAGGGGATAAACTATATCCCGTACACTTATCCATGGATAACATTTTTTCTATCAAACACTACCTAAGTAAACATGTGAATTGCCACTTATTCTACACGACAAGTTATTAAGAGCCTACGTGATAGTCTATGTATTAACATTAAGTGATATGCCAGCTGTTCTACCAATTTTAACTAATCCTATGCAAAGAAACATGAAAAATGTAACATTCTTAAAACATGAGGCACTTAACTATAACAACTGAAAGTTCAAGGACCAAACTAAATTTTAGATGATAGTTTGAACATCAAAAGTATATTTTAGCTTTTTATTTGAAAATTTTCAAACTATTTTTATAAAAATCTACATTTAACCATGAAAACCATGTACCTATTTTGCAAATTTCATAACCAAGGGTGCATTTAATACCTTGATAAATTAGGTTGTTAACCAAAGTGAATCACATCATGTCATGTGACTTATCGGTCCATGTGTGCCAGTTCTCTTTACAACACATTTTCTTTAAATTCATAGCATCATGTTATCTTTGGGATTCAGAACAGAAGTGAAACTAAGGTTGTTTAGCCCGGTCACAATTCATGGCATTAATGCAAATTTGAAAACAGAAAACTTATGCAATAATCTTCCTTAATTTATAAAAAAAATTTAAAAAACCAATAGCTTGAAATATTAACCTATTGGATGGCTACAAGAAGCTTCATTTGTTCAGAGAAGTTGAAAAGTATTCGTTGTGCCATTGTGCAATATTGTATACATTATCAATATAAAAAAGAAATTGCAGGTTGATAATACAAAATTAATGAGTTTTTTTATTTATATAACAACCTAAAACTTCAGCCAAAAAGGATAGGCAAGAAAATATTATCGAGACTTCTTGATTCCGTATAAGTATCCAGGATTGAGTCAATGCATAATAATATGGCAATAAATACTTGCCCTAATGCACTCTCACAAACTCCTTCCTTTGAAGCTCCGATGCCTTCATCGAACAAAAAATCCAAGTTAAATCAAATCAAGCTACAAACACAATCAAATTTAGTCACAAATATCACGATTAACTTATAGCCAGTCCTAAAAGAAATCATCTGCAATATCTCTTAGTCCACATCAGTAATAAATCTGCTCCGATATTATTTAGAACGATCCAAAACTTTAATCAAAAGACTAGCTAAAAAGATATTATTCAGACTTATTATTCTTATATAAGCATTCAAGATATAACTATTATCAAATTGATGTAGAACTAAATACTTGTCAATACAAACTCTCGCAATTTAATTGAATAAATTGACATTAGGCCAAAGTTTGTTTAACACAAATCACAGTAGAATAATGATAATATAAAATATTTCTCTATTCAAGGGTCACATTATCATTTATCTCCATGGTCATCATCTATAAGACAGCGAAACATGGATCTATCATATAGATAATATAAGGTATAACTCAACTACTTCTTGATATGACTGATCCCACGTCGTCAAAATAAAAGGTAACGGCAGCTATCGACCCCGGAACCCCCTCGGGGTCGGGGTGTATCGGCATCCCCCACCCCCGGGACCCCCTCGGGGTCGCGGGGTGGGGCCATCAGTCCTTGACCCCGGGACCTTCTCGGGTCGGGGTGCATCAGTATTCCCCCACCCCCTGGACCCCCTCGGGGTCGCGGGGTGGGGTCATCAGTCCTTGATCCCGGGACCCTCTCGGGATCGGGGTGCATCAGTATTCCCCCACCCCCGGGATCCCCTCGGGGTCGCGGGGTGGGGCCATCAGTCCTTGACCCCGGGACCCTCTCGGGGTCGGGGTGCATCAGTATTCCCCCACCCCCGGGACCCCCTCGGGGTCGCAGGGTGGGGCCATCAATCCTTGACCCCGGGACCCCCTTGGGGTCAGGGTGCACTGGCATTTCCTTATACCCGTGACCCTCACCGACCTCGGGGTACGCCAGTGTTCTCCCACTCCTGGGACCCCCTTCGAACTCAGGGTGGGGAGTCATCAGCGATCAGCATGCAACTCAACTGCCAAGGAAAACGATAACTACCAGGTCGCACGGTGCTCACACGTGATTCTCAGTACGTCCGTGATTGCGCCCCGTTACGGAAGGCCACACCTCATAACGGCGTATGGGGCATTGCATGTCCATGTACATGGTCATGCCTTGCTACGGCGTACGATTCGCTACTACTTGCAACTGTGCTCGGTCATATCAGCCGATGGCGCGCACTGCATGCCTTCGCGGCCGCTGGACACGTATGATATCACATCAGCGAATGGTACAGGATGTCTTCGACGCGCGTAGCGATGGTACAAAGGCGATCTCCCAAAATAATAAGATAAGGTATTCGGACAAATATAAAGGCACGTGCTAGCGCTGTAAGTGGGATCTGAACTCTGGTTTTTCTGAGCTTTCTTCCTCCCAGCAAAAACCCTAACCGCCTCAGCTCTTCCTCGCTGGAGCGGTTCTCTGTCTGAGCCCAAGTGACTGACTTGATCGTCGGAGGGTCCCCACCGGTGCCATCGGTCTCTGGGGACTTTTCTTGCAGGACTTCGAGGAGAGGGACGTCCGTCTTCCCCGACGTTTGAGGAAGGTGACTTGGCGTCATCAGATTGGCGTGCCAGAAAGGGGGAGTGTAAGAAAGACGTCGAACCAGCAGCTTTCTTCTTCTCCTGTCTTCGAGACCTTAAGCCATGGTGATGACTCGAACGAAAGGAGTTTCAGCCGGTTGCGCTGGGGGGCAGCGCTGCGGGGCTGGTCTACCCACGGAGGCCCCCCCGGCTCTCGCATCCAGTCTTCCGGAGCCTCTGCATCTCCGGGGGGCAGGGCCTTCTGTTCTGCAGAATGACGTTCCCGTGCCTGCTCCACAGCAACTCCAGGAGGATCGATTCACTGCCCTGGCCACGCAGGTCCAGTCGTTGGCGGCGATGGTTCAAGGCCTGCAGCACCAGCAAGCGGCCGTGCAGCAGCCGGAGCTGAACCCGTCTATCCCGGGGATGATGCAGCCTAGCCAGCATTCCTCCCGCCGGAGATCGCCAGTTCCTGCAGATCATCGCCGCCGATCCCCGGCCAAGCCACATCACCGTGAAGCATCCAAAAGGCTCCGGTCTCCCTCTCGCCACGCCAGCGTTTCTCCTAAACGGTGGCACGGAAAGGAGGCGGAGCGCCGCGCCGGCATCGCCGCCCTCGCTCTTCTTCTGAATCTTCGGGGAGGGCTCCTTTGATGGCCGAATGCCTCGTCGAGCTGAGCATCGACTCGAGGAGTGTAACCAGAAGCTGGAGGAGCTAGCCGTCGGATCACCCACCTGCCAGAAGTAGATTACGACAGTCGGCCTCCCTTGTCCCGCCGCATCATGGAAGAGCCCATCTCTACCAGATTCCGCCTTCCTCAGCTGGATCCATATGATGGAACCACGGACCCCCTGGACCATTTGGAGAGCTATAAGGTACTCATGCAAGTTCAGGGAGCCACTGACTCACTTATGTGTGTTGCTTTCCCGGCTACTCTAAAAAGGCTGCCCGGGCTTGGTATTCTCGTCTGCCGCCACGAAGCATCGACTCCTTCCGCCAGTTGGAGAGGGCTTTTCTGGCCCACTTTGATGCCTGCCGGAAGATCCCGAGGGTGGCGGACAGTCTGTTTGCCGTTCAGCAGAAGAATGGCGAGCCTCTGCGGGATTATGTTGCCCGGTTCAAAGAAGCCGCCCTGGAGGTCTACAACCTGGAAGACTCGATGGCTACCCTGGCTCTGAAGCGGGGGCTTTGCCCTTCTCGCTTCGCGTACTCTCTTGACAAAAAGCCGCTGGGCTCCTACTCCGAACTTCTGATCCGTGCCCAGAAGTACATCCGGGCGGACGAAGCTGACTTTTCCTGGCATGAAGCTGGTGGGAATATCCCCAGGAAGCCGAACCAGCCAGAACCTGCAGAAGCCCGCCCCAGGAGGCCTGAGCCTCCTCGCCGACCGGACAATCGCCCTCGACCTCCTGCACCGAGAGACGGGCCTTACACACCGCTGCTTGCCCCAATATCTCAGATCCTGCTCGAGATTGAAGGGGAGCCCTATCTGCAACGCCCTCCTCCCATCAACCCGAAGATACCCCGAAACAAGAACCTCTACTGCCGCTACCACCGGGACCATGGCCACAACACCGACGACTGTCGGTAGCTGAAGAAAGCTATTGAAGACCTCATTCAACGAGGCCACCTGGGAAAGTTCGTCCAGAGGAGCAACCCGGGAGCTCCTGGCCCATCAGCGCCCGCGCCGCCAGTGATCGATAACGCCCCTACGGAGAAGACGGTAGCAATGGTTTCCTGGGGGGCAGGAGGCCCGTCGAAGAGGCCGAGGGGAGAGGGGGGAGTGGAAACTGTAATTCCCTTTTTTGAGAGGGACTTGGATGGTGTTGTAAATAAGATGATGATAGCGTTGTCGTATCCATGACGATCGCTAAAGACCCTGTAAAAAGAATTCTAGTCGACAGTGGAAGCTCCGTAGATGTTTTAAACTACGGTGCCTTTGTTCGCATGAACCTATCGCGTGATCTACTTCAACCTGTCGCCACGCCTTTGATGGGATTCACAAGAGATTCCGTGAGGGTCGAAGGGGAAATTACTCTCCCCATAACGGCTGGTACGGCTCTGTGCCAAAGAACTGTCCTTATAAAATTTTTGATGGTCCGTGTGCCCCTGGCGTACAACGTGATTCTTGGGAGGCCCGGGCTCAACCTCTTGGACGCCATCATATCTACCAAGCGGCTCCTTGTGAGGTTCCCAACCAGCGGAGGGGTCGGCGAGATGCGAGGAGAGCAGGGCCTACCGGCACTTTGCTATCACTTGGCCCCTAGTCCCCAGGAGGCAGCACCTGCACCGCCATCTGCACCGGCACCCGAGGCCCTTAACCCGCGAGACTTGGAGAAGAGGGGGGAACCGGCCGAGCGGCTGCTCACTTTCCCCCTTGGGGAGGACCCCGTGCGGATAGTTCGAGTTGGAGCCTTACTTCCGGAGGAAGCTCGTGACCGACTCCTTACCTTTCTGCGGGCCAACGCCGATGTCTTCGCATGGTCAGCATTTGACATGCCTGGGATCCCGGGGAGGTGATCACGCACCAGCTCAATATTCGATCGGAGTGCCGGCCCGTCAGACAGAAGAAAAGGAGTTTTGCCCTGGACCGGCAGAAGGCCGTTGACGAGGAGGTGCGGAAGCTGCTTGCGGCTGGTCACATCCGCGAGGTGCGCTACCCCGACTGGTTGGCGAACATCGTGATGGTTCGCAAGGCCAGTGGAAGCTGGAGAATGTGCGTGGATTTCACCGACCTCAATAAGGCGTGTCCCAAAGATAGCTTCCCGCTGCCCCGAATTGACCAGCTGATGGACGCCACCTCCGGACACGAGACGCGCAGTTTCATGGATGCGTTCTCGGGGTATAACCAAATCAAGATGAGCCCGGCAGATGAAGAAGCGACTTCCTTTATTACGGAGAAAGGGATCTACTGTTACCGAGTGATGCCCTTTGGATTGAAAAACGCCGGGGCTACTTATCAAAGATTAATGAACAAAGTCTTTGAGGATCAGCTGGGGCGCAACATGGAGGTATATGTGGATGACATGCTGACCAAGAGCACCAATGCAGAAGACCATGTAGCTGACCTCGAGGAGACTTTCAACAATCTGCGCCAGTACCGGATGAAGCTCAACCCCCACAAATGCGCCTTCGGAGTAGCAGTGGGCAAGTTCCTGGGTTTCATGGTGACCCAGCGCGAGATCGAAGCCAACCCCGACAAGATTAGAGCTATCCTGGAGATACGGCCTCCAGCCAGCAAGAAGGAGATGCAACGCCTGATGGGGAGGGTGGCGGCCTTGAGTCATTTTATGTCAAGGTCGGCAGAGAGGTGCCTGCCCTTCTTTAAGGCATTGCGCAAGATCAACGGCTTCGAGTGGACGAAAGAGTGTCAGGGCTCCTTTGAAGAATTGAAGCAGTTTCTCTCCACTCCTCCGCTGTTGTCCAAGCCTGAAAATGGAGAAGAGCTCTTCTTATATCTGGCCGCTTCCCCCGAGGCTGTTAGCTCCGTACTTGTGCGCATGGATGCTGATGGAGCCCAGAAGCCAATCTACTATATCAGCAAAGTACTCCATGACGCTGAGACCAGGTATTCGAAAACTGAGAAGATTATCTTCGCCTTGGTGGTCTCTACTCAGCATCTTCGGCCTTACTTTCAAGCCCATCCCATCGTGGTGCTTACGGACCAGCCCTACGAGCTATCTTGTCTCGCCCCGACACCTCCGGTCGGTTGGCTAAGTGGGCCATTAAGCTAAGTGAGTTCGACCTGTCCATCCGGCCAAGGTCAGCCATGAAGTCCCAGGTGTTGGCGAATTTCTTGGTCGAGTGCTCCTGGATCGAGAAGGACGTGGAGGAGGCGCGACCGAAGGAGCATGTGGACTCTCCCTCATTGGGGAGGCGGAGGACTGGATCCTGCATGTGAATGGGGCGGCGAACTCTCAAGGGAGCGGAGCTGGACTCATTCTCGCAAGCCCGGAGGGAGACGTAGTGGAGTACGCTCTCAAATTCCAATTCCCAGCAACTAATAATCAGGCAAAGTACGAAGCCCTGCACTAGCCAGGCATAAAGCCCAGTGTACCACTGGCAGAGCAGTGTGCCACTGGCTCTCAACAACAAAAGCCCGGCACCCCGTCGGCACTCAAAGCCCTACACTAGCCAGGCATAAAGCCCAGTGTACCACTGGCAAAGCAGTGTGCCACTGGCTCTCAACAACAAAAGCCCGGTGCCCCGTCGGCACTCAAAGCCTGCACTAGCCAGGCATAAAGCCCAGTGTACCACTGGCAGAGCAGTGTGCCACTGGCTCTCAACAACAAAAGCCCGGCACCCCGTCGGCACTCGAAGCCCTGCACTAGCCAGGCATAAAGCCCAGTGTACCACTGGCAGAGCAGTGTGCCACTGGCTCTCAACAACAAAAGCCCGACATCCCGTCGGCACTCAAAGCCTTGCACTAGCCAGGCATAAAGCCTAGTGTACCACTGGCAGAGCAGTGTGCCACTGGCTCTCAACAACAAAAGCTCGGCACTCAAAGCCCTGCACTAGCCAGGCATAAAGCCCAGTGTACCACTGGCAGAGCAGTGTGCCACTGGCTCAAACAACAAAAGCACGGCACCCCGTCGGCACTCAAAGCCCTGCACTAGCCAGGCATAAAGCCCAGTGTACCACTGGCAGAGCAGTGTGCCACTGGCTCTCAACAACAAAAGCCCGGCACCCCGTCGGCACTCAAAGCCCTGCACTAGCCAGGCATAAAGCCCAGTGTACCACTGGCAGAGCAGTGTGCCACTGGCTCTCAACAACAAAAGCCCGGCACCCGATCGGCACTCAAAGCCCTGCACTAGCCAGGTATAAAGCCCAGTGTACCACTGGCAGAGCAGTGTGCCACTGGCTCTCAACAACAAAAGCCCGGTGCCCCATCGGCACTCAAAGCCCTGCACTAGCCAGGCATAAAGCCCAGTGTACCACTGGCAGAGCAGTGTGCCACTGGCTTTCAACAATAAAAGCCCTGCACCCCATCGGCACTCGAAGCCCTGCACTAGCCAGGCATAAAGCCCAGTGTACCACTGGCAGAGCAGTGTGCCACTGGCTCTCAACAACAAAAGCCCTGCACTAGCCAGGCATAAAGCCCAGTGTATCACTGGCAGAGCAGTGTGCCACTGGCTCTCAACAACAAAAGCCCGGCACCCCCATCGGCACTCAAAGCCCTGCACTAGCCAGGCATAAAGCCCAGTGTACCACTGGCAGAGCAATGTGCCACTGGCTCTCAACAACAAAAGTCCGGCACCCCGTCGGCACTCAAAGCTCTGCACTAGCCAGGCATAAAGCCCAGTGTACCACTGGCAGAGCAGTGTGCCACTGGCTCTCAACAACAAAAGCCCGGCGCCCCGTCGGCACTCAAAGCCCTGCACTAGCCAGGCATAAAGCCCAGTGTACCACTGGTAGAGCAGTGTGCCACTGGCTCTCAACAACAAAATCCCGGCACCCCGTCGGCACTCGAAGCCCTGCACTAGCCAGGCATAAAGCCCAGTGTACCACTGGCAGAGCAGTGTGCCACCGGCTCTCAACAACAAAAGCCCTGCACTAGACAGGCATAAAGCCCAGTGAGCCGCTGGCAGAGCGGTGCACCACTGGCTCTTCACAACCAAGACCGACACCCGACAGCACAGTCTCGCTGGTCAGATAAAAGCTGACTCTCGTAGGCATCAAAAGCCACACGCCAACTTAGTACAAGGTTTGATACTTGACAGGGCGTTGCGCCGATAGCCCCAGGAGCCTACCTACCTAATCTTTGACCGGCGGCATCTCGCTCTGAGAACTCTACCCTCCCTGGCTCTAACTTTCGGGTTTAAACAGCTAGGGCGGAATGGCTCGGGTGGGGAGTTGCCCCCAAAACTATCAGAACTAATGGGGCGATAAGGCTAAATATCAATCGATGAAGTCAGTGACAATTCAGAAGGCATTTTGAAGAGTATTTTCATTAATTGAAAGAGACTACAAAATGCCGACGTTGTCGGGCTTACAAAAACAAGGAGGGAAAAAAGCAAAATCACAAGTGCGAGCTCATGGCTCTGCCAGCACGGGCTCATCGTCAGAAGGGGCCAAGTCTGATAACCGCTCCAGTTCAACCTCCAGGGCCTGGGGGAAGTTCAGGTCTCTGGCCACCTTCTCTTTGTCGTGCTGGAACCCGTCAAGAAATACAGCTGCCGAAGCTTCAGCCAAGTCGTCTGCGAAGCGCTCGGACGCCTTGTATTCCTCTATGAGCCCAGCAGCTCGGGTTTTCTATACGGCAAGGGCTTCCGCCGCGATCCTTTCAGCCTCCCGAGCACGGCTTACCTCCTCCTCGCACCAGCAGGTTTCCTCCCTCCGCTCTTGCCTCTTCCGCCGCCGCGCCCGCTCGATTTTCAGCCTCCTGGAGATCTGAGGTTAACTCAGAGATGTGCATGTCTCTGGCCATGACAGCGCTCACAGCCTCCGTCATTTGAGAGAGCGCTGCGCGCGCATGGTCGGCTTCAATCTCTGCCCGGCTCTTGGTGGCCTTCACCTCGCTCGCACAGGTGTCTTTGACCGACTCCAGCACCTTCTCGGCCGCCTCCGCACGGCGCTGGGCCTCCTCAACCTCCCGGGGGATCCTGTAACGCGCCCGGATTCTCTCCAGGTCCAACCGCGTCATTGTGGAGGTCGTCCCCTCTGGGGACTCCTCCGCCCTCGAGGAGGCACCGGCCTCCAACCGGCGGCCCCTCGATGGGGCTCCACCGGTGACCCATCGCCGAGCCAAAGGGACGCGGTCCTCTGAATCAGAGGACCATTCAATTGGGGGAGAAGGGGTAGGAGAGGTACGACGCCTCTCGGAGGGAGGACGGTTCTCAGAACTATCCTCCGAGGTCCAGGAAGGGGAACTCATGGCGAAGAGGTAAGTCTAAGATGGAAAAAGCTGACCTGGAAGGGAAAAAACCAGATGCAGGCTCGCAGGTTGCAGGAGAAGTTGGAGTGTAGGCGAGGAAGAAGACAATGGCACAGGCGGTATGGCGTCAGTTCACCCCCCCCTCACCTAGCTTTATCGGGCTTTCAAAACATCCCGCCATGTCTCGTCGGCCACGTGGCTCCTTGCCATACGCTGGCTCGCCTCGAGGAACGCCCCGGCGCGTGGTGCGGCATGCCTCCAGCCAGTGGTGGGACCTCGCTGACGTCGCCGTAATGAAAGGAAATGATGATGCGGCTTTTCGCGTGAGCCCCGAAGAGTCAGTCCTCACTCTCGAGGGCGTTCGCGGCAGGCACAGTGTACGGAAGGCCACCTCCTTACATTCCCCGCACTGTCCGCATAAAAGATAAGGACGGGGATCAGCCACGTAGAGAACGCCCCTTGAGCCTCAGCGGTGGGACCCGCTTCGCCCCAGGGGCGAGGGGGCATCTGATATGACTGATCCCACGTCGTCAAAATAGAAGGTAACGGCAGCTATCGACCCCGGGACCCCCTTGGGGTCGGGGTGTATCGGCATCCCCCACCCCCGGGACCCCCTCGGGGACGCAGGGTGGGGCCATCAGTCCTTGACCCCGGGACCTTCTCGGGGTCGGGGTGCATCAGTATTCCCCCACCCCCGGGACCCCCTCGGGGTCGCGGGGTGGGGCCATCAGTCCTTGACCCCGGGACCCTCTCGGGGTCGGGGTGCATCAGTATTCCCCCACCCCTGGGACCCCCTCGGGATCGCGGGGTGGGGCCATCAATCCTTGACCCCGGGACCCCCTCGGGGTCGGGGTGCACTGGCATTTCCTTATACCCGTGACCCTCACCGACCTCAGGGTGCGCCAGCGTTCTCCCACCCCTGGAACCCCCTCCGGCCTCAGGGTGGGGAGTCATCAGCGATCAGCATGCAACTCAACTGCCAAGAAAAACGACAACTACCAGGTCGAACGGTGCTCACACGTGATTCTCAGTATGTCCGTGATTGCGCCCCGTTACAGAAGGTCATACCTCATAATGGCGTATGGGGCATTGCATGTCCCTGTACATGGTCATGCCTTGCTACAGCGTACGATTCGCTACTACTTGCAACTGTGCTCGATCATATCAGCCGACGGCGCGCACTGCATGCCTTCGCGGCCGCTGGACACGTATGATATCACATCAGCGAACGGTACAGGATGTCTCCGACGCGCGTAGCGATGGTACGAAGGCGATCTCCCAAAATAATAAGATAAGGTATTCGGACAAATATAAAGGCACGTGCTAGCGCTGTAAGTGGGATCTGAACTCTGGTTTTTCTAAGCTTTCTTCCTCCCAGCAAAAACCCTAACCGCCTCAGCTCTTCCTTGCTGGAGCGGTTCTCTGTCTGAGCCCAAGTGACTGACTTGATCGTCGGAGGGTCCCCACCGGTGCCACCGGTCTCCAAGGACTTTTCTTGCAGGACTTCGAGGAGAAGAACGTTCGTCTTCCCCGATGTTTGAGGAAGGTGACTTGGCGTCATCACTTCTCATGCTCGCTATGTACTTTCTTTGTCGCATTCAATTTTCTTCTTTGCATGCCCAAAATCAGTTCTTCAAAGTATCAATTTAGTTGCTTATTGTGGTAATATTCTTGTTTCTGCAAATTAAATGAAAAAAAATGGTATAGGAGAAATATTAAGACCCCAAAAGACAAATAGATGGCACGCTAACAAGTGAAAAAGATGTTCCATTTCTTGAGAAAATATATAACACTTATTGAAATATGAAATGACTAAAAAGAATAGGTTTACTAGCAAAAATGCATTAATTTGGGTTTGGTGGAATTTATTAACAGTTTATACATTGGTCTAGATTTCAGCTTGCATGATATTAGTAATAGATCCATGTTTTTCTTACTCATATACATCTAACTGATGTTCAAATAACATGATGGTAAATGTGAATTTCTTGTAGATGCATCGCAGGGTAGAGGAACATAAAGCCAGAGTGAAAACTTAGTACCAAGTTAAACATGAGAACTTAAATCCATCTCTTCTGGGGACAGAAATGTTCTTGGATCCCTGCAGAGTATGTCTTCTTATTCTCTTTGAATCTACACTAGAAGATACCAACTGCCTCATTCCTGGCATCACAGTTGATTCAGCTCTCTGAATCATTGGATTCTCTTTAGGAGGACTAACAGAGCGCTGCTTGAGAAGCCTCCCTGTAGATCTGTTCAAGGAAGCAAAGGATTTGGTCGAAGGTTGCATCGGACTTCCTATCACTGCAAAGCCTTCTTGCTGACTGTCATTGGCTAGTGAACATCGAAAGTGGAGCTCTTTGTGCTCAATGGGAGAATCAGAATCTGAAGACGATGGACTAGAGCTGCTCATGTCGTAGAGAAGATTATTTGCCATGACTGGAAGCTGCCTCCTCTCTGAATTTGAAGCAGCACAAGAGGCTCTTCGAAGCCTTGTTAGTTCAATAACCTAAAGCCATTAATCACTTTTCAGTAACTAGATGGAAACGAGGCTTGCTGTTAATCAGAGGCAAAGCAAGAACTTCTTGGTGCTAAATTCTAAAAATCCAAGGGTACTGGTGCAAGTTATATTTGCCTGTTTCTCGAGAACTGCCATGTCTTTCTTCAATTTGGAGGTTACCAGGCTTTTCCTTCTCATGATCTCTTCTAACTCCGTAATCCTCTACACAGAGGAAAATAGGATAACAACATCAAATTATGCACTCACATTAGCACCAAAAAAAGAACACGCACCTTGGAGTCAGCTACACTGCATGCATGGGCAGCAGCAGACAGTTCCTTTATGGTAGCATCCTTCTCTTCACACTCCTTTCTAAGCTTGTAAAATTCTTGCTCTGCCACCATTGAGCTCAACTGAATGCAATTGAAAGTCCAGATATTATAAAGGGAAAACCACATGATTGCATTTAAATGATCAAGGGCACACCAATAACAACCATGAATAACCAACCTAGCAGTAAATTAGAAATTTAAATTCATCTGTTCAAGAACAATTACTTAATAATTCAAAACTGGTACTACCCAGTAAACCGTGCTAGCAAAAGAAATGGTGAAGAAAATTTCTTAAACACTCAACAAGTTGGAAACACAACCAGCAATGTCCTATTCTTGGTCATCTTGGAAGCACATTTTAAAATAGATGATATATTCAGAGTGCACAGCATAACATAGAACATCTGAGAGATCCATAATTCTAATTCAGGCATTAGCTAGGTTGGTTGCAAACTCTCTAAACCAAGTAGCATTGTACTGGAAAGAAAAACATAAGGTTCAGGAAAACTTTTTAAGTACCAGAAAGAGCATATTTTCAGCGAACAGAAAGAAGATAAAACATCTAACTGAATCCTTTCTTTTGATTTAGATATTATATAGTTTGGTGACAGTCTCTCTTGACCAAATAACCCCATACAATATTGATAAAAAATAGGACTCGGAAGATACCAAAATAAAGATTCTAGCCTTTTTTTTTTTTCCTCTTTCAATTAAGCCAATGCAAAAATGCCAAGAAAAACAACTCCACGCTGTCAACAAAACTTCAACAACTAATCAGTACCAAACAATATCAAAGCGAAATTTGCAGTCACCAGGTGGCCTATTCTCACATATATTATCAAATATTAGGCAATCCAATTTTATATGTGTTTCCCACAAGCATCATAATGTAACAACCTGGATCTATAAGGGAGTTTAACAGTTCACGCACCTGAATATCCACAGAAGATGTGACGCTCCAACAAAAAGACGTTTCAGACAGTCGACGCTCCTCTTGCTCCTCTGTTATGACAGTAGGGGTCTTCAGCATCTCATCTTTGCCTGATTCTATTTCATTGATATCCTGTAAGAAAACATGAATTTAAGGACACTTGAAGACATAAAATGTTGGTATAAATATAAATTTTGATTCTCGTTAGTCATCCAAAGCTCCCACCTTTGGCTTATGTGATAGGTTCCTGCAAAGAGGAATGATGCCACTTGCGGGATTCCACTCGGGAACAGGACGCTTACCGCCGCATAATTTAGCTTCTACCGAATCTGGCTTCCGGTCAGCAGCAAACCAATCGTTCTCGGAAGAAAATTTTCCATTTTGTTTAATGGAATCATTCTGCAATGAGTTCATCTGCTCACACAAGTTGTCAAGCTTCTGCTGCATGCTTAGCAGCACCTGATCCTGCTCATTAGTATTGGAACTTGAGACTAACTCGTTTATTTTTCCAGATTTTAAAAAATAAGGAGCAAATTGAACGAGCAGAGGAATAGAAAATCTAACCACGCCTCAAAAAGGGGACTTTCCAGATTTAGATGCATTCAAGAAAATCCTTTCACCAATTAATACAAGTCTATAAATTGAGAACTCCATAAACAAATCTTTGTTCTTACTGGAGAATTTACGGAAATAAAAAAGCAGTTTTTTCTTTTTTTTTTTATGTGACAAGGTTTTTTTAAGACAGAATTTACCAAAGGCCATGCTTTTTTCCTTTTGCTGGACTTTTTAAAGCTGGATTTAAAGCTGGACGATCTTTTAGGAACACAGATCAAAAACATAAAAATATATAAGAATATCAAAAGAAGTCAATTGATCTAACTAAAATGTACATAAGAAACAAGAAATAAATGAATAAATCACTTCAATGGCTTGAAAAAATAAGGCTTTTAAGCTTCATGACGAACCCTTAGATCTACGGATCTCTGGAGTTGGGCTATCTTCCGAGATCTCTTCGACCTGGAGGCGGCCGCGGCCACGACGGCAAGGATGAGGACCCGTTGGAGTGGGGTAAACAGCTCCCAAGCCGCGGCTTCCGCCGGGGCCAAACCGCCACCTATGGCGCTGGCCGACGTGGCCTCCTGTGCGCCGACGAGACGGCCCTGGAGGGAGACCCAAGCGAGCTTCTTCCGCGCCGGGGTCCCCGCCCGGCTCGGCTCGCTGAAACAGCTGGACAGGCGGCGCGGGGACGGAGAGGCGAAGGGGAAGAAGGAAGTAAGCGAAACGCGAGCCGCGCCCGAGCCGAGGCGGGGGGCGTCATCGTCGCCGACCATCGCGAGATTGTCCGAAGAGAAATGAGGCGAAGCGTTGGGTGGGGCGGAGGGGGAAATTTTGAGCGCGTTTTGTTACGTGCTGGAAATTTTTAAAAGCAGCAAGCAAGATGGTGATGGAGCCTGCCAATTTTGATGATGTAATGCAAGCCATCATAGGTTTTTTCCCTCCATTGATCTTTTGTTTAAAATAGGGGTGTAACTTAAGTCTAAACAGCTTCGCCAGTAACTCAAAATTGGCTAGAAAATACTAAAAATCAACTCACTGCTTATCAAGTCGAGTTCGAACTCGAGCTACTCGAGTATATTATCGAGTCGAGTTCGAGTATTAAAATACTCAACTCAAGTATTAATATACATATTTACAATATTATTCTAACTATATAAAACTTCTTTGAATTTTTAATTAAGAATATATTTTATTTTAATTTAAAAATTATTTTTAAAATTTTTCATAAAAATTTAAGTTGAATCGAGTCAAGCTCGAGTATATCGAGTATTTTCATCGAGCTTACTTGAGCTTGAGTTTGAGCTCTAAATAAGAAACTCGATCGAGCTCGATCAAGTTTTGAGCTTCAAATTTTAGAATTGAATCAAGCTCGAGCTTGGCACCGTATCGACTTGACTTGGTTTGATTCGATTATACCCCTAGTTCAAAATTAGTGATATCTTTGTACGCTTATTCCTAAAATTATTAGAATTGCTCGTCTTTTATTTTTTAAAAAATAAACATTTTGAATAAATTGAGGGGCATTTTGGTCATCCAAATGGGATTGTACAATGGTTTCAAATTCTCAAAACATTTAGAATTCAATCTCTCATATGTAGTTATGGCATTCAGCATGCCACGCTAATGACTAAATATTCTACGTTATTTGATATATCGAGGTAACTTAATATCAATGTTCATATAATATAAAAATTATTTTTAATATATTTTATAATCACTAAAATATTTGATCATTATTTTATATTATTATTTATTATTTATATTAAATTATAGTATTTTTTATGATGTATAAATTAAAATATAATTACTATATTGTACTATCATAATAATAATGTAATATATTGCAATTATTACTAGTATAATTGCAATATTATGATTACAATGTAATAAATATATTTCATTATTTAATTAAAATATCATGTTAAATATTTTATACTAATATAAAAATATTGAATATTTTTATATAAATGAAGGATATTTTGGTTCCTACGTTTTAGCCCAAGATTATTATTGTTGAGTGATATTGGATACCCATTCTCGATAATTGATATGAAATATGATGATGTTAAAGAAGAAGATAATTTATAATCATTAAAGTGTAATAAAATGCACTGATTCTATCACTTTCACTCAAATAATCAATGATTGCTTCAAAGCATATGGCCCCTATGTACATTCTTGTATTATCATACAAAGAATTTCTTTAAGCAAGATTGCAAAAAAATAAAGTTGTTGAGCAAATAAAGCTTTATTGATCAATAAGCTTATTTGAGCTTGGTTTATTTTAGGAAGCAATTTAAGCTCAAATATATTTTAGAAATCATTTTATAAATAAGTTGAGTTTGAATATTTGAAGGTATGGAATTGTAAATGCTTTGGCTCAATAGGGAAGTTTGTGCAAGATTTGATCATGCACAACTCAATCTTTTTTTTTTTTTTTTGTACAGACGGGTGATCACACTATCCTAGTGCGAGTCAGCCCTGATAGGTTAGAATATAAAATCTACTTAAGCACAAGGAGACAAGGGTCACCTTGGTTCCATATCCAAAATCCAATATGATGGGCCACAAGGCCGCTATCCAATCAGCCGCAGAATTGGCTTCACGATAAATATATGGATATGGGCTCTGTGGACTTTCCAAAGAATAGACCATATGTCGTGAGCAACGGATTGATAGGGGCTTGGTTGCAGCTTTCCTTACGAATCCACCGAACGACGGTGAGCGAGTCCCCTTCGATGAGAAGGCTATGAGCATGAAGAATCTGAGAAGCATAGGCAATACCATCCCAAGCTGCATAAAGCTCGGCCATCGAGACAGAGAAGTCAGGAGTGCCAAAGCCACCTGTCGATAGTAAATCTTCGTCATACCCTCGAATAATAAAAGCTGAACCAGCTAGTATACCTTGCACACTCCCATCAAAGTTGATTTTGATAAACCCTGGAGGGGGGCTCCTAATAGATGAAAATTGTATGCCAATTTGCTACCGAAACAGCGGAGAAATCCTAGTGGCCAAAGGTGTCTGAATTAAACCCATTGCGATGATATGAGAATTCCATCGCCAGAGATATGACCTTTCGCACAATCCTATAGGAAGATATAATATCATCAATAAAGATAAGTTGGTTCCATGATAACCATATCTGATAGGCTGTAGTAGCCCATAGGGTACCCTGCTGCTGGGTAGCCCTTCGAAGATTGTGAAGGAAAGAATACCGCAACAACCCCATATCATCCTCTCTACACTGATAACCCACCTCATCTAGATCCATCTCGCTTTAGGGCAGACGAAGATGGCATGGTCACTAGTCTTCTCCTCCTGCCCACACAAAGGACAAGTAGCCTGGATGGCCAGACCCCTTCTAGATAGCAGAGAATAGGTAGAAAGACAGTCTCATGCAAGCTTTCATATAAAGAGCTGGACCCTGAGGTGGATGGGGAGCTTTCAGATCCAAGCAGCATCCTTTGTGCACTAAGGTTGTGACCTATAAACCTTCATAAGGTCCTTGATGGGAGCTTTAGAAAGGCATGATCTCCGCCATGACCTAGTGTCAGTTGTATGCCCCGGGATGAGCGAAATAGCAAGAATCCGACGAGATAACTCTTCACCAAATAAACAGGTCACCGTAGGGGTATGCCATGAGGAGAAATCCTGAGAGATTAGATCCTTGACCCTCATACTTGATAGAACATCAATACTAATGAAAGTAGGCTATCTTGAAAAGGGAAGATCAATAATCCATGTGTTCTGAACAACATCAACCGAGGAGTCATTTCCAATCATTCATGAGATGTTATTCAGGATAGTCAGAGTATACCAACAAACCTCCTTCCAGAAGAAGGAATATCCATGGGAAGGCGGAAGGTCCATAGTAGTATTCTAGTCACCATATCTAGCATGCATAAAAGAGATCCATAGACAGTGTGGATCAAGTAGAAATCGCAAGGCATGCCTAGCAATCAGAGCCTCTCTTCTGACTATCAGTGACTAGATTCCAAGACCACCCTTATGAATTAGCATGCATACCATGTCCCATGCCTGAAGGTGAATGCCGTGACCATCCTGCATAGATGCCCAGAGAAAGTTTTGAAAATATCTCTCAATCCTTCTCAGATAAGTAATCGGGATGACAACATTAGATAGAAGATATAGAGGAAGGGAAGTAATAACTGAGCGAATATGGGTAATCCTTGCCATCATGGATAATCCAGTGGCCTGCCATCCATTAATGCGATCACGGACCCGATGTTCAATATCAGTGAAATCAATACTGCGAGGTTGTCTTTCCGTGATAGGGATTCTTAGGTACGATAGCCTATCTGCCTTGGTAGAGATACCCAAGGTTTGGTGTATAGCTTTCCTGAAAGTGTTGGTGGTCTTCGGGCTGAAACAGATCATAGACTTTTGTAAGTTGACCTTCTGACCAGAAGCTTGACAATAGCTCTATATAAGGGAGGCAAAAGATACCACATTGCGAACCATGGCCTAACCCAGAAGAATACAATCGTCAGCAAACAACAGATGAGAGACTGAGGGACCTAGGGGGTCCGCCATGAAGGGGGTGATACGACAATCCTACTGTGCCTGAAAGAACGCATGGGATAGATTGTCCGCAGCTAGGATGAACAAAAAGAGGATAATGGATACCCTGCACAACTCAATCTTGAATAACTGTTCCTGAGTTTGCTTTGAGCTGAAGTAAGACTATTGAGCAAACTACTTGGCAAGAATCAACTTGTTCACATGCCAACCTCCAATCAATCATGCAATGACAATGATAGATTTAAGTAATAATTCTGCCTGTATTTTTTTTTCCATTTTTGGGTTTCAATATGTTGCTGCCAATTCACTTGTGATGAGCACCGGGTGTGCTGAAATCTTCGGAGGCCTCCGAGGAGGTGAAAAGGTCGCCTTCTTCCTCCAAGAACCCGCAAGAAGTCCTGGACCGGTGGTTCTGGCGGGGACCCTCCGACGCTCAAGTTAGTGAGCTTGTAGAATAGGAATGTGTTGTGTGAGTATTTTTCAAAGAGAAGAAGAAGATCCCCTGCCCTGAGCTCGGGGTCTTCCTTTTATACCTGTCTGGGGGTTCCTTTTACCCCATTCCGTTGAAACCGTCGAATCTTTCTGGTTAGGATGAGCTCTGTGAATGGCAGGTGGGTGAGCTGTTGCCGAATGGGCATCGTGTATGTCGGCAACTGTGGGGTGTGTTGTTAACTGCCCGTGATCTTAGCGAAACAGACGAGCGAGACATGCGGTGGTGGATGTCTTAAATCCCAGGGTCCGATATCCAAGGTTAGCTTTACTATGCTAGGAAAACATGCAACATAAGGTACCTAAGTTAAGGCCGAAGCCAGAAGTCGAGGCTGAAGCTGGAGGCCAAAGCCAGAGCCAAAGGCCGAAGCCGGAGCTGGAGGCCAAAGCTGAAGCCAGAGGCCGAGGCAAGGGCGAGGCCGAAGCTGGAGGCCGAAGCCAAAGCTGGAGGCCAGAGCCGGAGGTAGAGGTCGAAGCCGGAGCTGGAGGCCGGAGCTAGAGGCAGAGGCTGAAGCTGGAGCTAGAGGCCGGAGCCGGAGCCAGAGGCCGATGTTGGAGTCGGAGGCCGGAGCCGGAGCCGGAGCCAGGGGCCAAAGCCGGAGTCGGAGGCCGGAGCCGAAGCCAGAGGCTGGAGCCAGAGGCCAGAGCCAGAGGCCGTAGCCGGAGCCAGAGGCTGGAGCCGGAGCCAGAGGCCGAAGCTGGAGCTGGAGGCCAGAGCCATAAGCCACAGCCAGAACTGACGTGTTGTCACTTGTAGGGCTTTTATGAAGATGCTTCTTCTTAGTGGTATGTCAGAGCTACAGGCGTTGTCCCGTCAGAGATAGGTTAGTGAAGTTGATTGATGAATACTGCTTAACTTGAACAGTTATGACAGTCTGCTGCAGGGCATAAGCGATCATCATGGGCACAGTGAGGTGTGCAACATCACAGTTGGTTTCTCCCAACATCTAGGCTCGAGCCCTCATTCATAGCCAGGATTCTAGCTTTAACCTTTGTGGGCCCCTCTTAAATCGAACAGCTATTTGTTAATACCTTCGGACTCGTGGGCTACTTGAGAGCGCCTTTCTTGCCCAATTCCCATTATTTGACACATGGGCTAATCAATGTCTCTTCCTTACCTAAACCCAATTTCCAAATTTAATACGAATACCAGCCAGGTTCTCAAAGGGGAGTGATAAAAAGGGTCGGGAGGTTCCATATAGCTAACACCTTCACTTAGGTGCTAGGTCCTCTCAACGGACATTTGTTGCTTCCACGTACGTTTGGATCCACTTCACCTTCTTCCCCTAAGTCCCTCTTCGAAAAAGTAAAGGAAGGAACCAGAGAAGGGACAACTCTTAAGGGTAGGATTGGTGCTGGCTTTGGCGCTGGAAGAAGGGAAGTGCAGAGACGGTCGAAACAGAACCCGGGTTGAGCCAGAAATGACAGGGGAAGAGGTTGGAATAATTCTGGTTGGAGCCACCCATGGAGTAGGCAGCCGGCCTTGGAAATATGGAATTGGAGTTGGAGTTGCAAGTCTGACATCTATGGCTTCCATTGCTTTCAAGTTCCGAGTAAGATAACCGGTGCTCTCGAATTCCTCTTTCTCATTTGCACTCATAGTACCGTTCAGACCTGGCAAAGATTTCTTCGAAGACTCGCGGCTGCTGGTGCCGTTTTTCTTTTGATAAGGCATCTCAGAGTGTTGACCCAATTATTGATTTTGATGATCAACAAAACTATTTGAGTATAACATTAGAAGTTACTAATGATTTTGGTTAAGTTTTTTAGTTTATGATTTGATTTATTAATCAAAATCACAAGACAAATCAAGTTCTAGTTCGAATCTAATGTCAAGGTAAGATTACAGACATTAGAGTCGATACATGGACCTTCTGAGGCTGGACCAAGCACATACTCTTCACCTCCACCTCAGACAGCATTTGTATCTGGGAGATTTTCAGATGTACAGATTGGTCAGCTCATAGCATTATTAGCTGAGTATGACAGTCAGAGGAGAGATGAGATTAGTCAGATGAAAGATGACATCAGACAGTTTAAGGAGGAGATCAATTCCAGACTTGACTTGATTTCATTTTCCATTAGCCGCTCTGCAGAGTCCCTTGGTACTGAGCTTCATAAGATTTTTGAAAGGTTGGAAGGGATCGCAGATGGATCTAGAGCTTATCTAGATGCTACTGGACAATTAAAGAAAGATATAGACCTTGCTGTTGCTCAAATTGAGGGTTGTCTTGAAGGCTTTAAGAAATCGCAGAAAGATGAGATTATGGAACTGATAGGTCATCTGAAGAAAATTGTCTACAAACATGTTTGATTGACCTTCTATTTCCTATAGTGATACCCTATCTAAGCCTATCCTACCCCAACCTATTAGAAACCTAAGATTAGCTTTTCATATTCTAGTTTGCATCTTAGGATTTCTAGTTTACTATACTTTGTTAGTCTGTATCTAGGAATTTCTAATTGATATGGTACTTTACTGTGAATGTATTTTAATAGACACATGTAATGCATCTTGAATTGAAATACAATTATGAAGTTTACTATCTCTATGATTGAATGAACCAATAACCTCGCTCTGATAACCTACATTATTGTTTTTAAACTCACCTTATTGCTGATAACAAAAAAGGGGGAGAGAAATTTGTATATGCATAAAGGAGAGAGAGAAAGAAAATAGGGAGAGAGAATGAAAGAATATAAGATTTCAATATGTTTTAATCAATTGGCATATCTCAAAAAGGGGGAGAGAAATTTTGAGATGGAGAGAAATTTATAAATTCTAATCAATTGGTATCAAATCGATTTCAGTTTATTTACATGTACCTTGCATAGGGGGAGTTATTTAATGCAGGGGGAGTTATTTAATGCAGGGAGAGCTTAATGATTTTCTGTGTAAAGTTAAATCATCTTGATTGCTGTTTATAATATAACTCAAGTATGTTTCTAAAGTTCATTTTGAAACTTGGCATCAAATTCTCTGATTAAGAAGTCTTAAAGCTTTAACAATGTCTATAACGCTTATTTCAAATGAATTTCTAATGCATATACTCAAAGTTTTTGTCATCATCAAAAAGGGGGAGATTGTTGACCCAATTATGATTTTGATGATCAACAAAACTATCTGAGTATAATTTGAAGTTACTAATGATTTTGGTTAAGTTTTTCAGTTTATGATTTGATTTATTAATCAAAATCACAAGACAAATCAAGTTCTAGTTTGAATCTAATGTCAAGGTAAGATTACAGACATAGAGTCGACACATGGAATCGCAGAGTCGACTCCGAAAATCAGCACAGACTTTAGAGTCGACACCTGGACTGTTAGAGCCGACTCCAACAGAAAGAAAGAACGTTAGTTTTTCTGGTCACGACTTAGAGTCGACACCTGGACTATTAGAGTTGACTCCAGAGGATTTTTGTGTCAACCCCAGAAAAGTCAGAGCCGACTCCAGAAAAGTCAGAGCAGTGATTGGCCTTCGGAAAAAGATGAACCAGCTTGAGCTGTCATGTGGATCTTTGACTCTTGATCATTAGATCAAATCAATGAGCACAAGCTCTGATACCAAATGTTGGTCCAGATAACAACCCAATAGGGGGGGTGAATTGGGTTTTTCAAAAATTAACTCCTTTTAAAAAATATTCCCCAGCGGAAGTGAAAACTTAGATGTATACGAATTAAAACAGAGTGCAAAGATAGAGAGTAAGAGACAAGGAAACAATCACTGCAAACACAAGAAGTTTTATAGTGGTTCGGTGTACCTACACCTACATCCACTCCCAAGTACCTCTTGGGTCCACACTATAATCAATCTGATTACAGCAGAGTTGTTTTGCAAGCTCACAACTCAAACTTGTTGTTTTTCGGGTGCACAACGAACCCAGCTGGTTTTCAAGGCTCACCAGCACACAACCTTACAACACAAGCAAACTGCTTGCTCAAGGCTAACAGCCTCAATGGAATCAATCCTCTGATTGACCCAGCAAACAATAACATTTTTACAAATTTAAAAGCTCCTCCAATGAGCAAATATACAATAATAGAACAATAATAAAGAGATAGGAATCAAAGCCTGATTTGCAGATCTTGGTGGCTTGCTTCTTCTCTTCTCTTGAGTGAATCTTCCTTTAGAATGCTCTTGAAGCTCCGAAGATTAGAAAGCTAGGGCTTGCTTCTTCTTTTGGGATTTCTTCAAAATAGAACAAGGAATGCTAGAAATCTCTCTCTTTTCTTTTGGGAGATCAGTATAATCTTTCCTTTCGAATCTTTCCTCTTTTCTCTTTTGATTTTCTGATGGATTTCACTCTTGTATTTCTGATTTTTCTCTCTTGTTTTTTGT
Organism: Calamus simplicifolius; assembly: GCA_900491605.1. NCBI lineage: Eukaryota > Viridiplantae > Streptophyta > Magnoliopsida > Arecales > Arecaceae > Calamus > Calamus simplicifolius. The sequence continues at coordinate 388,129 of UESW01004800.1, read as the reverse complement.
TTTTCCTCTTCTTTTTCGGATACAATGAAACCTCTTCTTATAGATTCTTCTTAATCCATAAATAGCCTAAAACTATCCGTTAGAAACAAGTGTAAGAAGGATTAGAACCAAATATAGTAATAGCCGTTGGGATTAAAAAGATAAAGATAAAGTTTAGAGACGTTCTGACAGTTCTGGAGTCGTTTCTGACAAACTGGAGTCGACTCTAACTTTTCTGGAGTCGGCTCTAAATCGAAAATCCCCAATCCGCTCGATCTGGAGTCGTCTCTGACTTTTCTGGGTCGACACGAAAATCTTCTGGAGTCGACTCTAACAGTCCAGGAGTCGACTCTAAGTCATGACCAGAAAAACCATCGTTCTATCTTTTCTGTTGGAGTCGGCTCTAACAGTACAGGTGTCGACTCTAAGTCTGTGCCGATTTCCGGAGTCGACTCTGCGATTCCATGTGTCGACTCTAATGTCTGCAATCTTACCTTGACATTAGATTCGAACTAGAACTTGATTTTTCTTATGATTTTGATTAATAAATCATATCATAAACTGAAAAACTAAACCAAAATCATTAGTAACTTCAAATGTTATACTCAATTAGTTTTGTTAATCATCAAAATCAATAATTGGGTCAACAATCTCCCCCTTTTTGATGATGACAAAAACTTTGAGTATATGCATTAAAAATTCATTTGAAATAAGTGTTATAGACATTGTTAAAGCTTTAAAACTTCTTAACAAGAATTTGATGTCAAGTTTCAAAATGAACTTTAAAAAACATACTTGAGTTCTATTATAAACAGCAATCAAGATGATTTGACATAGAAAATCATTTAACATAGAAAATCGTTAAGCTCCCCTGCATTAAATAACTCCCCCTATGCAAGGTACATGTAAATAAACTGAAATATGATCAATTGATTAGAATTTATAGATTTCTCTCCCCTTTTTGAGATATGCCAATTGATTAAAACATATTGAAATCTTACAAATCTTATATTCTTTCATTCTCTCTTATATTCTTTCATGCTCTCTTCTTTATGCATATACAATTTTCTCTCCCCCTTTTTTGTTATCAGCAATAAGGTGAGTTTAAAAATAATAATGTAGGTTATCAGAGCGAGGTTGTTGGTTCATTCAATCATAGAGATAGTAAACTTCATTCATTGTAATTGCTCTCATAGACAAATTTGCAATAAAAAGATAATTGTATTTCATTTCAAGATGCATTACATGTGTCTATCAAAATACATTCTCAGTAAAGTACTATATCAATCAGAAAATCCTGGATACAAGCTAACAAAGTATAGTAAACTAGAAATCCTAAGATACAAACTATGAAAAGCTACTCTTAGGTTTCTAAAAGGTTAGGGTAGGATAGGCTTAGATAGGGTATCACTGTAGGAAATGGAAGGTCAATCAAACATGCTTGTATACAATTTTCTTCAGATGGCCTATCATTTCCATAATCTCATCTTTTTGTGATTTCTTAAAGCCTTCAAGACAACTCTCAACTTGAGCAACAGCAAGGTCTAAATCTTTCTTCAATTGTCCAGTAGCATCTAGATAAGCTCTAGATCCATCTGCAATCCCTTCCAGCCTTTCAAAAATCTTTTGAAGCTCAGTGCCAAGGGACTCTGCAGAGCGGCTAATGGAAAATGAAATCAAGTCGAGTCTGGAATTGATCTCCTCCTTAAATTGTCTGATGTCATCTCTCATCTGACAAATATCATTGCTCCTCTGACTGTCATACTCAGCTAGTAACGCTCTGAGCTGACCAATCTGCTCATCAGAAAATCTCCCAGATACAAAGCTGTCTGAGGTGGAGGTGAAGAATATGTACTCGGTCCAGCCTCAGAAGGTCCAGCAGTAGATGGTCCCGCAACAGATGGGTCAGGGACTGATGGTCCCGCAACTGATGGTCCAGGGATGTCCTCTACTCTGGCTTCCTCAACTCTGGCCTCCTCTGCTCTAGCCTCTCGTCCTCCTTTTATCCAATTACCATTTACCTTTCTGAAGCCCATACGGTGAATGGTAGAGACACTGTAGTAGTCTGTATGCCTTAATTTCCTCAGTGGCTCATTGTCCATGATTAACACACCTTGGCTTCTGAATACCAAAGTCAGAATCATACCATATGGCAATGTAGATCTTTTCTTGGTAGCTGCCTCTGCCATATAGCCTATCATCATCCCAGCTAAGTTTACTGGCTGCCCGGTAATGATACAATCCATCAGCAAGATGTCTCGCTCTGAGACATACTCAAATCTGCCTATCTTTGGAAATAATATCCTCCCGCAGATGTTGTGAAGAAGTCTAAGTTCCAAATTCAGTTGATTTGCTAAAATTTCCTCAAACTCAGATACCTCTCTCCCCAACATCCTAGATAGGGCACCACCACGATCATCATGCTGATACTCATTTATCCCAACAGTGGGCATCTCTAACAAATTTCCAAGTATCTCAGCAGTGATCACAACTCTTGTTCCTCTCACATAACTTACTAAACCTCCCTCTCCTCTACTCAAATCATTGTAGAATTCTCTTACGAGGGCCGGGTAGGTAGGAACATCCAAAGAACAAACTTTCTCCCATCCCATTTCTTTCAATTGACGCCCAATAGAGAAACCCTCCGAAGCAAAGAAATCGAAATCAACCTTCCTTCCGGTTGTGATAGCCTTACCCGCTAATTGGTCGATGTGAGGAGAAGATGGAGATGGTGGAGAAGCCTCACGAGTGGCAGAAGATGATGAAGATGCGCTTGCCTCCGAATCGTGCGATGCCTCGTGGGAACGGCCGAACCTCCAACGATAGCACGCCTTTTAGGAGCCATAGGATTTGATTGGAATGAGTAATCAAGGGATTTGAAGAGTTTAGAGGGGTTGGAATAGGTTTGGAACATCTCTAGAGAGGATTGGAGACGATAGAATCCGTTAGGTGTCGACTCCGCCTATATATTTTTGACCTAGGTTCACTTAGAGTCGACTCCCGCAAAGCGAGGTGTCGGCTCCGAACCAGAAAATCTGTCAGCGCCCGAATTAGAGTCGGCTCTGCAGAAGCAGGTGTCGGCTCTAATTGCCCAGACAGAACATCAAATAGGAAGGTGTCGACTCCACAAACTGTAGGTGTCGACTCCACAATAGTTTCAGTGAAAAATTCAATTTCAAGGATCTGAAACTAATCAAATTAATCATCAAACTCTAGATAAGTGTTCCTTAATTAATTGGGGAAACAATGAATCAAATTTCTAGATAAATTTCCTTATTGAACATAGAGGATTTTCAAGAAATTGATGAAGTCTAGATAGTTGTTGTCCTTAAGAGTTTCAGAAAGTCATTCTAAAGGATCACAAACTCCTAATTCTCCTCTAAGATAACAAAATCTTTCTTCACTTAATGGTTTGGTAAAAATATCAGCTAATTGATCATTAGTATTCACATATTCAAGACAAACATCATTGTTGGAAACATGTTCTCTAATAAAGTGATGTCTAATTTCTATGTGTTTAGTTCTAGAGTGTTGGATTGGATTCTTAGTTAGATTGATTGCACTAGTGTTATCACATCTAATAGGAATTTTATCAAGTGTGATACCGTAATCTTCAAGTTGTCGCTTAATCCAAAGGATTTGAGCACAGCAACTTCCAGCTGCAACATACTCTGCCTCAGCAGTGGATAATGCAACCGAATTTTGCTTCTTGCTAAACCAAGAGATTAAGTTATTTCCTAAAAGTTGGCATGCACCACTTGTACTCTTCCTATCTAATTTACAACCAGCATAATCAGAATCAGAATAAGCAATCAATTTCAAAGTTGAGTCTCTAGAATACCATAATCCTACATTTTTAGTTCCATTTAAGTATCTAAAGATTCTTTTAACAGCAAATAAATGTGATTCTTTAGGATTAGATTGATATCTTGCACATAGGCAAACAGAAAACATAATATCTGGCCTACTTGCAGTTAAGTAAAGAAGTGATCCGATCATACCTCGGTAATGCTTCTGATCTACTTTCTTACCTTCTTCATCCTTGTCCAGCTTGCATGAGGGACTCATTGGCGTACCAAGGGGTTTAGCAGATTCCATACCAAACTTCTTGAGTATTTCCTTTGTGTACTTTGTTTGGTTGATGAAAATCCCGCTTTCTCTTGTTTGATTTGAAGTCCAAGGAAGAAGTTGAGTTCTCCCATCATGCTCATCTCGAATTCTCCCTGCATTAACTTAGCAAATTCTTGACAAAGGAGATTGTTAGTAGCACCAAATACAATGTCATCAACATAAATTTGAACAATTAAAAAATCCTTTTCTTTTTAAAAATAAAGTTTTATCAACATTTCCTCTAGAAAAATTATTTTCAATTAAGAATTTACTCAATCTATCATACCAAGCTCTAGGTGCTTGCTTTAAACCATAAAGTGCTTTGTGTAGTTTGAAGACGTGGTTTGGAAATTCATGATCTTCAAAACCAGGAGGTTGTTCAACATAAACTTCCTCATTTATAAAACCATTTAAAAATGCACTTTTAACATCCATTTGAAATAAGTTGAAATTCATATGACATGCAAATGCAAGCAGTAGTCTAATGGCTTCTAATCTAGCAACAGGTGCAAAGGTTTCATCAAAATCTATACCTTCTTCCTGATTATATCCCTTTGCGACTAATCTAGCCTTATTTCTAATCACCAAGCCATTTTCATCCAATTTATTTCTAAAAACCCATTTAGATCCTATTATAGGGTGATCTCTAGGTCTATCTACTAGAGTCCAAACTTGGTTCCTAGTGAATTGGTTTAACTCTTCCTGCATTGCTAACATCCAATAACTATCTTTCTCAGCTTCCTCTATAGTTTTGGGTTCTATATGGGATACAAATGCAAGATGATTATTGATATTTCTCATTGATGATCTAGTCCTTACACCTTGAGATGGATCACCTATGATTAGGTCCTTAGGATGACCATAAGCATATCTCCAATCTCTAGGTAGATCTTTATCATTATGAGCAGTATCAATATCATCATCCTTAGGTGAGTCATCATCCTTAGCTTCAGGTTCTTGATCTGAAGATACATTTAATTTTTCAATACCTCTTTCAAGCAAAGATGTATCTTCCTCATCATCAATTTTACCCGAACTTGATGCTAAAGACTCATCAAACACTATATGAATGGATTCTTCTACAACTAAGCTTCTTTTATTAAATACTCTATATGCCTTGCTAGATGTAGAATATCCTAGGAAAATGCCTTCATCAGACTTTGCATCAAACTTCCCAAGATTGTCCTTACCATTGTTATGAATAAAGCATTTACAACCAAATGCATGAAAATAACCTAAATTTGGTTTCCTATTATGCCATAGTTCATAGGGAGTCTTCTTAAGGATAGGTCTAATCAGGGCTCTATTTAGGATGTAACATGCTGTGTTTATAGCTTCCGCCCAAAAATATTTTGGAAGTTGGCTTTCACATAGCATGGTACGGGCCATGTCTTCTAAAGTCCTATTCTTTCTTTCTACAACTCCATTTTGTTGAGGTGTCCTAGGTGCTGAAAAATTATGATGTATGCCTTTTCAAAACAAAATTTTTCAAATAAGTGATTTTCAAATTCAGTTCCATGATCACTTCTAATAGACACTATGGTAGTGTTTTTCTCATTTGTGACTTTCTTAACAAATTTCAGGAATATTGAGAAAGTCTCATCTTTGTGAGCCAAAAACATTACCCAAGTGAATCTAGAGTAATCATCTACTATCACAAGACCATATTTCTTTCCTCCTAGACTTGTGGTTCTAGTAGGTCCAAAAAGGTCCATGTGTAGTAGCTCTAGTGGCCTAGTAGTTGAAACAACATTCTTAGATTTGAAAGAAGTTCTTGTTTGTTTTCCAAATTGACATGCATCACAGATTCGATTATTTTCAAAATCTAAGCTAGGAATACCTTTAACTAGATCCATTTTCAATAGTTTAGAAATTAGATGTGTGCTTGCATGACCTAATCTACGGTGCCATAGCCAACCAATCTCATTCATCTTAGCATTAGCAACTAAGCAATGATTACTTGGAGATAAATTACTCAAATCAATTAAGTACACATTGCCATAACGTTTACCAACAAGAATAATGCTGTTATCAATGGATTAGTAACAGTGCAAATAGAAGCTTCAAAGGAAACTTTGAAACCTTTATCACAAGTTGGCTAATACTTATTAAATTATGCTTAAGTCCAACATATAAAACATTATCAATATGAGTAGATGGAGTAATTTGAATCTTACCAATACCCATGATATGGCCTTGACCATTATCACCAAAAGTAACTACTCCACCTCTTTTCGATTCAAGGGTGATGAATTGATCTTTGTCACCCGTCATGTGTCTTGAGCAACCACTATCAAGGTACCACTTTCTTTTCAGTCTGATGGCTGCAAGACACTCCTGCAAAATATTCATATCTTAACTTTAGGTACCCAAGTCTTCTTGGGTCCTTCATGGTTAGATGCAATAATATTGTTCCTTTGGGAACCCAAATCATCTTTCTTTTATCATGTGGAGTTTTACACATATAAGATTTATGTCCTTTGTTTCCACATTTAAAACAAGTAATATTTGATGATTTTTTAGCATGTACAAAAATATTTTTAAGGATTTTTGCTTTTTAAGTGGATTATATCCTAATCCAGCTTTATCAAAAACAGCTTTTTGATTGTCCAAAATCATATTAAGTTTGATAGAGCTTAAAGTAAATTTATCAACTATAGGTTTAAGTCTATCAACTTCATTTTTCAAGCTTTCATTTTCTTTTCAAAAGTTCTTTTTCTACAACATGCTTTTCATTTTCTAAAGATAGATTTTGCATTTGATTTTTCAGATCTTTGTTCTTTGAACTTAATTTTGCAAAATCATCCATTAATTCATAAAAAGCACTATGCAACTCATCGAAAGTAAAATCATCAAGAAAACTTGGACTTACCTCATCATTGTCAGCCATGAAGCATAGATTGGCCATTTCACTCTTTTCTTCCTCTTCGGAACTTGAGCTTTCCGAATCACTCCATGTGGCCATCATTGCCTTCTTTTTGAATCTCCGGGTGCCTTTCTTTAGTTGTGGGCATTCAGATTTAAAGTGTCCCGGCTTCTTGCATTCAAAACAGATAACTTCTTTTTCTTTGCCCTTGTCCTCATCTTTTCTAGCAAAGGGCTTTTTCTTTTCAAACTTTTTTTCTTCATGAATCTTTTAAACTTCCTTGTGATGAGTGCCATGTCCTCATCATCACTTTCATCTTCAGATTCATGAGGCTCTTCCACATATTCAGAAATCTTAAGAGCATAGTCCTCTTCTTCTTTGACTCATCATCATCAATATGTTGCTTAACTTGAAGCTCATGAGTCATTAAGGATCCCAATAATTCTTCCAGGGGTAGGGTACTTAGATCTTTGCCTCTTGTATTGCAGTCACTTTAGCTTCCCAAGTCCTAGGCAAGGAACGCAAAACCTTCTCACAAGATCAGAATTATCATAAGATTTACCAAGACTTTTTAAACCATTAACTATATCAGTAAATCTTGTAAACATATCAGAAATAGATTCACATGCATCCATTTTAAACAATTCATATTTATGAACTAGCATGTTAATCTTGGATTCCTTGACTTGATTTGTTCCCTCATGGGTAACCTCAAGTCTATCCCAGATTTTCTTAGCAGAAATGCAAATAGATATACGATTGAATTCATTTGCATCTAATGAACAGTACAAAACATTCATAGCCTTGGCATTAAGTTGTGCCAATTTTTTATCATGTTCATCCCATTCCGTTTTCGGTTTAGAAATCTCCATGCCATTAATTCTAGTAGTGGGTGTGTGTGGTCCACTGACTATAATGCTCCATAGATCATAGTCAAGTGCTTGAATGAAAATTTTCATTCTAGCCTTCCAATAACCATAGTTTAAACCATTAAACAAGGGTGGTCTATTTGTAGATTGGCCTTCGAAAAAAGATGAACCAGCTTGAGTTGCCATGTGGATCTTTGACTCTTGATCGTTAGATCAAATCAAATGAGCACTAGCTCTGATACCAATTGTTGGTCCAGATAGCAACCCAAGAGGGGGGTGAATTGGGTTTTTCAAAAATTAAACTCCTTTTAAAAAATAATCCCCAGCGGAAGTGAAAACTTAGATGTATACGAATTAAAACAAAGTATGCAAAGATAGAGAGTAAGAGACAAGGAAACAATCACTACAAACACAAGAAGTTTTATAGTGGTTCGGTGTACCTACACCTACATCCACTCCCAAGTACCTCTTGGGACCACACTATAATCAATCTGATTACAGCAGAGTTGTTTTGCAAGCTCACAACTCAAACTTGTTGTTTTCTCGGGTGCACAACGAACCCAGCTGATTTTCAAGGCTCACCAGCACACAACCTTACAACACAAGCAAACTGCTTGCTCAAGGCTAACAGCCTCAACGGAATCAATCCTCTGATTGACCCAACAAACAATAATATTTTTACAAATTTAAAAGCTCCTCCAATGAGCAAATATACAATAATAGAATAATAATAAAGAGATAGGAATCAAAGCCTGATTTGTAGATCTTGGTGGCTTGCTTCTTCTCTTCTCTTGAGTGAATCTTCCTTTAGAATGCTCTTGAAGCTCCGAAGATTAGAAAGCTAGGGCTTGCTTCTTCTTTTGGAATTTCTTCAAAATAGAACAAGGAATGCTAGAAATCTCTCTCTTTTCTTTTGGAGATCAGTATAATCTTTCCTTTCGAATCTTTCCTCTTTTCTCTTTTGATTTTCTGATGGATTTCACTCTTGTATTTCTGATTTTTCTCTCTTGTTTTCTTGTTTTTCCTCTTCTTTTTCGGATACAATGAAACCTCTTCTTATAGATTCTTTTTAATCCATAAATAGCCTAAAACTATCAATTAGAAACAAGTGTAAGAAGGATTAGAACCAAATATAGTAATAGCCATTGGGATTAAAAAGATATAGATAAAGTTTAGAGACGTTCTGATAGTTCTGGAGTCGTTCTGATAAACTGGAGTCGACTCTAACTTTTCTAGAGTCGGCTCTAAATCAAAAATCCCCAATCCGCTCGATCTGGAGTCGTCTCTGACTTTTCTGGTGTTGACACGAAAATCTTCTGGAGTCGACTCTAACAGTACAGGTGTCGACTTTAAGTCGTGACCGAAAAAATTATCGTTCTATCTTTTCCGTTGTAGTCGGCTCTAACAGTATAGGTGTCGACTCTAAGTCTGTGCCAATTTCTGAAGTCGACTCTGTGATTCCATATGTCGACTCTAATGTCTGCAATCTTACCTTGACATTAGATTCGAATTAGAACTTGATTTTTTTTGTGATTTTGATTAATAAATCATATCATAAACTAAAAAACTAAACCAAAATCATTAGTAACTTCAAATATTATACTCAATTAGTTTTGTTAATCATCAAAATCAATAATTGGGTCAACACTAAAGAAAGGCATCCGGAGATTCAAAAAGAAGGCAATGATGGCTACATGGAGTGATTCGGAAAGCTCAAGTTCCGAAGAGGAAGAGAAGAGTGAAATGGCCAATCTATGCTTCATGGTGGACAATGATGAGGTAAGTCCGAGTTTTCTTGATGACTTTACTTTCGATGAGTTGCATAGTGCTTTTTATGAATTGATGGATGATTTTGCAAAATTAAGTTCAAAGAACACAGATCTAAAAAATCAAATGCAAAATCTATCTTTAGAAATGAAAAGCATATTGTAGAAAAGAACTTTTGATGAAAGAAAATGAAAGCTTGAAAAATGAAGTTGATAGACTTAAACCTATAGTTGATAAATTTACTTTGAGCTCTATCAAACTTAATATGATTTGGACAATCAAAAAGCTGTTTTTGATAAAGCTGGATTAGGATATAATCCACTTAAAAAGCAAAAATCCTTAAAAAATATTTTTGTACATGCTGAAAAATCATCAAATATTACTTGTTTTAAATGTGAAAATAAGGACATAAATCTTATATGTGTAAAACTCCACATGATAAAAGAAAGATGATTTGGGTTCCCAAAGGAACAATATTTATTGCGTCTAACCATGAAGGACCCAAAAAGGCTTGGGTACCTAAAGTTAAGATATGAATATTTTGTAAGAGTGTCTTGCAGCCATCAGACTGAAAAGAAAGTGGTACCTTGATAGTGGTTGCTCAAGACACATAACGGGTGACAAAGATCAATTCATCACCCTTGAATCGAAAAAAGGTGTAGTAGTTACTTTTGATGATAATGGTCAAGGCTATATCATGGGTATTGGTAAGATTCAAATTACTCCATCTACTCATATTGATAATATTTTATATGTTGATGGACTTAAGCATAATTTGATAAGTATTAGCCAACCGTGTGATAAAGGTTTCAAAGTTTCCTTTGAAGCTTCTATTTGTACTGTTACTAATCCCATTGATAACAGCATTATTCTTGTTGGTAAATGTTATGGCAATGTGTACTTAATTGATTTGAGTAATTTATCTCCAAGTAATCATTGCTTAGTTGCCAATAATGCTAAGATGAATGAGATTGGTTGGCTATGGCACCGTAGATTAGGTCATGCAAGCACACACCTAATTTCTAAACAATTGAAAATGGATTAGTTAAAGGTATTCCTAGCTTAAATTTTGAAATAATCGAATCTGTGATGCATGTCAATTTGGAAAACAAATAAGAACTTCTTTCAAATCTAAGAATGTTTTTTCAACTACTAGGCCACTAGAGCTACTACACATGGACTTTTGGACCTACTAGAACCACAAGTTTAGGAGGAAAGAAATATGGTCTTGTGATAGTAGATGATTACTCTAGATTCACTTGGGTAATGTTTTGGCTCACAAATATGAGACTTTGTCAATATTCCTGAAATTCATTAAGAAAGTCACAAATGAGAAAAACACTACCATAGTGTCTATTAGAAGTGATCATGGAACTGAATTTCAAAATCACTTATTTGAAAAATTCTATTTTGAAAAAGGCATACATCATAATTTTTCAGCACCTAGGACACCACAACAAAATGGAGTTGTAGAAAGAAAGAATAGGACTTTAGAAGACATGGCCCGTACCATGCTATGTGAAAGCCAACTTCCAAAATACTTTTGGGCGGAAGCTATAAACACAGTATGTTACATCCTAAATAGAGCCCTGATTAGACCTATCCTTAAGAAGACTCCCTATGAACTATGGCATAATAGGAAACCCAATTTAGGTTACTTTCATGCATTTGGTTGTAAATGCTTTATTCATAACAATGGTAAGGACAATCTTGGAAGTTTGATGCAAAGTCTGATGAAGGTATTTTCCTAGGATATTCTACATCTAGCAAGCATATAGAGTATTTAATAAGAGAAGCTTAGTTGTATAAGAATCCATTCATATAGTGTTTGATGAGTCTTTAGCATCAAGTTCGGGTAAAATTGATGATGAGGAAGATACATCTTTGATTGAAAGAGGTATTAAAAAATTAAATGTATCTTCAGATCAAGAACCTAAAGCTAAGGATGATGACTCACCTAAGGATGATGGTATTGATACTGCTCATAATGATAAAGATCTACCTAGAGATTGGAGATATGCTTATGATCATCCTAAGGACCTAATCATAGGTGATCCATCTCAAGGTGTAAGGACTAGATCATCAATGAGAAATATCAATAATCATCTTGCATTTGTATCTCATATAGAAACCAAAACTATAGAGGAAGCTAAGAAAGATAGTTATTGGATGTTAGCAATGCAGGAAGAGTTAAACCAATTCACTAGGAACCAAGTTTGGACCCTAGTAGACAGACCTAGAGACCACCTATAATAGGATCTAAATGATTTTTTAGAAATAAATTGGATGAAAATGGCTTGGTGATTAGAAATAAGGCTAGATTAGTTGCTAAGGGATATAATCAGGAAGAAGGTATAGATTTTGATGAAACCTTTGCACCTGTTGCTAGATTAGAAGCCATTAGGTTATTACTTGCTTTTGCATGCTGCATCAATATCAAATTATTTAAATGGATGTTAAAAGTATATTTTTAAATGATTTTATAAATGAGGAAGTTTATGTTGAACAACCTCCTGGTTTTGAAGATCATGAATTTTCAAACACGTCTTCAAATTACACAAAGCACTTTATGGTTTAAAGCAAGCACCTAGAGCATGGTATGATAGATTGAGTAAATTTTTGATTGAAAAAATTTTTCTAGAGGAAATATTGATACGACTTTGTTTTTAAAAAGAAAAGAAATGATTTATTAATTATTCAAATTTATGTTGATGACATTGTATTTGGTGCTACTAACAATCTCCTTTGTCAAGAATTTGCTAAGTTAATGCAGGGAGAATTCGAGATGAGCATGATGGGAGAACTCAACTTTTTCCTTGGACTTCAAATCAAACAAGAGAAAGCGGAGATTTTATCAACCAAACAAAGTACACAAGGAAATACTCAAGAAGTTTGGTATGGAATCTGCTAAACCTCTTGGTACGCCAATGAGTCCTTATGCAAGCTGGACAAGGATGAAGAAGGTAAGAAAGTAGATCAGAAGCATTACCGAGGTATGATCGGATCACTTCTTTACTTAACTGCAAGTAGGCCAGATATTATGTTTTCTGTTTGCCTATGTGCAAGATATCAATCTAATCCTAAAGAATCATATTTATTGATGTTAAAAGAATCTTTAGATACTTAAATGGAACTAAAAATGTAGGATGATGGTATTCTAGAGACTCAACTTTGAAGTTGATTGCTTATTCTGATTCTGATTATGCTGGTTGTAAATTAGATAGGAAGAGTACAAGTGGTGCATGCCAACTTTTAGGAAGTAACTTAATCTCTTGGTTTAGCAAGAAGCAAAATTTGGTTGCATTATCCACTGCTGAGGTAGAGTATGTTGCAGTTGGAAGTTGTTGTGCTCAAATCCTTTGGATTAAACGATAACTTGAAGATTATGGTATCACACTTGATAAAATTCCTATTAGATGTGATAACACTAGTGCAATCAATCTAACAAAGAATCCAATCAACACTCTAGAACTAAACACATAGAAATTAGACATCACTTTATCAGAGAACATGTTTCCAACAATGATGTTTGTCTTGAATATGTGAATACTAATGATCAATTAGCTGATATTTTTACCAAACCATTAAGTGAAGAAAGATTTTGTTATCTTAGAGGAGAATTAAGAGTTTGTGATCCTTTAGAATGACTTTCTGAAACTCTTGAGGACAACAACTATCTAGACTTCATCAATTTTTTGAAAATCCTCTATATTCTATAAGGAAATTTATCTAGAAATTTGATTCATTGTTTCCCCAATTACTAAGGAACACTTGTCTAGAGTTTGATGATTAATTTGATCAGTTTCAGATCCTTGAAATTCAAATTTTTCACTGAAACTATTATGGAGTCGACACCTTCAGTCTGTGGAGTCGACACTTCCTATTTGATGTTCTGTCTGGGCAATTAGAGCTGACACCTGCTTCTGCAGAGCCAACTCTAATTCGAGTGCTGACAGATTTTCTGGTTTGAAGCCGACACCTCGCTTTGTGGGAGTCGACTCTAAGTGAACCTAGGTCAAAATATAAGGCGGAGTCGATACCTAAACGAACTCTATCTTCTCTAAATCCTCTCTAGAGTCGTTCCAAACTAATTCCAACACCTCTAAACCCTTCAAATCTCTTGATTACTCATTCCAATCAAACCCTATGGCTCCTAAGAGGCGTGCGACTGTTGGTGGACCGACGGTTCCTACGAGGAGACGCACGATTCGAAGGCAAGCTTTATCTTCATCGTCTGCCACCCGAGAGGCTTCTTCACCTTCTCCATCTTCTCCACATGTCGACCAATTAGCGGGTAAGGCTATCACAATCAGAAGGAAAGTTGATTTTGATTTCTTTGCTTTGGAGAATTTTGCTATTGGCCGTCAATTAAAGGAAATGGGATGGGAAAAGGTTTGTTCATTGGATATTCCTACTTACCCTGCCCTTGTAAGAGAGTTCTACAATGATTTGAGTAGAGGAGAGGGAGGTTTAGTAAGCTATGTTAGAGGAACAAGAGTTATAATCACTGCTGAGATCCTTGGAAACTTGTTAGAGATGCCCACTGTTGAGCTAAATGAGTATCAGTATGATGATCGAGGTGGTGCCCTATCTAAGATGCTGGGAGAGAGGTATCTGAGTTTGAGGAAATTATGGCAAATCAACTGAACTTGGAACTCATGCTACTTCATAATATCTGCGGGAGGATCTTATTTCCCAAGAAAGGCCGATTTGAGTATGTCTCAGAGCGAGACATCTTGCTGATGGATTGCATCATCACTAGGCGGCCAGTAAATTTAGCTGGGATGATGATAGGCTATATGGCAGAGCCAGCAACCAAGAAAAGATTCACATTGCCATATGGTATGATTCTGACTTTGGTATTTAGAAGCCAAGGTGTGTTGATCATGGATAATGAGCCACTGAGGAAACTAAGGCATACATACTACTATAGTGTCTCTACCATTCACCGTATGGGCTTCAGAAAGGTAAATGGTATTTGGATAAAGAAAGGACAGGAGGCCAGAGTTGAGGAGGTCAGAGCAGAGGACATCCCTGACCCATCTGTTACGGGACCATCTACAGCTGGACCTTCTGAGGCTGGACCAAGCACATACTCTTCACCTCCACCTCAGATAGCATTTGTATCTGGGAGATTTTTAGATGTGCAGATTGGTCAGCTCAGAGCATTATTAGCTGAGTATGACAGTCAGAGGAGAGATGAGATTAGTCAGATGAAAGATGACATCAGACAGTTTAAGGAGGAGATCAATTCCAGACTTGACTTGATTTCATTTTTCATTAGCCGCTCTGCAGAGTCCCTTGGTACTGAGCTTCATAAGATTTTTGAAAGGTTGGAAGGAATCGCAGATGGATCTAGAGCTTATCTAGATGCTACTGGACAATTAAAGAAAGATATAGACCTTGCTGTTGCTCAAATTGAGGGTTGTCTTGAAGGCTTTAAGAAATCGCAGAAAGATGAGATTATGGAACTGATAGGTCATCTGAAGAAAATTGTCTACAAACATGTTTGATTGACCTTCTATTTCCTATAGTGATACCCTATCTAAGCCTATCCTACTCCAACCTATTAGAAACCTAAGATTAGCTTTTCATATTTTAGTTTGTATCTTAGGATTTCTAGTTTACTATACTTTGTTAGCCTGTATCTAGGAATTTCTAATTGATATGGTACTTTACTGTGAATGTATTTTAATAGACACATGTAATGCATCTTGAATTGAAATACAATTATGAAGTTTACTATCTCTATGATTGAATGAACCAACAACCTCGCTCTGATAACCTACATTATTATTTTTAAACTCACCTTATTGCTGATAACAAAAAAAGGGGAAGAAATTTGTATATGCATAAAGGAGAGAGAGAAAGAAAATAGGGAGAGAGAATGAAAGAATATAAGATTTCAATATGTTTTAATCAATTGGTATATCTCAAAAAGGGAGAGAGAAATTTTGAGATGGAGAGAAATTTATAAATTCTAATCAATTGGTATCAAATCAATTTCAGTTTATTTACATGTACCTTGCATAGGGGGAGTTATTTAATGCAGGGGGAGCTTAATAATTTTCTATGTAAAGTTAAATCATCTTGATTGCTGTTTATGATAGAACTCAAGTATGTTTCTAAAGTTCATTTTGAAACTTGGCATCAAATTCTCTGATTAAGAAGTCTTAAAGCTTTAACAATGTCTATAACACTTATTTCAAATGAATTTCTAATGCATATACTCAAAGTTTTTATCATCATCAAAAAGGGAGAGATTGTTGACCCAATATTGATTTTGATGATCAACAAAACTATTTGAGTATAACATTTGAAGTTACTAATGATTTTGGTTAAGTTTTCAGTTTATTTGATTTATTAATCAAAATCACAAGACAAATCAAGTTCTAGTTCGAATCTAATGTCAAGGTAAGATTGCAGACATTAGAGTCGACACATGGAATCGCAGAGTCGACTCTAAAAATCGGCACAGACTTAGAGTCGACACCTGGACTGTTAGAGCTGACTCCAACAAAGACAGAATGTTAGTTTTTCTGGTCATGACTTAGAGTCGACACCTGGACTATTAGAGTCGACTCCAGAAGATTTTTGTGTCGACCCCAGAAAAGTCAGAGCCGACTCCAGAAAAGTTAGAGTCGACTCCAGATTGTGAGAAACGACTCCAGAACTATCAGAACGTCTCTAAACTTTATTTTTATCCTTTTTAATCCCAACGGCTATTATCCTATTTGGTTCTAATCCTTCTTACACTTGTTTCTAACAGATAGTTTTTAACTATTTATGGATTAAGAAGGGTATATAAGAAGGGGTTTTTGTTGTATCCGAAAAGAAGAGAGAAATAAGAAAAACAAGAGTGAAATTCATCAAAAAATTAAAAGAGAAAAGAGGGAAGATTCGAAAGGAAAGATTATACTGATTTCCCAACAGAAAAAGAGAGAGATTCCTAGCTTTCTTAGTTCCATTTTGAAGAAATCTCAAAAGAAGAAGCAAGCCCTAGTTTTCTGATTTTCTGAGCTTCAAGAACATACCAAGGAAGATCCACTCAAGAGAAGAGAAGAAGCAAGCCACCAAGATCTGCAAATCAGGCTTTGATTCCTATCTCTTTATTTTTGTTCTATCATTGTATATTTGCTCATTGGAGGAGCTCTTGATTTGTAAAATGTTATTGTTTCTGGGTCAATCAGGGGATTGATTCAGTTGAGGCAGTTTGCCTTGTGCAAGCAGTGCTTGTGTTGTAAGGTTGTGTGCTGGTGAGCCTTGAAAACCAGCTGGGTTCGTTGTGCACCCGAAAAACAACAAGTTCGAGTTGTGAGCTTGTAAACAACTCTGCTATAATCAGATTGATTATAGTGTGGACCCAAGAGGTACTTGGGAGTGGATGTAGGTGTAGGTACACCGAACCACTATAAAATTCTTATGTTTGCAGTGATTGTTTCCTTGTCTCTAACTCTCTATCTGTGCATACTCTATTTTAATTCGTGTACATCTAAGTTTTCACTTCCGCTGAGGGATTGTTTTTTAAAAAGAGTTTAATTTTTGAAAAA
This sequence comes from Calamus simplicifolius, assembly GCA_900491605.1. Taxonomy (NCBI): domain Eukaryota; kingdom Viridiplantae; phylum Streptophyta; class Magnoliopsida; order Arecales; family Arecaceae; genus Calamus; species Calamus simplicifolius. The sequence goes on along the minus strand of UESW01004800.1, from coordinate 370,988 downwards.
CCCAATTCACCCCCCCTCTTGGGTTGCTATCTGGACCAACACAGAGGCCCGGATACTGCTCAGGAGCATAAGCCAATGCTTGGATACACAAGCAGAGTTGCTCCTCTCCTTAGTTCCGGGCAGCCTCCTGAGGATCTCGAAGAGGCACTCGTCAGGAAGAACATCGATGGAGCAAGGCTGACGCTTTTGCTTCTCAGAGCCCTTCTCTCCTTTAATGATGAAAGGAGCCATGACCCATAACCTCTTGGGAGGCGGGCAGAAGACGTCGACGTTAGGAGCGATAGATAAGAGAATGCTCGAATCCATGAGGTTGGAGATGATCCGTCCCTCGGAGCCGCGATCCTTCTTTTTAAGCACCGCCCAGTGGGAGAGCTTGGGGCTTCCATCGGAGAAAACCGTCCCCCCTTTTTCTCCGGCTGCTCCAGTCTGTTGAGAAAGCTAAACGGATGGGAAAGGCCGTTGAGAACAAAATGCCAAACAGAACATGAACAAAAATATCATGCTTGATTTGCTGATTTGAGAAGGTAATCTGTTTCAAGAACTGCCGCTCATGGGCCTGTTAACTGGCCCCATCAGATGCCCCCCACACTTTTTGAGCTTGGGTAATGCAGGATATACATGCTCAAGAAGTGTAGAATTTTAGATAGTTTTGAGAGTAAGTTGCCTGCCACTCAAAGTATCGTATGCTAAGTTTTGAGGGGGGATGCTCGTCAACTAACCGGCGAGGCAAAAATGAAAATGGTGGAGCTGCACAAATGCTGCTGAGGTTTGAGAGGCAGAGCCGCTAAGGCTGCTATAATGCCATTAAGGCTGATAGAGCCGATGAGGCTGCTATAATGCCGTTAAGGCTGATAGAGCCGACGAGGCTGCTATAATGCCATTAAGGCTGATAGAGCCGACGAGGCTGCAATAAATCATTGAGTTGATAGAGCCATCGGGGCAGAGCGATAGAGCCGCTGAGGCCGAGGCCGTATGAGGCCGAGGGGACAGCCGAGTGCCGAGGCCATACGAGGCGAGGGGGCAGAGCCACTAAGGTCGAGGCCGAGGCCGAGGTGGCCGAGCGGAGGCCGACTAGGGCCGAGGCCGAAGTGGCCGAGCGGAGGTACCATGGTGAAGCGGGACAAAATGATGTCGGGGCGGGGCTTTGGTGCCTTTAACCCCGGAGGATGACCTGAGAGCTGAGAGTTGTCAAGTACCTTTTTCTTTGCGCCAATGATCTTTGCTGCCTGTGTTGGAGTTAGTCTTTGGGCTTTGGTGCCGAGCTGGCCTCGGGCTTCGATGCCGACGAAGTGGGCTTAGGTGCGAAGGGGAGTCTCGAGCTTGGAGTGTCGATGCGGAGCTGGGCTTCCGGCGCCGACGCTGATTCGAGCTTAGGTGCCGAGTGGAGTCGGGCTTGAGTACCGACGCGGAGCCAATGCTGAGTCGGGCTTGAGTGCCGATGCAGAGTCGGGCTTAGGTGCTGATGCGGAGTCGGGCTTTGAGTGCCAACGCGGAGTTAGACTTTCAGTGCTGATGCTGAGTCAGGCTAAGTGCCGATGCAGAGTCGGTCTTCAAGTGCCATGTGGAGTCGGGCTTCCGGTGCCGACGCTGAGTCGGACTTCTGATGCCGATGCTGAGTCGGGTTAAGTGCTGATGCGGAGTCGGTCTTCAAGTTGCCAATGCGAATCGGTCTTCAAGTGCCGACGCGTAGTCAGTCTTCAAGTGCCAACGCTGAGTCGGGCTTCCGGTGCCGATGCTGAGTCGGGCTTCTAGTACTAACGCTGAGTCGGGCTTTGTGCTGACACAGAGTCGGGCTTCCAATGCCGATGCTGAGTCAGGCTTAGGTGCTGAGGGGAGGCTCGAGCTTGGAGTGCCAACCCGGAGTCAGTCTTCAAGTGCCGACGCGAAGTCGAGCTTCCAGTGCCGACACTGAGTCGAGCTTCCAGTGCCGACGCTGAGTCGGGCTAAGTGCCGATGCAGAGTCGATCTTCAAGTGCCGATGCGTAGTTGGGCTTTCGGTGCCGACGTTGAGTCGAGCTGAGTGCCAACGTGGAGTCGGCTTAGGTGCCGATATGGAGCCAGGCTTGAGTGCCGACGGTACATGTCCGAGGCCGAGTACCAAGGGGCTAAGGCGTCCACCAAAAGAGAGGAGACAGGGCCAAGGGCTGCAGATACAGAGTTGAAGCCGTTAAGGCTGTGATGAAGCCGCTGAGGCAAAGTTGAGGCCGTCGAGAGCCTTTTGAACCCCGAAGGGTGACCCGAGAGTCACTGGGATGGGACCATACTCAGAAGCCTTTAACCCCAGAGGATGATCTGAGGGTGCTTGGACTAGGCTCAGGTGCCTTTTAACCCCGGAGGATGACCTAAGGGTGCTTGGACCAGGCTCAGGTGCCTTTTTCTTTGTGCCAACAATCTTTGCTGCCGATGTTGGAGTTAGTCTTTGGCCTTTGGTGTCGAGCTGGCCTCGGGCTTGAGTGTCGATGGTACATTGGGCTTTTTGGATCTGATGGTACATCGGTCTTCGGTGTCGATGGTATATCGGTCTTGAAGTGCCGAGCTGGCCTCGGTCTTTTGAGACGCCAATGCGAGGTTGGTCTTGAATGCTGATGCAAAGTCGGTCTCTCCTGCATGACATTTTAAGTATCAATGGAAGAATACCGTCTTAAGTGCAGCGTACTTAGCTCTTGCGGTGCCCCTGTTTTCCTTCTGCGGACTTGAGCACTTCCGTCCGCTGGTGGTCTACCCCCCCAGGGAAATAGGCCAAGGGGCTAAGGCCGAGACCGAGGGGAGCTCGGGCGACTGCATGGCTTGGAAGCCGAAGCCGAGGTAGGCCGGGGCTGAAGGGAGCAGGAGATGGAGGCCTTCCGAAGCCGACGGGAGCTGGCAGCGAAGACTGGAGCTGGGCAGAGGCCTTTCGAGAGCATGGAAACGGGAGTTGAGGGCTCCTTGCCTTGACCCAGCTCTGGAGAAGGATGGGAGTTGGAGATGCCGCTGCCCTTACTTGGGTTTTCCTTCGCGTGTGTCGCCGTCCGTAGGAGAGAAGGCTGCTTAGGCGGCGACTGATGGCTCTCTAAGCTTTAAGTCGCTGATGAGTTTGATAATGGTAGACCTTTTTCTAGGGAGATTCCCGGCAGGATGAAGGATGGTAAGCCTGGGCAGTGACCAAAGAGCGAGTGGAAGCTTTTGCTCATGGTTGCGTGGTCATGAGATGTGGCTTCTGAAGCTTTTTCTCAGCTCGTTGAAGGTGCCTCCCAGCGCGACTGGTGAAAGTTTCCCGGATTCTTGTTGTCACCATCTTCACGATCCACCATTTTGATGAAAAGGGATGAGGATCCGCAAATCAGCATCGCTGACCCTCCCCTACCTGACGTGCCAATCTATTGCTGCCAAGTCACTTGTGATGAGCGCCGGGTGTGCTAAAATCTTCGGGGGCCTCTGAGGAGGTGAAAAGGTCGCCTTCTTCCTCCAAGAACCTGCAAGAAGTCCCGGACCAGTGGTTCCAGCGGGGACCCTCCGACGCTCAAGTTAGTGAGCTTGTAGAACAGGAATGTGTTGTGTGAGTATGTTTCAGAGAGAAGAAGAAGATCCCCTGCCCTGAGCTCGGGGTCTTCCTTTTATACCTGTCTGGGGGGTTCCTTTTACCCCGTTCCATTGAAACTGTCGAATCTTTCTGGTTAGGATGAGCTCTGTGAACGGTAGGTGGGTGAGCTGTTGCCGAATGGGCACCGTGTATGTCGGCAACTGTGGGGTGTGTTGTTAACTGCCCATGATCTCAGCGAAATAGATGAGCGAGACATGCGGTGGTGGATGTCTCGAATCCCAGGGTATGATATCCAAGGTTAGCTTTACTATGCTAGGAAAACACGCAACATAAGGTACCTAAGTTAAGGCCGAAGTCAGAAGTCGAGGCCGAAGCTGGAGCTAAAGGCCGGAGCCGGAGCCTGAGGCCGAAGCCGGAGCTGGAGGCCGAAGCCAGAGCCAGAGGCCGAGGCGAGGGCGAGGCCGAAGCTGAAGGCCGAAGCCGAAGCTGGAGGCCGGAGCCGGAGGCAAAGGCCGAAGCCAGAGTCGGAGGCCAGAGCCAGAGCTAGAGGCCAAAGCCGGAGCCAGAGGCCGAAGCCTGAGGCGGAGGCTGGAGCCAGAGCCGGAGGCCAAAGCTGGAGCTAGAGGCCGGAGCCGGAGCCGAAGGCCGCAGTCGGAGCCGGAGGCCATAGCCGGAGCTGAAGGCCGGAGCCGGAGCCAGAGGCCGAAGCCAGAGCTGGAGGTCGGAGCCAGAGGCCGCATCTGGAATTGATGTGCTGTCACTTGTAGGGCTTTTATGAAGATGCTTCTTCTTAGTGGTATGTCAGAGCTACAAGCGTTGTCTCATTAGAGATAGGTTACTGAAGTTGATTGATGAATACTGCTTAACTTGAATAGTTATGACAGTCTACTGCAGGGCATAAGCGATCATCTTGGGCACAGTGAGGTGTGCAACAGCACAGTTGGTTTCTCCCAACATCTAGGTCCGAGCCCTCATTCATAGCCAGGATTCTAGCTTTAACCTTTGTGGGCCCCTATTAAATCGAACAACTATTTGTTAATACCTTCGGACTCGTGGGCTACTTGAGAGCGCCTTTCTTTCCCAGTTACCATTATCTGACACACGAGCTAATCAATGTCTCTTCCTTACCTCAACCCAGTTTCCAAATTTAATACGAATACCAGCCAGGCTCTCAAAGGGGAGTGATAAAAAGGGTTGGGAGGTTCCATATAGCTAACACCTTCACTTAGGTGCCAGGTCCTCTCAACGGACATTTGTTGCTTCCACGTACGTTTGGATCCACTTCACCTTCCTCCCCTGAGTCCCTCTTCGAAAGAGTGGAGGAAGGAACCAGAGAAGGGATGGCTCTTAAGGGTAGGATTGGTGCTGGCTTTGGCGCTAGAAGAAGGGAAGTTGGGAGGCGGGTCAGAGAGGAGAGCATGGGAGGCGCAGAGACAGCCGAAACAGAACCCGGGTTGAGCCAGAAATGACAGGGGAAGAGGTTGGAATAATTCTGGTTGGACCCACCCATGGAGTAGGCAGCTGGCCTTGGAAATATGGAGTTGGAGTTGGAGTTGCAAGTCTGACATCTGTGGCTTCCATTGCTTTCAAGTTCTGAGTTAGATAACCGGTGCTCTCGAATTCCTCTTTCTCGTTTGCACTCATAGCACCGTTCAGACCTGGCAAAGATTTCTTCGAAGACTCGCGGCTGCTGGTGCCGTTTTTCTTTTGATAAGGCATCTCAGAGGCCCGGATACTGCTCAAGAGCATAAGCCAACGCTTGGATACACAAGCAGAGTTGCTCCTCTCCTTAGTTCCGGGCAGCCTCCTAAGGATCTCGAAGAGGCACTCATTAGGAAGAACATCGATGGAGCAAGGCTGATGCTTTTGCTTCTCAGAGCCCTTCTCTCCTTTAATGATGAAAGGAGCCATGACCCGTGACCTCTTGGAAGGCGGGCAGAAGATGTCGACATTAGGAGCGATAGATAAGAGAACGCTCGAATCCATGAGGTTGGAGATGATCCGTCCCCCGGAGCCACGATCCTTCTTTTCAAGCACTGCCCAGCGGGAGAGCTTGGGGCTTCCATCGGAGAAAACCATCCCCCCTTTTCTCTGGCTGCTCCAGTCTGTTGAGAAAGCTAAACGGCTGGGAAAGGCCGTTGAGAACAAAACGCCTAATAGAATGTGAACAGAAATATCGCGCTTGATTTGCTGATTTGAGAAGGTAATCTGTTTCAAGAACTGCCGCTCATAGGCCTGTTAACTACCCCATCACAATCTATTGTGACTCAACTCATTTTTTCCCCTAATACATAAAAGTGTATTTTTTAAGAAGTTGTAGTTTGCTAAGTCTTGGTGCAATAAAACCAACTCTGCAAAGCATCACTGCTCCAATTGTCATGTTTGAGCCTTGATTAAAAAGCTTTTGGCTGGGATAAAACATTTGGAAGCACCCCTAAGGTTGCCCATGGTGGTTATAAATTAAAGATAGGAGGTGTAATTTTTAAGCTAAAAGAGAGGAAGAATGTTGGCCCTTGGATCCTCAAATTTAGATTTTTTTGCCATTGATCTTCTTCGAAGTTTAACCTGTCACTTTATGTAACCTTATTCAAGCAATTTTGCCTATTTGACTTTACTAATCGAGTTGATTGTCTTCATTTAACATTGTTGTAACTAACCCATATAATCACTATCACACCTCTACATTTTTCTTTGCCTTCACCTAAATTGTTGTCTTACCAATATTTCTTTTCTTTGCTTTACTTCTTCTCCTTTATTCATCACATCACAGTGCTTTTCCGATATTATCTCCATCCTCTTATCTTGACCCCTTCTATTCTATCACAATGATTTAATGATTTCTTTCCATTGTCATGCTAGATAAGGGAGTTAGAGGGGTGGAATACATAGAAGGGAACATGGAGAATGAAACATGGAAAGAATTATTTGGAAAAGAAAATTTCAAGAGCTAATTTCTCTGTCCTCCTAAAAGAGGGAAAGCTTTGACTTCATAAAATTAAATAATGAAGTGATGTTTGTAACAAAGGATATATATAATTAAATAATGATATGTGATATGGCTGATCCTACGCCGTTAGAATGAACGGCAAAGATAGCGGCAGCTGACGGGAGCTATATCAACCCTCGAGACCTACCTCTCGGTCTCGGGGTGCATGAAGTATATCAACCCCCGAGACCTACCTCTTGGTCGGGGTGCATGAACAGTATATCAACCCCCGAGACCTACCTCTTGGTCTCGGGCGCATGAAGTATATCAACCCCCCAGACCTACCTTTCGGTCTCGAAACATGAACAATATATCAACCCCCGGGACCTACCTCTCGTCTCGGGCGCATGAACGTATATCAACCCCCGGGACCTACCTCTCGGTCTCGGGGCGCATGAACAGTATATCAACCCCCGGGACCTACCTCTCGGTCTCGGGACGCATGAACAGTATATCAACCCCCGGGACCTACCTCTCGGTCTCGGGGCGCATGAACAGTATATCAACCCCGGGACCTACCTCTCGGTCTCGGGGCGCATGAACAGTATATCAACCCCCCGGACTTACCTCTCGGTCTCGGGACATGAACAGTATATCAACCCCCGGGACCTACCTCTCGGTCTCGGGGCATGAAACAGTATATCAACCCCCGGACCTACCTCTCGATCTCGGGGCGCATGAAAGTATCAACCCCTGAGACCTACCTCTCGGTCTTGGGGGGCATGAACAATATTTCAACCCCCGAGACCTACCTCTCGATCTCGGGGCGCATGAACAGTGTACCAACCCCCGAGACCTACCTCTCGGTCTCGGGGCGCATGAAAAGTATATCAACCCCAGAGACCTACCTCTCGGTCTCGGGGCGCATGAGCAGTATATCAACCCCCGAGATCTTCCTCTCGGTCTCGAGGCACATGAACGGCATCTCAATCCTCGGCGCATGGTCAGGTTGTTCTGGGCCACCTGGCGTGCCCACATAATCCGCTGCACATCCATGGCAGAGGGTGGCCATACCTCATAATGGCATATGATCCGTTGTATCTTTATCACTATGCATGGCCATACCCCGTTACGGTATGCGGATTACCACCTGCCCGTTGCTGTGCAAGATCACGTCCAGCGGTGGCGCGCACCAGACGTGACCCCAGACGTGAGACACATGTGAGGTCATACTGATAGGTAACTCATGATGCATCCGGTGTGTACGATGATAATACGACCTATCATCATCGACCCCGTATTTTGTCCGTTATTGAACTGGGCTCCTAAGAATCAGTGATCGTGGGAATAGAAGGGGGACATTCAAACAGGTATAAAAGCACGCGCCCCTGTAAGGATTCTTGAACTCTGGTTTTCTAGTTTCCTTCCTACTAGCAAAAACCCTAACTTTCAGCTCTCTTCTGCTGAGCAGTTCTTGTCTGATCCCAAGTAACTAACTTGAGCGTCGAGGATCCCCACCGAAGCATCCGGTCTCCGGGGACTTTTCTTGCAGGGGTTCGAAGAGAAGGACGTCCGTCTTCCCCAACGCTTGAAGAAGGTGACTTGGCATCATCAGATTGGCACGCCAGGAAGGGGGAGGAAAGAGAAAGACATCGAACCAGCAATCTGCAATCTCTCTCTTCTCGAGCTCTTAAAGCCATGGTGACGACCCATACGAAGGGAGTCTCTGCCAGTTGCACTGGGGGGCAGCACCGAGGAGCCCATCCACCTGCGGATGCCCCCTCGGCTCTCCCGGCCAGCGTTCCGGCCTTGCTGCATCCCCAGGAGGCTGGACCTTCCGCTCCTCCGATTGATGTCCTTGCGCCTCCTCCGCAGAAGTTCCAAGAAGATTGATTCGCCGCCCTAGCCACGCAGGTCCAATCCCTGGCAGCGGCGGTTCAAGGCCTGCAGCACCAACAGGCGGCCCCGCAGCAGCCGAAGCCAAATTCATCAGTCCCAAGGGTGGTGCAACCCAGCCAGCATTCCTCCCGAAGGAGATCACCGGTGCCGGGGGATCACCCCCATCAAGCTCCGCCAAGCCTCACCACCGGGAAGCCTCTAAGAGACACCGGTTGCCTTTCGCCATGCCAGTGTCTCTCCTAAGCGGCGGCATGGGAAGGAGGCGGAGCGCCCCCGTCGACATCGCCGTCCCTGTTCTCTATCCTCTAAATCTTCGAGGGAGGGGTCTTTTGATGGTCGGATGGCCCGTCGAGCTGAGCGTCGACTCGACAGTATAACCAGAGGTTGGAGGAACTTAGCCCTGATCACCCACCTGCCAGAGACGGATTACGACAGCCGGCCTTCGTTGTCTCGCTGCATCATGGAAGAGCCCATCACCCGGTTCCGCCTTCCCCAGCTAGATCCTTATAACGGGACCACTGACCCCTTGGACCACTTGGAAAGTTATAAAGTTCTCATGCATGTCCAGGGGCCACCGATTCGCTCATGTGCATCGCCTTCCCAGCCACCCTTAAGAAGGCCGCCCGAGCTTGGTACTCCCGTCTGCCATCACAGAGTATTGATTCCTTCCGCCAGTTGGAAAGAGCTTTCTTGGCCCATTTTGATGCTTGCCGAAAGATTCCAAGGGTAGCAGATAGCCTCTTCCCCCCAGTAGAAGAGCGGTGAGTCCTTACGGGATTACGTCGCTCGGTTCAAGGAAGCGCCCTGGAGGTCTATAATCTTGAAGACTCAGTGGCCACTTTGGCCTTGAAGTGAGGGCTTCGCCTGTCTCGCTTCGCGTACTCTCTCGATAAGAAGCCACCCGGTTCCTACGCCGAGCTCTTGACCCGGGCCCAGAAATACATCTGGGCTGATGAGGCCGACTTCTCCCGGCATAAGGCTAGCGGGAGTATCTGCACCGACCCGACGAAACCTATCGAAGCTCGCCCCAGAAGACCTAAGCCTCCTCGCTGGCCAGACAACCGTCCCAGAGCCCCTGCGCAAGAGATGGACCCTACACCCCACTGCTCGCCCCGATATCGCAGATCTTGCTCGAGATTGAAGGAGAGCCTTATCTTTAACGCCCTCCTCCAATAAACCCGAAGATCCCTCGCAACAAGAACCTCTATTGTCGCTATCACGGGATCATGGCCATGATATAATGACTGTCGCTAGCTGAAGAAGGCTATAGAAGACCTTATCCAGCGAGGCCACCTGGGGAAGTTCTTCCAGAGGAACAACCCGGGAGTTTCTAGCCCGTCAGCGCCCTCGCCGCCGATGATCGACAATGCCCTAACAGAGAAGATGGTGGCAATGATTTCCTGGGGGGCAGGAGGCTCGTCAAAAGGCCGAGAGGGGAGGGGGAGTTGGATTCTGTAATTCCTTTTTTTAAAAGGACTTAGAGGAGGTGGTAAACAAAAATGATGACAGTGTCGTTGTATCCATGAAGATCGCTAAACATCCTGTAAAGAGAATTCTAGTTGATAGTGGGAGCTCTGTGGATGTTTTAAACTACGATGCTTTTGTTCGCATGAACCTGTCGCCCGATCTGCTCCGGCCTGTCATCACGCCCCTGATGGGGTTTACTGGAGATTCTGTGAAAGTCGAGGGGGAGGTCACACTCCCTGTTACGGCTGGCACAACCCCGTATCAAAGTATGGTTTTTATGAATTTCCTGGTGGTTCGTGTGCCCCTTGCTTACAACGCGATCTTCGGGAGGCCCGGGCTCAATCTTTTGGATGCTGTCATATCACCAAGAGGCTCCTCGTGAGGTTTCCTACCAGCGAAGGAGTCGGAAAGATGCGGGAGAGCAGAATCCACCCTCACTTTGCTACCACATGGCCCCTAGTCCGCAGGGGGTGGAACCCACGCCGGTACCTGAGACGCTGGATCCTTGAGACCTGGAGAGAAGAGGAGAGCCGGCCGAGCGCCTGCTTACTTTCCCCCTTGGGGAGGACCCAATGAGAACAATCCGGATTGGATCCCTACTCCCGGAGGAGGCTCGTGACCGACTCCTACCTTTCTGCAAGCTAATGCAGATGTCTTCGCCTGGTCGGCATCCGATATGCCAGGAATTCTAGAAGAGGTGATTACCCACCAACTTAACATTAGGGCGAGTGCCGACCTATCCGGCAGAAGAAAAGGAGTTTCGCCCTCGATCGACAAAAGGCCATGGATGAGGAGGTGCGGAAGCTACTGGTGGCCGGTCATATCCGTGAGGTGCACTACCCGACTGGCTGGCGAATGTCGTGATGGTTCGCAAGGCCAGTGGAAGCTGGAGGATGTGCGTGGACTTCACCGACCTCAATAAGGCATGCCCCAAAGACAGCTTCCCTTTACCCCAAATCGACCAGCTAGTGGACGCCACATCCGGGCATGAGACCCTTAGTTTCATGGACGCATTCTCGGGGTACAATCAGATCAGGATGAACCCGGCAAATGAAGAAGCCACCTCTTTTGTTACAGAAAAAGGATTTACTGCTACAAGGTGATGCCGTTTGGGCTGAAGAATGCCAGAGCCACCTATCAGAGGTTGATGAATAAGGTCTTTGAGGACCAGATCGGGCATAACATGGAGGTGTACGTTGATGATATGCTAACCAAGAGCACCAGTGTTGTTGACCATGTCGCCGACCTTGAGGAGACCTTCAACAACCTGCGCCGGTATCGGATGAGGCTTAACCCCCACAAGTGTGCCTTTGGAGTGGCGGCAGAAAGTTTATGGGCTTTATGGTAACCCAGCGAGGGATTGAAGCCAACCCTGACAAGATCAGGGCTATCTTGGATATGAGGCCCCCAGCTAACAAGAAGGAGGTGCAACGCCTAACTGGAGGGTGGCGGCTTTGAGTCGCTTCATGTCAAGATCGGCAGAAAGGTGCCTGCCCTTCTTTAAGGTTCTGCGCAAGGTCAATGGCTTCGAGTGGACAAAGGAGTGTCAGGATGCCTTCGAAGACTTGAAGCAATTTCTATCCACTCCTCCGCTGTTGTCCAAGCCAAAGAATGGGGAGGAGCTCTTCCTGTATCTCGCAGCCTCCCTAGAAGCTGTCAGTTCTGTGCTCGTGTGCATGGATGTTGATGGAGTCCAAAGGCCGGTCTACTACACCAGCAAGTACTTCATGACGCCGAGACCAGATACTCTAGAACCGAGAAGATTATTTTTTCCTGGTGGTCTCTGCCCAATGCTTCCGACCCTACTTTTAGGCTCATCCCATCGTGGTGCTCACGGACCAACCTCTTCGGGCCATCTTGTCTCGCCCTGACACCTCCGGTCGGCTAGCCAAATGGGCCATCAAACTAAGTGAATTTGACCTATCCATTCGACCAAGGTCGACCATGAAGTCTCAGGTGATAGCTGATTTCTTGTTGAGTGTTCCTGGACCGAGAAGGGTTTGGAGGAGATACGCCCAGAGGGGTGTGTGACCCTCCCTTGACTGAGGCAGAAAGGAGGACTGGATTTTGCATGTAGATGGAGCAGCAAATTCTCAGGGAAGCGGAGCCGACTCATTCTTGCGAGCCCTAAAGGGGAAGTGGTGGAGTATGCTCTTAGATTCCAGTTCCCGGCAACTAACAACCAGGCGGAGTATGAGCCCTGTTAGCAGGAATGAGGTTGGCTGAGGAGTTAGGCGCAGGGCATTTAAGGGCCTTCACGGACTCTCAGCTTATTTCTGGGCAGATCACTGGGGAGTACGAGCTAGGGACCCGACCATGTCCCGTTACCTGAGCAAGGTGCAATTCCAAGCCTCTCTGCTCTCTTACTTCCGTGTCAGCTACATTCCCCGAGCAGAGAATGCTAGGGACAACGCACTATCCCGTCTAGCCACTTCGGCCGACGGGACGTTGGGAAGAACATATGTGGAGCACCTCCAGGCCCCAAGCATTGAGATTGCGGATGAAGCACTGCCGGTTGAGCAAGAGCCCTCCTGGATGGATGCCTACGTCCGATATTTGACCGACGACACTCTCCCAGAGAACCCCCTGAGACCAAGCTACTCAGCGGAGGGCCCCGAGGTTCTTGATGATGGATGGAAAGCTTTATCGAAGATCATTCTTATACCCGGTCCTCAGGTGCATGGGACCAGCAGAATCAGACTACATCCTGTGGGAGATCCATGAGGCATATGCGGAAGTCACCTGGGGGCAGAGCCCTAGCTTACAAGGCCCTACGATAGGGGTACTTTTGGCTAACATGAAGGAGGATGCAGCCGAGCTCGTTAAGAGATGTGATAGCTGTCAGCCATGCTAATATCCAGCGACAGCCGACGTCTCAGTCAACCCCCTTGGTGGCACCCTGGCCCTTCGCCCAGTGGGGTATGGATATCCTGGGACCATTTCCTCGGCCTTCGGACAGCGAAATTTCCTCCTGGTGGCCGTTGATCACTTCACCAAGTGGATTGAAGCTGAGGCCCTTGCTAAGATCATGGAAAGCAAGGTATATCCTTCTTTTGGAAGTCCATTATATGCCGGTTCGGACTGCCGCACACCCTAGTCACCGACAATGGCCGGCAATTTGACAACACGCCCTTTTGGGAATTCTGCTCCGAACTGGGCATCCGCCAGAAATTCACTTCCGTCGGGCACCCTCAGACCAACGGGGCGGCCGAGGTAACTAATCGAATCATTATCCAAGGACTGAGAACCCGGCTGGATGACTGTAAGGGATGATGGGTGGAGGAGCTCCCCAATGTGCTGTGGGCCTACCACACAACGCCACGAGCCCCCACCGGTGAGACCCCATTCAGCCTAGTCTTTGGGTCCAAAGCTGTCATCCCGGTAGAGGTTGGCTCACCGAGCCCTCGGGTAGAGTCATACAACGAGGAAGACAACCCAGACCGGCTGCGAGCCAACCTCGACCTGGTGGAGGAAATGCAAGACCGGGCGTGACTTCGGATGGCGGTCTACCGGCAATGGGCCACCAAATATTACAACGCCCGTGTGCGTCCCAGACTTTCCTGCCGGGAGGCCTGATCCTTCGACGAGCTGAAGTCTCGAGGCCGACGGAAGGAGGTAAGCTGGCTCCGAACTGGGAATGACCTTACCGGATCACCGAAGCGCTCCGCCATGGAGCATACAAGATTGAAGAGCTGGATGGGAAACCACTTCCCCGGACGTAGAACGCTGACAATCTCCGTCGCTATTATCAGTAGTACTTCCCTTTCTTACATTAAATATCTTGCTTGTATTCTTCGGGTCTTCATCCGTCATTTCGTATTAATGAATGTGGGTTCTAGTACCTCAATGCAGCAACTTAAGCCCACCCCGGTCGGCACAAAAGCCCTGGGCTAGCCAGGCACAAAGCCCAGTATACCACTGGCAGAGCGGCGTGCTGCCAGCTCTCAGCAACTTAAGCCCGACCCCGGTTGGCACAAAGCCTGGGCCAGCCAGGCACAAAGCCCAGTGTACCACTGGCAGAGCGGTGTGCTGGCTCTCAGCAACAAAAGCCCGACCCGTCGGCACAAAGCCCTGCCAGCCAGGCACAACCCACCAAAGTGCTGGCTCTCACAACAGCCCACCTCGTCGGCACAAAGCCCTGCACAGCCAGGCAAAAGCCCAGTGTACCACTGGCAGAGCGGTGCCACCGGCTCTCAGCAACAAAAGCCCGACCCCGGTCGGCACTAAAGCCCTGGGCCAGCCAGGCACAAAGCCCAGTGTACCACTGGCAGAGCGGTGTGCCACGGCTCTCAGCAACAAAAGCCCCCCCGGTCGGCACCAAAGCCCTGGGCCAGCCAGGCACAAAGCCCAGTGTACCACTGGCAGAGCGGTGCCACCGGCTCTCAGCAACAAAAGCCCGACCCCGTCGACAAAAAGCCCTGGGCCAGCCAGGCACAAAGCCCAGTGTACCACTGGCAGAGCGGCGTGCTCGGCTCTCAACAACTTAAGCTCGACCCCGGTCAGCACAAAAGCCCTAGGCCAGCCAGGCACAAAGCCCAGTGGACCACTGGCAGAGCGGCGCACTGTCGGCTCTCAACAACTTAAGCCCGACCCCGTCGGCACAAAAGCCCTGGCCAGCCAGGCACAAAGCCCAGTGTACCACTGGCAGAGCGGTGTGCTACCGGCTCTCAGCAACTTAAGTCCGACCCCGTCGGCACAAAAGCCCTGGGCAGCCAGGCACAAAGCCCAGTGTACCAATGGCAGAGCGGCACGCTGCCGGCTCTCAGCAACTTAAGCCCGACCATGGTCGACACAAAAGCCCTGGCCAGCCAGGCACAAAGCCCAGTGTACCACTGGCAGAGTGGCGTGCTACCGGCTCTCAGCAACTTTAGCCCGACTCCGGTCGGCACAAAGCCCTGGGCCAGCCAGGCACAAAGCCCAGTGTACCACTGGCAAGCAGCGTGTTGCCGGCTCTCAGCAACTTAAGCCGACCCCGGTCGCACAAAAGCCCTAGGCCAGCCAGGCACAAAGCCCAGTGTACCACTGGCAGAGCGGCATGCTGCCGGCTCTCAGCAGCTTAAGTCCGACCCCAGTCGGCACGAAAGCCCTGGGTTAGCCAGACTCAAAACCCTGTGTACATTGGCGAGCAACGTGCAAGCAGCTTGGGAGGCTCGATTTTATCTTGACCTTCCGAGTCCTACGCTCTGTTGGGAATTGGGAGTTCGTACCTCCCGACCCCAAGAGTCGGTCCTACAAAGCAAGTCAAGGCTATCCAAGGGTAAGTTACGATTGCTCGACACGACGAAGCCCCTAAGGGTTCCACGTCGGCTGCCAAAGAGTTTGAAGTGACAGTTGCAATCAAGCGGAGACAAATTTCATTGAAAGAGTGTGTTTCATTAATTTGAAAATGCTTACAAAATGCGACCAAGTCGGGCTCACAAAAAACAAAATACAGTATAAGTCATGAGTCAGCAGGTGCGTCCTCATCATCAGAGAGCCCATCTCAGAGAGGCGGTCCGGCTCCACTTCAAGGGCCTGGGGAAAATTTAAGTCTCTGGCCACCTTTTCCTTCCCATGCTGGAACCCTTGAAGATATGCCCCCCCGAAGCTTCGTCAGCTCCTCCATGAAATGCGCGGACGCCCGAAATTATTCAATAACTCTGGCGGTCCTGACTTCGATAACTGCCTCCACCTCAGCCGCTAGAGCTCCCCTCTCAGCAGCCAGGGCTGCCACTGCTATCCTCTCGGCCTCCAAGGCTAGATTCCTTTCCTCCTCCGCTCCCTTCACCCTTTCTTCAGCCTCCCTCATTTTCTCCTCCACCGTCCTTGCCATTTCTTTGGCCTCACTCACCTGACTCTCGGCCGCTTGGATGGTTGCGACCAATTCGGAGATGTGCAGGTCCTAGCCGCGACGGCATTCTCGGCCTCCATGAGCTGGTTGAGGGCCGCCCGCAGGCGGTTGGACTCAATCTCTGCCCGGTTCTCGGCCGCTTTTATTTCATCAGCCCGGGCGGTCTTGGCTAATTCTAAGGCCTTCTCTATCGTTTCTGCTCGAGTGCGAGCGTCCTCGGCCTCTTTTTGGGCCTCCCGCACGATGGTCTTTTCACCGTGGATAACTTCCCTGGCGATAGCCAAGGAGTTGGCAACCTGCATGCAAGCCCCATGTCAAAAGAAAAGGAGGAACAAAAAGAAATTCGAAAGCAGAGAGCGGATAGTCTAACTACCTTGACTAAGGCCGCGTAGGATTCACGGAAGAAGGTAGTCACCTTCAAGTGGCTGAGCTCCTCCTGAACCTCCGATACGAGGATTGACGAGATGAGCCACTCCACCTGGCGCCCATCGTCTAGGACAGAGTCCCGAGACAGCCCCCGCCTGCCCTACTCCCTCCGGCAGCTCCGGCGGTCTCGGATTCGCGCATGGAGAGCTGCTCACTGGCATCCTCTCCAGGGGTGGGCCCACTGTCTGCGATGGTCCCTCGCCCCAGTCCCTTGCAGCTTCGGTGGGGGCTGGTTCGCAGGGGCAGGAGACCCCCCCACCGCCGTTGGCTCCTCTGCGGCCAGCTCTTCCATGGCCGGCTCCGCCTCCATGGCCGATTCCCCCGTGATCGCCGGCTCCCCCGCGGCCGGTGTCTCAGTGGCCGCTCCATCACTCGCAGTCCTTTCAGGTGGGGTGTCGGCCGTCAAGTCTATCTCCGGTGCTACCGGAGGCTCCTGCGGTGCGGATGGCTCGAGTGCCCGCACTGTCGGGCATTTTGAATCTGGTGCTCACCGCCCCTCGCTCGGTTCCTCTCGGGCCTTCCTTTTGCGGCGGCCTTCATGAGTCGGCGTGCTGGGATTTTTATAACTGCGTAGTATCGATCAGGGTCAGCAAAAAAAAAACGATGAGCAAGAGCAAGGGCAAGATTTTGGTTAAGTACAGGGAGACTTACCAAACTGGAGATAAGACCCATCGACCGGAGGTTTTCCTCCGTCAGGAGCAGGCTGTACGAGGAATTTCGGTGGACAACAGCTGCCCTAGCGCCTCTCTATCTCCAGGGTGAACAGTAGAATTTGCATTACCTCGGGGGTCAGGGTCTCCCACCGGACTTTACTTGGCCAATGTTGGCAAAGAAAAATCGGATTTCCAGCCTTTAACAGAAGAAGGGAGAAGGAGTTTAAGGACGGTGGGGCCTGGGCTGGAACAGCCACCAACCTTTCTGAGATCGAGGATATAAAAGGAACGGAAGAGAGAGACTCGCGGGGTGATGTGGAGGTGATGGCAAAGGATAACGAAGGCACAAATGACACGCAAGGAATTTGGAACCAACTAGGAAGGAGTTAAGGAATAATAGTCAAGGAGGTTAACGAAGAAAGGATGAAAGGGTAAGCGGAGGCCCACCCTCAGGAAATCTCATAGATGGCCACCCTGCCCGGTCGGGATGAGATCACCCTGTCGTCAGGGGTCAGAGTAGAGCTCAATATCCCGAGGAATTTGGTAACGGGCCCGGATGTTTGCCAAATCGTTGCCCGTTACCGTGGAGGCGGCCCCTTCGGGGATTCCGCCCCACACTCGAGGAGGTGCCGGCCCTCGCCTGGCGACCTCTCGGCGGATTCCAGCCGGCCGCCGCCGGGCGCCTCCCTGTGGGAGCCTCCCCGGTGACCCGCCGCTGGGCTAGAGGGACGTGATCCTCCGGATCGGAGGACCACTCAAGGGGAGAGAAGGAGGAGAAGGATAAGCTTGAGGCCTCTCGGGCGAGGAACGATTCTTCGAATCGTCCTCCGCAGACCAAGACTGGGAACTCATTGCAAGATGAAAGATTGAAGAAACCTAGGAGGAACAAAGAGCTAACCTGGGAAGGAAGGTGATGAACGTGAGCTCTCGAGTTGCAGAGGGAACAAGGAAGCGGAAAATCAGAAAGCATGGTAAGAAGACGACGATGACAGGAGTAGAATGACCGCTTTCGACCCTCTACTCAGGTTTTTATTTAGTTTCAAATTGTCCCGCCATGCCTTGACTACCGCACGGGCTCCCACAGCAAGCTGGATTGCCTAGGTAATCGCTGAGCGCGGGATACGATTCACTTCCGGCCAATGGTAGGACACCGATGATGTCACCGTTATGATGGATAATGATGGCATGACTTTCCTCACGGATTTCGATGGATAAACCCTGCTTCGAGAACGATCGCTGCAAATCGGGTGGACAGCATTGGCCACCCTATCACATCCCTGTACTGCCCGCATAAAATAGTCACAGCGCTTATAGACACGTCTGGAGGCGGTTCGCAAAGGATGGGGATCAGCCATTTAGAAGGTGACACCCCTTTCACTTTACTGGGGCGGGCCCACTCCGTCTCAGGGGTGAGGGGGCATCTGATAATCCTATGCCGTTAGAATGAACGGCAAAGATAGCGGCAGCTGACGGGAGCTATATCAACCCCCGAGACCTACCTCTCGATCTCGAGGCGCATGAACAGTATATCAACCCTCGAGACCTACCTCTCGGTCTCGGGGCGCATGAATAGTGTACCAACCCCCAAGACCTACCTCTCGGTCTCGGAACGCATGAACAATGTACCAACCCCCGAGACCTACCTCTCGGTCTCGGGGCGCATGAACAGTATATCAACCCCCAGGACCTACCTCTCGGTCTCGGGGCGCATGAACAGTATATCAACCCCCGAGACCTACCTCTCGATCTCGGGGCGCATGAACAGTGTACCAACCCCCGAGACCTACCTCTTGGTCTCGGGGCGCATGAACAGTGTATCAACCCCCGAGACCTACCTCTCGGTCTCGGGGCGCATGAGCAGTATATCAACCCCCGAGATCTTCCTCTCGGTCTCGGGGCACATGAACGATATCTCAATCCCCGGCGCATGGTCAGGTTGTTCTGGGCCACCTGGCATGCCCACATAATCCGCCGCACATCCGTGGCAGAGAGTGGTCATACCTCATAACGACGTATGATCCGTTGTATCTTTGTCACTGTGCATGGCCATACCCCGTTACGGTATGCGGATCACCACCTGCCTGTGCAAGATCACGTCCAGTGGTGGTGCGCACCAGACGCGACACCAGACGCGAGACACCTGTGAGGTTGTACTGACAGGTAACTCATGATGCATCCGGTATGTACGATGACAGTACGAACTGTCATCGTCGACCCCTTATTTTGTCCGTTATTGAACTGGGCTCCTAAGAATCAGTGATCGTGGGAATAGAAGGGGGACATTCAAACAGGTATAAAAGCACGCGCTCCGCTGTAAGGATCCTTGAACTCTGGTTTTCTAGTTTTCTTCCTACTAGCAAAAACTTTAACTATTTCAGCTCCCTTCTGCTAAGCAGTTCTTGTCTGATCCCAAGTAACTAACTTGAGCATCGGAGGGTCCCCATCGGAGCATCCGATCTCTGGGGACTTTTCTTGTAGGGGTTCGGAGAGAAGGACGTCCGTCTTTCCCGACGCTTGAAGAAGGTAACTTGGCGTCATCAATATGCACCCGTGTCATTGCAAACTAAAAGTCAGATTAGGTCAAATTATAAATGGATAATCAAATAATAAAATTTATAATGTAATAAGTTCCTGTACTAATTAAAAATCGATAAACTACAAATTTATCAAATTTATAAGATTTTTAATAAATGCATCAGATAATTATATTTATATTATCATTATAATTATTGCATTATTTTTATGCTAATATATTAATAAAGTTTTATATTTTGTAATGTAATATATAATATAATATTAGATTTATTATAAAATCTATGTTATTTAATAATATTATTAAATTTTATAATCATAATAATACTAAATTATTATTTTTTTATTTTATCTATTTTATAGTATAATAAATAGTATATATTATGAATATCCTATAAGTTTTATATTATAAATATATATTAATATTTTCGTTAACATAATAAATATTATGATTATTAAGATAATATTATATATATTTAATTACTAAATTATATATTATTATTATTATCATTTATAATATATATTTTATAATATTTAACTATATTAAATAATTCTAATAATTATTAAAATATAATATCATGTAATTTTTAATAATATATAATATATTTTATTACTGTACGTTAATTATATGATTTATATAAGGAGGGAGGACCCCAGTCCCACTGCGACTCGAAAGGCCCTCTCTCCGACTGGCGACGACGCTGAACGCCGAAAGCAGCGGAGAATGGAGAAGAGACCTTCGCTGGCGTCGGCCGATGCCAAGGGCGGCGGAGGAGACGACGATTTTCTTCCAATCCGGCGGCTGGAGATCTCCGACAACTCCAAGGGCTTCGTCGAACTCCTCGCCCAGCTCAGCCACAGCGTCCCTCTTTCCGACTCCGACTTCCGTGCCCGCTTCGCCGACCTCGCCGCCCTCGGCGACGACCACGTCATCTGCGTTGTGGAGGACCGCCGCGCCGGCCGGATCGTCGCCACCGGCAGCGTCTTCATCGAGAGGAAGTTCCTCCGGGGATGCGGCAAGGTCGGCCACATCGAGGATATCGTCGTCGATGCCGACGCCCGCGGCCGTCACCTCGGCCAGCGGGTGGTCCGATACCTCGTGGATCACGCCAGGGCCGTCGGCTGCTACAAGGTCATCCTCGACTGCGAGCCGGATCGGAGGGCGTTCTACGAGAATTGCGGCTTCAAGGAGAAAAGCGTCCAGATGGCGCACTACTTTTGATCCGGAGGAGCCTACGGTTCTCCTCCTTTTATTCTCTTGGTTGGCAACTTCTTTTATTTCCTCATAATTTTGGATTTTATCTCTTTTGTTTCCTTCCCTAATTGTTGGATTTTGTTTCTCTGATTCCAAATTCTTGAATTATGTTCTGGAGAAGAAGTAATTATATAATGATGTATCCATGGTTGCATCATCTCACTCAATACAGGCTCAACGGAAGGATCCTGATATCACGGGCTACACCTAAATCAGCGTTTTTATAAAGGAGATGGTTGATGAATTTGCAATGAATCAAGGTCATGAGGTTTGACAGTACTAGAAGTTTTTACCCCCTAAGATATATTTTTAGAGATGAGCCTAAGGGCTAGAATTAGGCTACAAAACCAACAGGTATCCCTCTCCGAGCCATGCATTATGAGAGGCTGTGCATGCAACATGTAACTGCGCCAGCAAATCTTGCGCATCCAAACAATGGCACAACTGCGCCCACACAACAATTTGAGTCTTATACAGTCTACATCCGAGCAATGCACCTCTATATATAAGTTGCATTTTCCAAATATTGGTAAATGACACATAATGCACCTCAATCACATGACCTCCTTCAAACAGCATGAAACCAAAGTCAAGCTTTGATCTATGGTACCATTGATATCTTGATGTGTTAGAATTTATAATAATTGCTAGAATTGGATGAGATAGGGGAAGACATTGGAGATTGCTTGGGTAAAGGAAGTTGTGACTTTAATCCAACATAAACTACCAGTTTAGACACAGAATCCTACATTTACAGAATGGCCATAAAGGAGGATTGCATTTGTCAAGATTTTTTTTTATAAAAAAGCATGAAATAATGTCTGTAGAATGTCACAAGAAATTTGGTGTTACATCTTAAGGTACGCGTTGATATTCTGTATAATGATCTATTTGCTGCTGAAATGAAGAAGAAAAAGAGAATGACTTGGGAGCCGTTTTGGCTGAGTACCCAGATGTACTGTGCTGAATGGCACCAGCCAATTTGGACCGAACAGCTGGCCCAATGCCAAGTTCTGGTACTGGTCTGCCAAGTTTTTTATAAGATTTAAATATATCAGAAAGTGGGATTCTTTTATTAGAGGTTAATGGATGTTGTCTTTTGGAAAAAAAAGTTGACCACAAGGAAAACTTTACTTGAGGTGAGCATGTCAGTACAATCATACAAACCCAAACCTTAGAGTACCCTTGAAAACTGAAATGCTTCACAAACAGAACATAAAAAAGGGTACGATTGAGATGCTAGGTTGGTATGGTTGTGACTGACATGTGGCAACATCAGCTGATGCTTAATAAAGAGAGAAGGTGTATCAAGGCAAGTAGAGGATGAAAGAATCATTCTTCGTAATTGAGTGCTCATGCATACATTGCGTGTCTTTTTACATTTACTGAATGAATTGTTAAATTTTTGGCCTTATAATTGTTGATGAACAATTTGCGTCTTATCAACTGAATGTTCATTAAATAAGATTGATTGCATACTTTGCCAAGGTGGAAAGAGATTTTTATTTACTCCAATTCCCCTTCTTGGAAATAAACTGCAGAAAATCATTCATCTTTATCACTGAACTTTATCTGTCATACTAGCTGCTTTCTAAGGAAGATGTCACCGGTTATATCTTTGTTTCCAATATCTAA